>OX346247.1:100192896-100792896 GCA_947049315.1 Epistrophella euchroma | reverse complement strand
AAATATGCAGCTTAACATTGAGCAGAGCAATGACGTTTTTCGTTTAGAAAAGATTTTATCTTTATGCGAGAAGATTTGCACTTTTTCCATTTGTTCATGTTTTATTCAAAAGATGCGTTCTAAATGAAGTCTGAAAACGAAAGATGCGATCTTCCTAGATTGGGAGATTTGATCAACAACCACCCACACATGTAATAGACATTCATGAGAAATTGAAAATATTTTCGACTTAAAATGACCTCAGGAACCCATGGTTTTCATCTGTCATCGACCGCCTGTAGTAGAAAGGCCAAGTTTATAAATGTAGAAATGCAGCAGTCCTTCAAGATTTGCGTTTATAAATGAAAATAAAATCATTATCTGTGCATGGGAACAGTTGACAATTGCGTTCATAAAAGCAACATAACAGCCAAAATGCGATCACGTTTGCAGTTGTTTTTGTTTTTGTTGCTACATTGCAGGAGGAATAAATTTATTTTCTGCCATAGTTGTTTGTTTGCTTTTTTTTTTGCAATGCAGAACTGCCGCATATTTGCAGCAGTTTTTCTGTTCATAAATACATTAATTAAATTTTTTATGCATTGAATGTGCAAAAATGTTGCAATTATGAACTCAGCCAAACTCTAAACACACGATAATCCTAAAGCGATAATCTTTTTTGCAGCTGTCGAAACTTTTCCAACCGGAACGGAAATATGCGAATCATCATTTTTTGACTTGAAAAACATCATGCGGTGCTAGCACGTCGAAAGATAGATTCAATATTCTGGCATCCGAGCACAAACTACATGACTTTTAGACGGACGCGGTCCCGCCTGGAAAAAGAATCTAGTTTTCAATAAGGCCCTGGCAAGTTTTTCATTGTTACTAACAAGGGTCTAGCAAGGGTTACAATAGGCATTCACTAGGCTCTCACCAGTTATGAACCTTTTTGCCTCGTCAGATAAATTCTGCCAAAGCCCTGACAAGTAAAAACAAGATTTGTTCCCACATATATTCTCCATGGTTTTTATTTCAAGAGACACTTCTTGTTGTTGTGTTGCTTCGAAGACTTCAGTGTACTCACCACGTTTCAGCTTGCCGATGAACTGGTGGTCATCCTGGTTGGACCTGTCTCCAACATAATTCTCATGGTACCTATCCTGCCGTTCGTGTGCATTTACGTGTCGGTTTAAAAACGTGCAGCGTCTGGTAGTGTCATCGTTTGTGATTCTGCGGTGATGCGCTTTCTGTTGCTTATATTGGGAGGTTTAGAGGTATTCAAAACACATTTTTTCTTGTTTAAGATAATAAAAGTTGGCTAATTTCACGAATTAACCGCGAATCCATTTTTTTTTTTTAATTTTATTTTATTATAAAACACTGGCACTAAAAAATTCTTGCACTTGCTTTTTAGGTAGAACAACCTAGAACAGATTTCTAATAAATGTCAAAATCAGTTGTGATTCTGTCTTATTCTGTTTTGTCTGCAGTTGCGATTTTACTACTTGACACACCGATTCACAGTCATTATTTAAATAAACGTTCTCAGCGAGGCACTAATAGGGGCCTGTCATGTTCTCCTCTTCCATGTTTTCCTTACCGAAAACTTGCCGGGGCCTTACCTAAACTTACCAAAAACTTGCCATTTTTCCAGGCGGGGTGGTTTTAAGATTCAATGCACTAAAAAATTCCAATTATGTAGTTAAAAAAAAAATTATCAAAATCGGTAAAAAATTGTCTTTTTCAAACAGTGAGTTCACTCGAAAACAGTTTTTTAACAATACAAAAATTGGATAGGAAAGTTTTCAAGTATAGTTTTATGATGCACTCGACTATAGGCCTACGACCACTACTAGGTCACTTCAAAAGTTGATGCAATTTTTTTCATTTTGTAGCAGTAATCGTGAAAAAAAATTTCATTTCCAACCTATCACATGAAATTATTTTTTCATTAATCATTGTTAATGTAGTGATCATTGAAATAATTAAAATGAAACTTTTTTTTAGCAATAAATATTAAATGAGTCATCTCGTCAGCTTCACCCCCAGTTTAGACAAGCGAGTAGAACTAGTAGTATTTGTATCGTAGTGTTAGTTGTGTTAAATGTTTGTGTAACTAGTAGCTCATTTCGTGTTCGATCAACTAGTATGATAATTATTTCATAAAACTTCAAAAGGAAGATATTCGAAAAAAATTTTAGAAATAGGTATTACATCAAAACTGAGAAGCAGTTCAAAATGCTGAAAAAGAAAATAAAAAAAATAAAAAGATGGATAAATCCTTTTAATTGTTTTTGTATTTTTACGACACGACAAATTCAAATCGTAAATCTGCAAAAAATATATTTCCAACGATTGAAACGGAAAACAAATACTGCACAAGTGTAAAAGGGAAAACAATACACAAACGTCAAATAACTAGCAGGCTGTAAGCAACCAACTCGCAGGCAAAAATATTATGCTATTAAAGCTACTAGTCGGCTCTTTCGTGTACGGATACACTAACACACATAAAGGGTACTAGTTCTACTCGCCTGTCTAAACTGGGGGTCATATAAGCATCAAAGTAATCACTGATTGGGGCCGAATCGCCTCCTCCGTGAACGAGTAGCTCGTTCATTTTTTGATTAATATATTTACATAATAATTAATTAAATTGAATCAATAATACAACAAGTTCAATTAAATAGTGCTAAGTTTTCTACTTGATTTGTTTCAGTAGTATACAAAATTTGTGTTATAAAAAAGGGTTCATAATAATCAAAATTGTGATTTCGTATTTATTTATTCAAATTTGACAGTTTCAAATTCCGAGTTTATCAATTTTGGATTTTCTCAGCTCCCTAAAAAAGGAGAATTTGGCTGAGTAAACTTGAGATTTTACATGAGAATTTAGTTTTTTCAAAAGCGGCTTTTGCTTTCAATATGCAGAATACATAAACTAATTTAAAACTACAATAATGTTTGGAGGAATTTAACTTAGGGAAAGTTGGCAACTGGTTTGGAAAGCGAAAATTTTTTTATTCTTGAAAGAAGAAATTATAAGATGTTTTCGATTAAACACTTTTGAGTATTATTTTTTAATTAACTATTTTTAATTCAAATTTACAATTATTTTGAATAAACTTTAAATAGGCCAAATTTAAATATTCAACTCCCGAGCTAGGAATTAACGTAGTACTTGCCACTCGATTTTGTAGTTTGGAGTTTTCAGCATGTTGTACCTACAATTTTTTCAACTAAATTTATTTTCTCTTTCACCGAACTTAAAAAAAATCAATTTTTGTTTTTTTTGTATTCTTATTTAAACATAACAATCAAAATGACATAATATGGGTGCGTTCAGAACTTGAATTGTTACAATTTTGAACATGAATCTACTACACATTTTTTTCATTTTATAAATTACGTTCCGTCAGCTAACGTAGGTCGCGATCCCAATACGTTCGCTCGATTGACGGTTGATGTTATTTTTTATTTGCTCGATCGCTCATCCGTTCACGGAGGACGCGATTCGGCCCCAGCTTTTTAAGTAATTAATGAAAGCTATAACTGGTCCCGTATTAGGAATAACGAAATGAAAGGAAAAACAAACGATACCAAAAAAAACACGAGTCATGACGTGGACCGATTGGCCGCGTTCATCAGCACATTTGACAGTTCTGAACTGTCATTTTTAGAGCTTCTGATTGGCCAGCAGTCATAAAAATTCAGTTGACGTCGATTGACATTTAGTTACGTTTCTTACGTTTTTTTCTGAATTTTCAGATGAAAAATTCTATCTGAAAATTCAGATGACAGCTAAAAGCAACAAAAAAACAGTTTTTGATCCAGTTTTTTTTTTGGTGTGTGGTCTGATCGTCTGGGTCTTGTATCGCTTTTCGGATTTTGATTTTAAAGTGCAAAAAATAATAAAAACAGAATAAATAATTTCAGACTTTTTTGTGCGTTCAGTGTTACGTTTTTCAGAACTGAATTTTTAGATCTGTCAAAAACGTTGTTATGAACGTGGCCAATATGATTTACGAAAATGGATGCATGAACATATTGCCAGATAAAATAAAAAAATCTATTTTTTTATATAAATATTCGACTGATACATAATAAACCTGTCAGAAGTGTCAAAACTATAAAATGCGACCGCAGTCGTAAAAGAAAACGAGTATCGTTAAAAAAAAAACGACTATGGTAAAATGTAATCACAATTTAAGGCGCCAGTTATAGCTATCATTGAAATTCATCATTGAAAATTTTTAATATTCATTTTAAGACGTTTAAGTCGAAACCTTTGATTATTTTGATGCCAAAATAAAGCTTATGACTTAATTAATGTATCTGGCCAAAAAAAATTTTCATTTCGGCCCAAACTTTCTCATGAAATGACTTCAATTTTTTCAATGATCATTGATAAGGTAATGCAATAATTGGAAAAAATGAGTCATTTTCTGTGGAAGGTTAGACCCAAACGAAATTTTTTTTTTCGCAATAAAAATTGAGCCGTCAGCTTCAGATTAGCATCAAAATAATTCCTGATTTTGCTTTTTAAGTGCCCTAAATCTTTAATTAAAAATTTTCAATGACGAATTTCAATGATAGTTATAACTGTAGTAGCCCGTGGCGTAATGGTTAGTGCGTTGGACTGTCATGCCAGAGGTCTGGAGTTCAATACCATCCGCTTACACCTTAAGTTTTTTTCGGAGCTACTACCTCTTGCGAGGAAGTGACAAATCTTCCAAGAGTATCTCTTGTCATAGAAAAGTGCCGCTCAAATTAGCCGTTCGGATTCGGCAATAAACTGTAGGTCCCCTCCATTCCTGCAGACACGCACACAGGAATGGTTGAGAGTTGTAAGTCACTAGGCCCTGGTTCTTCATGAGCCGTTTGTGCCACCAAATTTATTTATTTTATTTAGTTATAACTGACCCCTAACGATTACGAGGGATTTTGAACGAAAATCGTAATTCGTAATACGGGCCCTGACACCTAAAATTCAATTTATATGGAAGGTTCCGCCCAAACGAAATATTTTGTCTACTTTTACGAACTGGGGTGCATTCGAGGCATCCGTCTTCGGAAAAAGATATTCATATTAAATAATCGGGATATTTGATTTAGTTTTTTTTTTTAATTCGTGAGGAACGCCCACTTTTAATGTCCATTTTCAAATATTGTTATACTTACTGACCATCTTATCCTCTTCCTGACTTCAAATGTAATCCAAAATACAAAAAAAAAAAAAAAAAAAAAAAAACAATTTATTTCATAAAACGTTTTTATTATCTGTATTCTATGAAAAAAAATCCTTTAAATGAATACTTTCAAAAGAAACCCACAGAGTTTCTCTCGGTCTGAGCTCTTTCTTTCCAAAAATATATACATACATTAATATATATACTTTTTTCTGAAAAAATTGGTGGCAAATGAAAGTAAGATCTCTATATCTTCTTACTTATTTTCACCTGCAAGTCAATATTCTGTTATGGAAAGTCTTATTAGATACGACATTTTATTTATGGTAGCTACTTTTTCTTTTATAAGTTAAAAAACTGAATTAAATTGTTTTCTACGTGTATGCTCTTCTATGGAAACAAAAAAATAATTTTGTTCGTCTTCGTTTGTTGTTTATTTTAACAAATCATTATGTTCAATTTTCTTCACAATTTTTTCTAAGATTTTGTTATTGAAAATTCAGCATTATCAGTTTATTTTTTTGTTTAATTTGTTATAAATCGAACTAATCTTAAAATTTACATAGTCAAATACAGTAATGCATTTAAAATTTCATTAATAATTGCACAGGATTTCAACACACAATCCTTCCTATTTCTTATCATTTCGCTGTGTTTATCTTATTGTTTTGTGTTTTATAAATTAACTAAGGAAGGTTTTCGCTTGTTTATTTTACTTTGCTGTTTTTTTTTTGTTTATTTTTTTGAAAAAAAAAAATCATAGCAAGAAAATATAATAATACATAATAACTAAACATTATCTTCTGGTTCTTCTTAAAAATTATATATAGGACATATTATAATAAAATATATATATTTATATATATATCTACTAGTTATTCCTTAATATAGTTGTTTATAAATTTTTATATAGTGTGTGCAATGATACTATGTTTTTCTTATCATAATTTAAAATAAAAAAAACAGAACCCTTAGTCATTTTCTTTTCTAATAAGGGAACATTATTTTTTTTAAACGTAACTTGCATACGTTTTGGTGTTGTTGGTTGGTGGTTATTAATTATATTCGGTAACTAAATATGTTTTACTCATTTAAGATTATTTATACTGCTAGGCATGTAGTATAACTTAGAAACGATAATTTTCATCTGCCATATGAATGGCCCAATTGAACTTTTCTCTTTGTGTTTTATTGAAAATCTTTTCAATTGGTACCCCGTTCTTTTTGCACCTAAAATTGATTAGCAAACTTATATTTTAATTCAAAAAACATTAGTAATATTAATAGTGTTGAATTACCATGCAACTGAAATTCTAGGATCGAGATAATTTAATTTAGATGTGCCCAATGCAATGGATTTGTTTTCATCTCTATCAGTCTCTTGCAGTTCTAGTTTTTTAAGTTGCTCCTTAAGACGTTCAATTGTTTTGAGCTTCTTATCGGCTATGAGTTTCTCCTTAACTGAACCTCTTTTGGCAGATCTCTTCAGATCCTGTAAATAAAGGTTATTCAAAATAATGGTAAGTAAAGTATTTACTCGTTAAAACCGTATTTTTTCAACGATTTACATTCAACTATTTTATTTATGAATCGTACTATTATTTATGGCCTATCTGATGTAGTTCAAATTGTTTGATATTTTGCTTGTTCGTTGGAACCAAGTACTATTGAATGTAATGTTGAAGTTCAAACGCACTCATCAAATACATTCATTCTTATCTTAACCATACTTGGCAGCATCTACTTTTCATTCGGCCATATCGAGGTATCCGTCGGAGCAGAAAATTCTCTGATTTCATACGAATCGGAGGATTTCTGCTTCGTGGTGTTTTTTTCGAACGGCTGTTCGGAACATTTTTCCGAAATTATGGAACCCACACCGGTGTTTTGCGTCGCATCGTGATGAGGTGCGTCTTTGTGTGACATTTTTGACAGACTCATAAGCATTTCTTCCGATGTCCTCCGACATCGCGGAGAATTTTCCGCTCCGATGGAATACCTCGATAGGGCCGATTAAGTACATCTTAAAGGCCTTCCACACTATCCCACTGAGTATTAACACATGTCAAAAAAGTGGGAAGTAAATCATGTATAGTAGTGTGGAAACAAATTATCAATAATACATGAACATTTTTAGGATTGATTCTAAAACCATCACAAATTCAATCCCACTAGGGGGTTTGAGGTTATGATGAATTGATTTGTTTGGATACAAGTGTTGAAGCAAAATATGAAAATCGTTTTCTTCACACAAATTTGGCGGTCGTAAGTAATTCTAGAAGAATATAATTTACAGTGCGTATGCGCTGTAGATTTTATAAAGAGTCGGTATTCATCGATCAAAAATTGCGTCTTAGAAAGGTATGACAGCATCTAACTGATGAGCCCAACTGTCGTGCCTGGGCGAAACGCATTGGACTAAAGGTCGCAAAAAATCTTCCATTTGAATTTAATTCAATACAGTCTACTAAAACAATAACAAAAATAATTTTCTTTTGTTTTGTTAATTCTCTTCTTCGTAAGTAATTCTATCCCACTTTTTTTTTGTTGACAGGTGGAAGGGCTTTTATTCAGTGTTCGTTCTCTTTCTTGTTTTTCAAATAAAATACTAACGTTCGTCTTTATTTCTTTTTGAATCGAATTCTCGAACAATAAAGAACAAAGATTAATTTACAATTTATTGCTTTTGGACTTTTTATGTTACAACAGATAAACCCTCGTTGCTTATCGCATTTAGTAAAAATTCAAAATAGAATATATTTTTTTTTTGTTGAGATTTTTCAATATAATGGACACAATAGCACAGTGCACATAATGTGTACTGTGCACATTAGGGCATTCATTTTTGATCAACCTCGTGACCGGGTCCATTAAGAACAAATACTTTTTGTTATATCTTTAGATTTAAAGTTTATATAAATTGTAGATAACAAATATGAAATTATTTTCTTTACAAGTTATCCCCATGACTAGTTAAAACAATTTTTGTATCTATATATAAAAATTGAAATTTCAAACAATCCTGTTAAAATTGATAATAATTGAAAGAATTTTGCGTATAAACTTACCGGGTACTCGCTTTCAGCGTCTTCAAGTTGTTCTCTCTTTAAACGAATCTTTTCCTTCAATGTTTCCATACTTTTGGCATGTGATTTTGGCACAGAACGCTGATGGTTACACAAAATTGCCACAGCCCTATTTGCCCGATTATAGGCTAGAAGTTTTTCGGGAATAGTTGATTCCGGATCGGTTAGCAAATCTAATTGATTTTGTAATGTTATCGATGCGTTGTAGGTACGGAACACTTTAGCAGTAAGACCTATGCGTAAGAAAAAAAGATTATATTAAAATTTTAAATATTAGTTTTAAAAAAAATACCATCCATTAGTTCTTTTAAATGTTCGTTCAACACCTGGGTGTTAAGTCTATCAAACAGATCATCACCATCCTTCTTATTTTCCATAAAAAGCTCCAGATTTTTGAAGACCCTCTTCTCGACTTCAACTTCGTTATAATAACGAATGGAATCCTTACCAAGAAAATCAAACACAACAACATTTTCTTTTCCATTCATCTGCTTGTGCAAGCTAACATGTTCCACACGCAACGAACAACAACCAACAGTATCGGCCTGATCCTCATCCTTTTCGTTACCAGCTCTCAGAGCCAACTTGTCAATGAAATACAAAGCCACAGCCCTCTGCCGCACTCGCATCTCCTTTGACTTCCATTCATCACGATATGTTGAACGAATTTTATCAATAACCTTATCTAATCGTCTGGCTGTCTCATACTTAACGTGATCCTTTTCGCCCTTCAACTTCGACGAGGGATTCAACATAATGTATTTAACTTGTCCTTGAACATTTTCCGTCCAAGAAGCCAACCAAGTGACAGAGTTATCATGACGGACATCTTTCCATTTGTGACCAGGCGGGGGGACTGGAACTTTGCTTTCTTTCGAACAATTTATGGAAACGTCTTCGGCAATAATACGACGCTTAATCATGCCCATTTTAGGATGTTCACCACGACCTCGGAAGAGACCTGGAGGTTCCAACCGGAAGTTTCCGATTCGTTCTTTATGTCCATCAATAATACAAAAGCCATACTCCTTTATTTGTTCTTCATTCTCTGCTTTCCGAGCAGCTTTCTCCTCCTTAGAAGCATTTTTGCGCTTCTCAGATTCGGCGGTAAAGTACTGAAACATTTCTTTGAAATTGCATTTCTTCAAGTCCTTGATAATTTCTCTCTCCTTTGATGTCATAGTCTTTCGGAAGTCTTTAAAGAAATTGTCATTGAATTGCTGCTTGGTCACGTAATCATGATTCAACATTTTGGCATAGAATGTTGCCGCCTCTTCGGTATCAGTAGTGAGTTTCATTTCTTTTCCATCGTAATAGAATTTCACATTCTTGGGCAGTGGTTCGTACGGAGGTGCAAAGACAGGACCCTTGTGTTCGAGGGTATTCCATTTCACTCCATCGGCACGCTTTTCTTCTTCCCACCTGAAAAGAGGTAAACACACATTGTACTTCTTGATGTTACAATGCCTTCTTTTCTTCGTCGATGTCCTTATACTAGCTGTGCATTTGCAATAATGATACACAACAGCAGCAGTTAATTTTTTTTCATTGCAATAACTTAAGACACTACAACTGATCAAAAAAGAAGATCGACGATGAAATTGATACAATAATCGCGGAAAATTTTTTACACATAAATCCATCTATGAAATGAAAATAAAATTTCAACCCATAATGAATGATGCAAACATAACCTAGACTGACAGCGCATGACATTTTTGTCATCAATTTTCATAAAGCCATCTGTGTTTTCTACGTGGAAGTAAAACATCAGTGCTACCGCTTTAACAAAATGGGAAAAGTATTGTTTAATACTTTTTTTTTGTTGTATAAATTATTTATGTACATTCGGGTAGTAAATAAGAAAATTCATGACTTCGAAATCGCCGATCTAATTTAAGGCAATGTGCAAATTGGTTTAAAATTTCGATTAAATTTTATCCGAGATTAAAATTTGACATTTCTACATACTAAGATCCACCTCACCAGAGTCAAAAATTAATCTTCGGATAAAATTTAACGCGATTTCAACCCAATTTACACAGGTCCTAAGATTTTGAGTTTGTAATTGATCTTTAGACTTTAACGGTGTCATTTAAAAAAAAAATGGTAAAAATGTTTTTCTGCCCCACAAAGATAGAAATTTTCTCAACACAATTCAAAAATTTCTTCATTTATTTTCTTGAAGTCTTGACAGTTCCTTATTCTTGTTTTCATGAAGCAAAAAACTGTTTGAACACAAAAAAAAATGGGGCGGCGCTATAAGTCGGAAGTTCACTTAAACTAAAGTCAAACCAACTCGGTACCTTTCAAAATCGTCTTGAAATGAAACCCACCGATAATGCACTATAGTGCGTAGACTTGACAGCCTCTGTTGGTTTTTTTGGTCCAATTTTAATTTTTGTATATGAACTTTGGGCAGTTTTGGGCAGTAAACAAACAAAGGTACGATTTGACATATTGTGTTGATACATTAACACTTTTCGGACGGTTCTAAAACCAAAACACATTCTATCTCACTTGGAGGGTCTGAGACGTTATGTTGAGTGCAGAAGCAAAATATGAAAATTATTTTCTTCACACAAATTTGTCAGACGTAAGTAATTCTATCGCATTTTTTTCAACATATTGTGTTAATACTCGATGGATAGTTTTGGCTTTATGTCAAGTGCGCTTCATTTTACGAAAAACAACCAACAGCAATTAGTCCCCTTTCACTCGAAGAAACAAGTTGCTGGAGATTTTTTTGACGTTTTCTTTTAATTTCTTAAAAAATCTCTTACGCCCATATTATTCACACGCGTAATCTAGATTTAAACTTAAATCCAGATGTAAATTGATTTAAATCCAAAAATTAAATCCAAATACATATTATTCACTCGTTAAATCTGCAGTTAAATCCATGTTTTTAAATCCAGATTCAATAAATCCCATTGAATTTAAACTGCTCTTCGGAGGACAGTTTAAGAACTTACATCCAGATTTAAAACTCAATTTATAGTCGTCACAAGTTTCAACTAACTGTTTGATTTTTGCACTCCAAAAAAAAAAGTTATTCATACATAGGATATAAAAATTAATAAATTATAGTTTATTATTTGATATTAAAAGAATGCTTCTTATTCTCATATAAATATAAATATAAATAAATTATAGTTCAAAAGTAATTAAAAGTGGAAAATTAAAACAAAAACAATAAATGGATTGGAGTTAATAGTATGGACATGGATTTGAATTTTTGGATTGAATAAATCTGGTTGGATTTAATATTCACTTAAATCCAATTTAAATCCAATGTGAAGAGGCGTGGTGTGTTGTGGATTGTGCACACGAATCAAGCGTGTTGTGTTACAAACCTGACATTTTTTAACCTTTGAAGAAAATTCACTGACCCAACTTTTTCGGTCTTTCTTGGATCTTTAAAAAACGGATCGTCTCACGTACACTTACAATTCTTTTTATCTAAAGGCATTTTTTCATCACTCATTTGTTTAGTTCATTTTTATAAGTGGCGTGCGTAGCGAAGACATATTTCTTTTAGGTTTTTTTCTTATAATTTTTGTTTATTCTATTCTTATGAATAATTCCAGTTTATACCTGGAAATCTTGGAATCAAAAAAAAAAAAAAATTTGCAATGTAAAACTCGAGTGGAAACGCATTTTTTTATGATTCGATTTGGTTTTGGCTTTAAGTGCGTATGATGAACTCTCACTCTCACAAAAACATGCGCAACTGGGTCAGTGGTAATTTTAATTTCCATACTAATTCGAGCCGAAAAACGCAGTTTCACGGATCTGTATTTGCATACGCCGAGTCATCAATACGTTTTTGACAGCGTGCGCGAATACTCTTCTGCTGGGAATCATTCTGTTTTCAAAAGTATTGTTTTCTTCCCGCACACTTAAAAAAATATCTACAACTTATGTGGCTTTCGATTCAACCATTTTAGATATGAATCAAAACATACATCAATCGCGGTAAATCGAACAAATCTGAATTGTTTTTAACTGTGTGAGTGCTTTGTTTGGAGATTGAAGGTAGTCAAAATACGTTTTTCCGTAATAAAGACAAAAAACTTCACTAATTGTACTAATTAATCGAGACCATTTTATATTATTTTTTTTTTCATTTTATTTTATTATTAACACGCACCACAAAGAAATTCTTTCGTATGGAAAATTGAATACCTAATCAAACTGACATGACGTTTAGTTATGCCATTTATTTTAGTGTGTGTGCAAGTACGTATGAGAATCTGTGTTAATCTGCCATAAAATCGTGATTTAAAAGATCAATCGAAAACAAAAATATTGACACCGCCAAAAGTGAACTTTTTTGGTTGAATCTGAAAAAGATCAACTTAACCTCATAAAATTAACCTATTTTTTGTTGAATCGAAAACCACATTAGTCTGGTGGTATGATGCAATCGAAAAAACTGATTATTATACACCCACAGGAGCGCACCGAATAGTAAACTTTCCTGCACAAGTTGTTTAAAGGAAATAAAGTTATTACAGGGTCGGTTAGCTCTTTGTTTATGTTACCGGCAGCTCATTTGCCGTCTTTCTATTAACGAAATTAAAACAAAATACTTACCAACGCCAGACCTCTGGTTCTTCTTCTTTCACGCCGGCCTTACCCCTCTTTTTAGTGGGAGTTGGTTGTATAACTGTTGTATTTTCCTTTGAAAAATAAAAAAATTTATTTTTGCCTGGGCATTTATTTTATAATTTTAAAACTAACCTTTTTAATTTTTTTCTTAAGTGGCTTTTCATCATAATCGTCTTCTTCCTCTTTAATCTCACGTTTGACTTTCTTTTCCTTCTTTTTGTCAACTTTCTTCTCTTTATCCTTCTTGGAAACTTTTTGTTTTTTCCTTTGCAGCAATGGGACATCCTCATCACTATCTTCCAAATCAGCTGTTGGTTTACGCTTCATCAAAGGCACATCATCTTCATCGTCTTCTTCCTCATGTTTTATCGAATGTGAACTAATAGTAAGTGGGTCAGCATCTTCAACTTCCATTGTTTCTTGTTGATTATTAGCAGTAGGGTCAGCTTCATTATCGTCTGAAGCTTCTTCTTTGATATCAAACGGTGGCTCGTCCTTCTTGAACTGCGTCATTGAATAATCGCAAGAACTAGCTTGAGACATATTAAAACTTTCTTCTGGTTTAATAAAAACTGGTTCTTCTTTTCCAATATTGCTTTCGAATCCTGTGCAAGATTCATTGTAGTTATTATTTGGAAGTTCAGATTTTATGCTTTCACCGTTGTTATGTTCATGTGACTTCTCCTCCTTGATATCTTTACTGCTCGAGTGACTACTTTTTTCTCTATTTTTAGACGAAGAACTGCTGCTGGAATGTTTATTTTTAGAGCTCGATGACGAACTCTTGTGACGATCGGAACGATCTTTGTCCGAATGATCTCTATCAGAACGAGACTTACTATTTGAACTGCTACTTTTGTGATCTTTGCGGCGTTCCTTGTCCTTGTCTTTGTCTTTTTCGCCATTACGCTCTCGGTCTTTATCTTTTTCACCATTCTTTTCACGTTCTTTATCATCACGAATTTTTTCCTTGTTCTTATCCTTTTGGCGATCTCTCTCACGCTCCTTGTCCTTATCTCGTGATGAAGATTTATGGGATGATGAAGACGACTTGTGCTTATCACTGCGATCCTTATCTCGGTCTTTATCGCGCTGCTTATCCTTTTCTCTATTCTTATCTCGATCTTTGTCTCTATGCTTGTCTTTACTGCTGGATGACGAACTATGCTTTTTATCAGATGAACTTTTATCGCTATAAATATTTTCAAAAATATTTTAGGTAAAAGCGAATTTTTTAAAAAACGAAATAATTGACTAACCGACTGCTGCTACTTTTTGAACTTTTGTGATCACGATCTTTATCTCTATACTTGTCTTTACTAGATGACTTATGTTTGCTACTAGCGTGGTCATGCCCGTTGCTAACACCATTAACTTGGTCAGTGGTATCACCCCCGTTTTGCGAATTACTTTCCTGAAAAAAAAAATTAAATACGAAAATTGTGTTTATTTTGGTTCTGTTTGTTTTGTGATTTGCTAAAAGAACTATTATTGCGAATTTGACATTTGAGAGTACTATGCTTCTGTATAATTCCATTGTCTTACCCGATTTTAATTATTGTTCAACGCTATTGTATGCTTGTCAACAAGAAATAGTAAATCGGCTTCAGTTATTGCCGAATAAAGCAATGCGAGTCATATTATGAGTGAATTACACACCCCAATAAAAGTGCTATGTTATTAATATATAAAATGAAAAATAATATAGTTCCTGAGTACTTAAAAGTACATATAGTCATCGTTGGTGAATGAAAATTTTAGATCTAATAGGTGTAACAGAAGCAGCACTCAAGACTCTGTGATTAAAATGGGAATTAATTCATTCAAAAGGCTTCCAAGTGAATTGAAAAATGAGCTAAGTATAAATGTTTTTAAAAACAAATTAATTTTGTATATACAAAATTGTGATATGTTTTATTTTTGTAAAAGTTTTTTCTGACCTCATATATTCAATTCAGCCCAATTCTAAATATTCCCCGGGATACGTATTCTTTCGTGGCGTAGTAGCCGTGGCGTGATGGTTAGTGCGATGGACTGTCATGCCGGAGGTCTAAGGTTCGATCCCCAGCCTCGCCACCTATTTATTTAAAAAGAAAAAACGGCTACTGCCTCTTGCGAGGAGTTGACAAATCCTCCAAGAGTATCTCCTGTCACAGAAAAGTGCCGCTCGTTAGCCGTTCGGATTCGGCAATAAACTGTAGGTCCCCTCCATTCCTGCAGACACGCACACAGGAATGGTTGAGTTGTAAGTCACTAGGCCCTAGTTCTTCATGAGCTGTTGTGCCATCAAATTTATTTTTTTACTTTTTTTACGTATTCTTTCGGGAGTTAAATACTCCTATTTTTATATTCGATAGCGGGAATGAAAGTTCTGAATGTTCAGAACAGCTTTTTTGCATTATTTGACAACTATATCAAATTGAGGAGGAAAAATAATTTATTCCCGGGGAGACATTTCCCAGTGGTTCACTTACATCGAAGGAAATAATTTTAAAAATTATAGAATGACCCCCCCCCCCCCCCCCTCCCATATTCCTTTGTGTTGTTCTTAAAAAACTGCTAACAAAATTTTTGATAGGTATATAGCTTAACCGCCCTGCGAACCCATTATTGTCCCATTGTGAATTTACAGTACACATACTGAAGGTAATAGGTAGGTGTTTTGCCCATATTTGAAAACCTCAGTTTTACAAAAACAAAACAAGTGTTTAAGAATCTCGATGACCCTCGTTCCAATTTACCAAAATAAAATACAAGTAAATTGTCTCTTCCAATGCTCTCTTTTGAAACATGCGCAGAACTGGATAAAAATGAAAAATCGGAAGATATTACCTTCAGTATGTGTACTGTGTAGTGAATTGTTTTTCCACAAATTCGCATACTCATTTTGAAAATACAGCATAAAATTACTTGTAGTAGGCAAAGCTGTCATATCTGTTTATCCTTTCAAATCGCGACCACAACCAAACCACAACCACGGCCGGCAAAAAAAAATGTCGGAACAAAAACTCCACACGGTCTTATTATTTATCTTGCTCCCACTTATACGTGCCTAAACGCACATGTACATTATTGAATTCCTTTCTGTTTGATTTTTTTGTCCACGAACTTGTGGTTATTTTTTTCAATAGTTGTTAATGTTTTTGTGACCTTTTTTTATAACTTTATTCAATAGTTTATGCGACAGGTCAATGAAAGGATGTTTAAATACGACGTTTCAAACATGTATACCTACCTATGTTCTTCATCAGGCAAAATTCAAAATATACCTATAAAATACATAAATATCACATTTCAAATAGAATAGTAACAAAACATTACAATTTTTTATTAAATAAAAACCAAGATAACACGAATAATTCCAATCAACAACCACCATCACCATTGTTTTGAGTCGTGATGTTGGTTGCTGATGGGCTATAGAAATTAAGGATGTTTAAAATAAATGCGATTTCTACAATTCTTAAGCTGGGCCATTTGGCTCGGTGCCAACTGGACTCGTGGATTAATAACCTGCTGAAAGTCCAAATGGCTCTGCCGAACTCAATCCCATGATGAAATTTGGCTCAGAAGAGCCATTTGACTCTATCGTGTATAGCCAGCTTTATAAACAAGTGAAGAAAATGCCATGCTTAACTTGTTATGAGCTCGATCTCATAAAAATCAATCGTTTTCTCTCCAAATCTCTTCACTACAAAAAAAATCTAAATTAACTATTACATATTTGAAAAAAATAAAACGCACGACTGGATCGCACAAACTTGCTTTTGTAGTAAAAGTTTCTTCGAATTTTAAAGATTGAATGTTATATAAGTAAATAATTTTTTTATGGGAGCCTTAAGTTTAAACTAGTTCCTACTATACATTGTAGAGCTTAAATTGAAAAATTATTAAAACTCAACATAGTTCGAATTAAATTTATTAAAAAAGTCTTCTTAAATTGTTTTGAGAGCTAAAACTAGTACACCATCTGATTTCTTTAACTAATCTTAGTTTTGGGGAAAAAAATTTAAAATCGTAGGAGCGGTTTTTTTTTTTAATTAATTTTTTATATATAAAATTTTGTAAACATTTTTAAGAAAAAAAATTGGTACACAATTTTTTAGTATTAATTTATGTTGATTTTAAAATTTAATTTCGAAAAAAATTATCTACTCGTTTTTGAAATATCGAATTTTCAAAAAAAAAAAATTGATTTGATTGAATTTTTTTTTTAAATCCAAAATGTATTTGTTTAAAAATTTTGATATGCAGTATTATTTCAACTTTTAAGAAGCTTTTGTATAAAAAATTTAATTTACATAAATCGATGACACACATAATGAGATAGTCCAAAATAAAGAAAATGGTTCTATGAGAGGTACTGTTAATAATGGCTAACTGTAAATTTTGTTTTTGGAAGATCGTAGACCATACTAATATTAGTATTTAGAACAATTTTAATTAGGAGTCGTTTTCGAGGAAATTTATATTTCCTGTAACGGTTTTTTTAACATTTATATGGAAGGAACCGTTAATTTTGAGTAAAAGAAAAATTTTTATTCAAAATATATTAGATAATGTTAAAAAACCGCTTGTTACTAAGTTTCATAAAAATCAACAAAGTCTTTTTCGAAGTACCTACCTATTTGGTTTTCAAAAAAAAATTTTGAAACTTTTTTTCAAAATCAAAAAAAAGTAAAATTTTGATATACAATACTATTTAATACTATTTATTTTTCAGATTTTCCATAAAAAAATTATCAAAATCAGTTTATTCCTTTTCTAGGAAAACGAAAATAAAAAAAATGGTTCTATGGGAGGTACCATTTAAAACCATTTTTTTGTAATTTAAATTTAAAAAAAAGGTAGCATATACCTAATAAAATTTATTGATTTTTTTTTAGAAAAATCTGTCCAGCCATTTTTGAGAAAAATAAGATTTTCCAAAAATGACAAAAAAAATTATATGGCAGGTACCGTTATTTTTGGTCCTAAAAATAAAAGGAAAAAACTTGTCGGTGTAATGTCCCGAAAACACTTTATACCAAGTTTAATTAAAATCGGCCCATGGGTTTAGGCTGTAGGCGAGTCCACAGACAGACAGACAGATAGATAGATAGACAGACAGACAGACAGACAGACAAACAGACAGGCAGACAGACAGACAGACGGACAGAATTGCGAGACCCACTTTTTTCGTCATCATCGTAATGTCAAGTTTGATTGTTATCTCGAGTTCATTTTTTTTTACGAATCCAAAACTTGCATATAGTACCTACATATATATCGCAAGTAAAAATAAACAATAATAATTCTTTCCAAATATATTGAAACTCTTATAAAACTTATGATCTAAGATTATTTATGGTAAGTTTCACACCAAATCAGCTCTACAAGAATTTGTGTTCTGAACGCTGATAACTGGAGCCTTTTCATGAGGTGATTTCATTAACTGATGAAAATGAAAAGGTTATCGAGTCAAGTATTTTAGCAAAAATAAGATTTTCCAATTTTTTTTTAAATTAGAGTTGAGCTTTTAAAGTTAAATTATGTACCCCAATTGGTTGTTGCTACATAAATACACAACGGAAGCTATGATCTACTAGACAGAAAGAATCAACTGTGACTGCTTTTAATTTTATAAAAAATATAAGAGTTGTATATGGCAAATGACATTTTGATCTACCTAAACTACTGAACACATTATTTAAAATGTAAAAAAAAATGTATTTGCCATCCTGAAATTAACGACATTATTAAATAACTTATGAATTATATACTGTAAAAAAATATCTAATCTGGGCGCATCGTAGTCCAGTCCCTAGTAGAAGACCGTATGCTTGAAACCAGAGCAAAACTATATGTAAGTTAATATTTAGCCCAGGATCAATTATTTAAGAAGACGTCAAAAATCTCAATAAATCAATCAGTCTAAATGATAATGGGTAAATCTATAGATCTTCCTTTTATAAAATACGAAAAATATTACGCAGTATGTCCACCATGGTGTATTGAAGTTCTGGTTTATTATACCCATGGCAGAACATGAAAAAAAACAACACATCTAATCTATCACTGTTCCAAGATATTACTGATACGTCCCTAAGATCCCAAGGGTTGGAAAATGATCTTATCAGACGGTTCCAAAACCCAACACAGCACACCGTTTGAATGGAATTCCGAAATGGTTCCAACCTGTCTATAGGAATTCTGCATAATATCTTTATATTCACCGGTGGAGCTATGTTCCGACAGTGTGGCAGTTCTTTATTACGTCTAAAAACCTAAACTTATGTGAATTCTCGGTCATGCCTGCATATCAGCTGATAAAATACAAGTTCTGGTCAACTTTCGAAAGTCAAATTTATTCTTACACTGATTAAACGCCATAGATTCTTCTTTTCTAAAAACGAAAGTTTTCGGAGACAAAAATATCCTCGTTGTTATGAAAAATATTTAGTTTTTCTATTTTTGAAGTCTCTTGGTGAAAGGCCTCCGAGATATTTTTAATTAAAATGTTAAAATAAATGTCCTCAATGTACTGGTTTAGAAGTGAAGCTAGATCTCTTTGCAGTCATATACATTTAATATTTTTAATTTAATTAAAACTTTTGTTCCTCCTGTGCGCGGATATTTGTAACTTCTACTTTCACTAAAAAAAAAACTATAAATAAACCAGGTATGTGCTAAAAACGGAAACTAGTTTCTAAAATTCTGTACGTTAGGGCCTGCGCAGTCTCACCTAAAAAAATATATAATAAATTGCTTAACGTAGTAGGATTTAGAGGAAGATTCAAGCTTGAATTCGAAATCAGATATCAAAAAAGGCAAAAAAAGAAATAAAATCGAATTTCTTAAGTTTCTTTTCCATTCGTTGCATTTTAAAAAAAAGTAGGTACCTATGTTTTCTAGCCCTAATCAATGAATCTACACGTGGTTCCATTTCCGACATAATTTTAATATGCAATAAATTCTTTTTCGCTATAAACAGAATACCTACACAACGACCGGAATATACTTTATAATAAACCAAAGGATTGATATTTCCCCATCAATTAACATAAAAAATATTCCCCGTGTAGGCAGGTACCTACTTGTGCAGGTAGGTTAGGAAAATGTAATGTATGGATAGGTTACAAAGAAAGAAAATTTGCCAACTTGGTGGCCCTTGTCTGACTGTGATTCGTCGACAGAACAAGGTTCTCATCCCTGTATTTTGTACACATGAATAAAATTGATATTATAATATATAGATGACATAGCCATTATATTATATGCATTTTGATTTGGAAGTAAAACTTCACGAGAAAAATTATATAAAACCCTGAAGAAACCAAATTTTCTTCCGCAGAATACTCTTTTTTTCTTTAACAATTCGACTAAAACCTTTGATTAAATCGACTTTAAATGTGAAATAGGAAATTCAAATAAGAATTATAGAAAGGAAAAATTGCTAAAAGGGTAAAAAAAATTAAATTAAACACAAAAAACTTCGCGTGGTTTGCGTTCGCTGAACAGAGAACGAACAAAATGAACGTCGACTACGACGGCAACAACGAAAACGACGTGGTGGTGGGACGGGACTTGGTCGGTCGTTCTTCATCGTCGTCGCAGTCTTTGTCGCCATTTTCAGGTTTGTGAAAATTTCAACTTTATTTTTTTTCTACCAACACTCCATACAAACTGGGAAAATATTAATAAAAATCAATTATCTAAATCCATACTTACTGCGACCGTTGGGGGATCTTCGGAAGAAATTGGAACGTCTTCGCAAACTTCAACACTCATTTTGAAAATTGTCTTATTTTATTATTAATGATAAGATGAAAAACTTTTGTGTGAAAATTTTTCTAAGTCAATGGATTTTTTGAACTTAGAAATTTTTTGCTATCGTCGCAGACAGACAGACAGCATACAAAACGAGAAATATGAGCAGAACACGTCTTTACTGTGAAAAAATCAGAAAAAGACACAAGTCGATTGTGTCCGACGCTGAAAACGAAGTTTTAGAGTAGAGAATTTTTTTAAGTCCTTTGTGATGCGATTGTGTACGTTGATGGTGTGGCAGACGAAGAGAGATAAAATGTTTCTAAGTGTAGTCGGATGCGATGACAAGCGATAAATAAATTTTGACGATTCTAATGCAATTACATACTATATTTTTTGTTGTTGGAATCGTTAATTAGTTTTTGATTATTTATTTAGTGATTCGGTGAAAAAATATTTAAGAAATACTTGGTGGCTTTGGGTTTTGGCAGTGAAATATATAACGATATGTAATTAGTTGGATTATTTGTTTATTTCGTATGTTAATGAAAGTGTCAACCTAATGTACCGAAATTAAATGGTTGCGGTGCGGCGTTTCACTGCACTTGCACTGTCTTGTGCTTGTCGTCTCGTCTCTTTCTCATCTTTCGTTTAGCTACTTGTCAAATCATCTCTGTCAAACAAAAGTGGTTACCACATTGGAGTAATATTTGTCCCTTGTACAGCGGTTTTTTAATTTTCGTTTTTAGCTTTTAAAGCGGGGTACACATTATCGATCACGTATGGCAGTTTTGCTCACGACTGATAGTGTGTACACTCTGTTTGATGGTTTGTTAGGCAAACTCGAGGCAAGCTCATGCTCTCAAAATTTTTTGATATTGACTGACAGCCGACTGTCATACGTGATCGATAATGTGTACCCCACATTAAGGCTCTCCCAAACCAACACGATTATTCGGCGCGACGAACGAAAACAAAAATAACAACACGTGGTTGTCAAACAAAGCAACACGTTGTTGTTATTGTTTTCTATTGTCGCGGTGATTAATCGCGTTGGTTTAGGAGAGCCTTTAGTCCCCTTTCACACGAAGATACTAGTTGCTGGTGATTTTTTTGACGTTTTCTTAAAATCTCCTTAACAATCTCTTGTACTTTTCACACGAAGATACAAAGTCGGAGGAGACTTATTAACAAAATGCAAAAGCTATACGTACATTTGTAATAAGTATATATTGTTGTTTAGAAAATGCAAAGCCATATTTTTCTTTTCAAAACATAAATATTTTGTGTTATGAACGTAATGTCGTTGCTGAGAAAACTCCAGACAAAGATAATAACAGACATGTTTTTTTATCTATTACTTATTTTTTTTTTGCTTTTTTAATAAAGTCTTAAAGCAGATAACGACTTTTAGCTGAATGCTTTATAAAAGCTCTTATCTTTTGTATATAGAATCAATTTCGGCAAGCCTTAAACAGACTTCCATAAGACCTCATTACAACAGACTCCTATTGACCTGATTTTTAGAGGTACAAAACAAGGTATTTTATATAAAATGTGTCAAAAAATGATTGACTTGCACACATAAGTCTTATGATTATACTAAAGGAGATATAGCTTCCCAAATTCCAAAAACCGGACCTTATACAATATAAATTGTTAGTTGGGTGATTAAGTACGGTTTCGATGAAATCATGGTCCGTGTCTACAAAAAAGACGAAGACCCGCAAACTGCAACCCCTCCAGAAGCCCCTTCAGCGGAAGGAATCGCTTCAAACAAAATAAACATGGAGGTCGATGTAACACCACACGTGGAATCATCGACCTCCACAGCCTTTAACAAGCCATCCGACGTGGAAGCTGATCGTACAGTCGACAGTAATTCCGACATGGAAACTGAAGACGATACTCTACTAGGCATCACTCTGAGCGAGGAAGACCTACTTCATTCCTCCTCAGACGATGAAAACGCCGATAAGACAGTGGTGGAGGTTGATCTGGCTAAAAGTAGCAATGCTGCGATTAGTTCAGATTAATCTTCATCACGCCATCATAGCCTCTACAATCCTAATACTCCGATTGCATAAGATCAGAGAGGACATCGTCCTCATACAGGAGCCGGTGGATATCAAAATCCACTATCAACGGGCTCAGAACTCCTGGCTACAATTTATTATATGCATCAGAGAAAGGTGAACCAAGGTCATGTATATTAGTAAAAAAAGACTTAAATGTATTTTTACTCCCCAATTACAGCGATAAAGATACAACGACTGCTGTACATCACTACCGCCGGTAAAGCCACCTACTGGCTTATCTCGGCATATCTCGGCCACGACAGCCCAATTCCTGGAGAGACACTGAAGAGAGCAATTGCGGACGCGCATTCTAAGAAAGTGGATCTCCTCATCGGAGCGGACGCTAACGCCCATCATACAGTATGGGGTAGCTCTGAAATTAATGAAAGAGGTGAGTCCTTATTTGATTATCTACTAGGCACTAACCTCCTTATATGTAATATTGGTAATGAACCTACATTTATTAACAAGAATAGGAAAGAGGTATTAGATATAACACTTACCTCTGACTCGATCCATAATTTAATTTCGAACTGTCTAGTCTCAAAAGAGAACTCCTTCTCTGATCATAGATATATTCAGTTCGATCTCAATGATGTGGCAAACGTATCTACGGGTTTTCGCAATTACCGTAATACAAACTGGGAACGATATAGGGAAGCACTAGCACAACTGCTTGATCACAATCTTCTCAAACGCTCCTCCACCATAGATGAACTAGATCTCTCCGTGAAGAATCTTACTGAATATCTTATCTTCAATAGATCTAAATACACAAGATCTCCCTCTGACTGGGACTTATATAAACAAGCTCTAAAGCGATATAAGAAAGAATTAAGAAAGAGCAAGAGGTCCTCTTGGAGAAACTTCTGTGGAAACATAGAAAATACTTCAGAAGCCTCAAGACTCAGGAAAATTCTATCAAAAAGTCCCACAACACCCAGTGCTTTAATGACTGAAGCGGGCTCGTGGACTACCACAGATGAAGAATCCCTAAATCTGTTATTAGACACCCACTTTCCAGGTAGCTCTAACATTTTAAACGACTTAACTTCTGAGTCTCAACCCGTTACTAACAATATAGTTGATCTAATAACGCGGGAAAAACTGCAATGGGCTGTAAACAGTTTTGAACCATATAAATCTCCAGAACCAGACGGAATCATATTCCTGCCGAATTACAAAAATGCTCAGACATGATCATTCCACCATTGGAGATCATTCTGTCTAGCTGTGTAAGGTTGAGATATATTCCCAAAGCCTGGAGAATGGCAAAAGTAGTCTTTATTCCAAAAGCAGGAAAACCCTCCCACGTTAACCCTAAAGATCTACGACCAATTAGCCTATCATCCTTCTTTCTTAAAACCCTGGAAAGATTGATTGAAATTCACATCAGACATAACTTAAAACCATGTCTCATTTCCACAGCTCAACATGCGTACTCTAAGGGAAAATCAGTAGAAACAGCACTTCATTCACTGGTGCGTAGCATTGAATATTTCCTCAAATACAAAGAATACAACCTAGTGGCTTTCCTAGATATCGAAGGAGCATTCAATAACGTCAGCTACTAGGCGATTACAACAGCAATGAACAAGATACAAATAGAGAAATCACTCATTGATCTAATTAGTCTCATGCAGCAGGACAATAATTTCCAACATGACGAGCTTTACCACCACCAGACTGGTGAGTCGAGGAACCCCCCAAGGTGGGGTCCTTTCGCCTATTTTATGGAACATGGTGGTAAACCGCTTAACATCATTGGAAGCAGAGAGGGTTTCAAAGTGATTGCCATGCTGACGACGTTGCAATATCTGTATCTGGGAAACACCCACAAGTTCTATCGGAACTCCTACAAAATGCCTTAAACAGGCTCACCAATTGGGCAAAGCATTGTGGCTTGGACGTCAACCCACATAAAACGGAACTAGTACTCTTTACGCGAAGGTACAAAATTCCTCAAATTAGCCCACCCACAGTTAAAGGAATACCCCTAAACTTCTCCGACCAAGCCGAATATTTAGGCCTTACTTTAGACAAAAAACTAAATTGGAAGGCAAATATTGATGAAAGAGTAAAGAAGGCTACTGTAGCACTCTTTACATGTAAAAAGGCCATAGGCTCAAAGTGGGGCTTTTCCCCAAAAATAACCCACTGGTTATATACCTCGGTAATCAGACCGATACTCACTTATGGACTGCACTGGACAAAATGGTAAATTTGAATAAACTCATTAAAGTCCAGCGGTCAGCAGGTATGTGCATCACGGGAGCACTTCGCTCAACACCAACAGCAGCTTTAGAAGTACTTCTAAACCTAACACCTCTTGACATCTTCTCCAAAATGGTGGCAGCCAACTCATGCGTGTGGCTTAGAGCCACCTCTCAACAACACTGGTCATACTATACTATTTTAGACAATTTCAGATCTATCCCAGATCGCTTAGACTATACCACCCCAAAAATGGTATTCGATAATAAAGCCTAGTACGCAGATCGGGAAATTTTTTTCTTTTCATACAAAATTTTTCCAAGGACAAATTTTGTCTTCAGTTTTTTTCCAGACAGTACGCAGCTCACGCGCAAAATTGTGACGTTTGAACCAGCTGTAGGGTGAAGTCTCCACTAAATTTTGCCAGGAAAATAATTTTGCACGATAAACACTTATCAACTTTTATTTATCGATAATTTTACAAAAAGAAAAAAAATAAGAAAAACATTAATTTTGCGCGATTTTTCCAACGTTTTTGGAGAGAATAGAATTGTAGAGATAAAATTTGTCTTTTCCCGATCTGCGTACTAGGCTTAACTTCCATATTTCTATCCCCTCAAGATCCTTTTGGGAAGAAGGAGGAAGAAGAAAACACGATACACTTCTATACAGACGGTTCAAAAACCGACAACGGCGTTGGAAGTGGTATCTATTCGAAACAACTGAATCTCAGTCTATCAAAAATGGTATATCTTGGTTATATCTTGTAAGGATATACGCGTATCTTCTCAGACAGCCAAGCCGCTCTCAAATCTCTCGCGTCTGTCTCTACAAACTCTATCATAGTCCACGACTGTCGATCATTTCTGAATGAGATGACAGAACAGTTTAACATTCACCTCATCTGGGCGCCGGGCCACAGGGACATTCAGGGAAATTGTAAAGCTGATGAGCTCGCCAAAAACGGAACACTTCTGCCCTCTGTTAGACAAAGACACAGCATAGGAACACCACTTGCTACATGCAGACACCTCTTCAAACAATATGCTTTAGAATCAACAAGTGCTAGATGGTCACAGGGTACCACCTGCCTAGCAACTAAACAAATATGGCCATGCATAGACCTGAAGTGGTCAAAAGGCTTGATTTCCTTGAGCAGACAAAGTTTAAGCTTCACAATTGGAGTCATAACAGGACACTAGCCTCATAGGTAGACATGCTAAGAGGCTGGGGGTCTACACTAATGACTTCTGCAGAAGCTGCATGGACGAGGAAGAAGAGGAATCAATCCAACATCTTCTATGTACATGTCCGGCACTCTCCAATAGAAGGAACACCTACCTAGGTAGCCCCTTCTTTGATAATACCAGTGAACTGGCAACGATCGACACAAAATGTCTTTTAAATTTCATTAAAAGTACAAAATGGTTTGATTAGTTTCATAACTCTCCCATGAGTAACTTTCCTTAGTGGTACCACAATGGACCCTTAGGGTCTAAGTGAGTCAACAACATCTAGACGGCCACTCTAACCTAACCTAAACCAGTTCGATTGTCGTTTACTATAAATTTACAGAGTTGTGATTTTGCGAATTCGGCCATTTTGACTGTAGAATCAATTTACATAGTTGGGCCCCTGGTCAGACAGAACGCGGGTTGACGGGCCGGTTGTTTTCACTGAACGAAATTGCGCAATTTTGGATTATTTTTCCCTAATCATCTTCAAAATTGCACAATTTTCCATACAATGACGCAATTTCAAAATCATCTCAAATCATCTTCAATGAAATTACGAACAAAATTGCGTTTTATAACAGTTATAACAATTATTTCCCCATAAAGTGAACGAACAGAGCTACAAAGAATGACGGTATGGTTCTACACAACACAGAGAACGCAATGGGCAGAATAGAGATCTCTACCAAATTGTCAGTTACAAATGACAGCAAAAACTTGGCACAATGACAGATGAAATTGGAAAGAAAAAAATAAGGAGGGCTAATTTAATTACAAAAATCTTGCTATTTTGTGCAATAAAAAGATTAAAATATCTTATATAAAGTATAAAAACATTTTTACTTGCATGTTTTCTATAAAAAAAGGAAAAAAACAATTCGAAATATTTATTTGCCTCCAAAATAAACCAAACAAATGGCTGCCACTTAAATGTCATTGTGCCAAGAATTTTAGTTTGACATTTAAATATGAACGAGACAGAGATATATTGCTGTTTGTTAAAAAGCCCTATAGAGTCATCAATACAAAACCACAAATCTTTGCTCATCGGAGAATTAATAAGAACTTTTTCAATCACAAAATTTATAATTCACTAATGTCGAATTCCTTTTAAGAAAAAATCGATTTGTTCAAAGTATACATGTGCTCTCGACAAGAAACGAACAAAAATGAAGCGACATGGTAAAATAACGAACAAGAGAAAAGATTTCGCCGAATAGGCCTAATTACATTATTTATTTTTATAATGTGTAGGTACTCACATTGTTGAAAAAAAGGAAAATTGGCCAAAATGACAGAGGGTAAAATAAGGATGCCGGCAACAAAAAGTTGCCCTGTGAGCGAGGGTAAGCAACAAAAAGTTGCCGGGAAAAAAGTTCCGCAAACAACTCAGAGCAACAAAAAGTTGCGCTACTAAAAGTTGCCTAGTGGGCGCTCTCCCATATAAGCTAATGTAATTGGATTGGGCGCAACAAAAAGTTGCTGGGGCTAGCAACAAAAAGTTGCCTAGTG
This sequence comes from Epistrophella euchroma, assembly GCA_947049315.1. Taxonomy (NCBI): domain Eukaryota; kingdom Metazoa; phylum Arthropoda; class Insecta; order Diptera; family Syrphidae; genus Epistrophella; species Epistrophella euchroma. The sequence continues at coordinate 100,765,237 of OX346247.1, read as the reverse complement.
GGCGATGAGCCTAAATCCAATGTGAACACCGTCTATTGTTGACCACATCGCCAGACCGCACTCTGTTAAGGCCCTTAAATTTTATTACCAAGTCGAACCATGTCACCTACTACATTTTTCTACAAATTTCTAGTACTTTGTTATTTGCTTGTCAAATTTTCCTTTGCAGTCGCCATCAAAAAAAGGAAAAAACTATTGTACTGCGGATATTCATTCTTAACTTGATCGTATGGCTGTGTATAATTGTGAAATAAAAATAAAATAATCTATTAAAATACTAAAACCATGAGTGATTCAGAAGGTGACGAAACCCCTGGACCGGTAGACCACCAGGAAGGCAGTGACATAGAAGTAGTTCCGCACTCGCTTCCAGTCGCCACGAAGAATCCACCAGCAACTCTTCCAATTCATCATAAACGCAAAGAAAACGACCATGATGGAGCCGATATCTCTCTTGCAAAACGCCAGAAAGAAGATACACGCGGTACTCGTGAAACCGACCACGCCAGTGTCGTTGCCTCTCACTACAATAAACTAAAAGAAGCAGGACTTGACGAACGCTCTAGATCTCGGATCCTCTACATGCGCAATTTTAACAACTGGACCAAAAGTATGTTTATAAATGAGTACTTGAATAAAATTAAAAACAGTCGTAAGCTCGGTGAACCCATTCGCGTCCTGGACATGTGTTGTGGCAAAGGTGGCGACTTATTTAAATGGGAAAAGGGTGGGATCACGCATCTAATTGGCACCGACATAGCTGAGGTGAGTGTAGAGCAGTGCAAGTCTCGATATGATGGCATGATGAACAGAAGCAACAAAATGGGTTCTCGTTTTACGGCCGAGTTCTTCGCCTGTGATTCGACTCTGGTGCGGCTGAGAGAGCGTTACAAGGATCGCTCAATCAAACTCCAGTTGGTAAGTTGCCAGTTTGCTTTCCACTATGCTTTTGAGTCCTTGACTCAAGCCGACTGTATGGTGCGAAACGCAGCTGAGTGCCTAGAGCCAAATGGCTATTTCATTGCAACAATTCCAAACGCCAATGAGATAATGAGACGCTTGCGTGCCTCCGAAAGTAGCAAATCTTTCGGAAACGACTTGTATCGTATTGATTTTATATCAGACACAGAGAAGCCGACTCTGTTCGGTGCTAAGTATCAGTTTCATCTTGAGGGAGTGGTTGATTGTCCGGAATTCCTGGTACATTTCCCGACGTTGGTAAAACTATGTAGAAAGCATGGTTTGCAATTGGCCCGGAAGAATACATTTGCGGAGTATTACAAAGAATCCTTTGAAGAAGGTAAGAAAGTTTTAAATGTTTGAAAACTTGTGTTTTATTATCTTTCATTTATCAATAATTGCAGGTAAACCCCTTTTAGAAAGGATGCAGGCTCTGCAGTCCTACTTTGTGCAGAAGTCTTCAAAAGATGACGAGGAGTTTGCTCATGTGAGGAAGGTTGCCAATGCTACGAATTATAACTCTAAGCCTTATGGAACTCTGTCCAAGTCTGAGTGGGAGGCGGCAAGTAAGTTTTTTCATTCCCTACGAATACGAGCATATTTTATATATCTTACCTCATTCCAGCTCTCTACATGGTTTGTGCTTTTAAAAAATGCAACTACACTTGGGATTCTGAAGGCAAGCCGGTCTATGAATTTGATAGTTAGTTTTCTTCATAAGTCCCAATCAGGTGTTCTTTTTTAACGTAGTTTGTGAACGAAGAAACTGAATTTGTTTTTGATTTTTAAGAAATTATACAAAAACTTGGAATATTATACTCTTAATAGTAAATTGAGGTTCTTACAGGTTCAATGTGCACATCTTGTAATGTTAAATGATTTTGCTGATTAATTCAAGTTGTCCTTTTCAAGGAAACGAGAAAGTGTTGCTGAAAATATCAATAAATACCCTGAGATGTGAATGAGAAACTACGTTTATGTGTGAGATTACGTTAACATTTTCGTTGAATTGGAACCTTAGGCTACATAGTTGTATTTAATCATCGATTTCCATTTTGATCAGCAAGGTTAATGGCCTAGGTTTAGTTCAAATTTGACTTCATTACCGTTCCATCAGCCTTAATTTTCGAGACACTAAAACTTAACTATAATTATAGCAGTTTTTTTATCACTAAGTAGCTACTCATTTTTATTTTTGAAGCTAAACAAAAACAAATCGAACTACTCAATAGTGTTGCTTTTGTTATTGTATTGAAAATAAAATGAGCGTTGGTTTGGGAGAGCCTTTAATTCGATTCACATTTCTTAATATTTGCTACTGCAGTTTGTTCTAGAGCACATTTAGCATTTAGTGCCTACGCTGCTGATGCGAAACGAAAAATCCTATACAAAAATGCCACAGCGGAATCACAAACGAAAAATTTGGTTCGCTGTCGTGTTGGAGACAACGAAAATTTTGTTCGCATCGGCAGCGTACTAGGCTAGGAACTTTTCTCGCTAGAAAGCTTGAAAATCAAATGAGTTTTGATCTGTATCCATACATTAGATTAACTAGGGCAACTTAGTGCCCTGGCCTACTAGGGTGGGGTTGGACCAAACCGCAGCCTAAGGGGCCAGTTATAGCTATCATTAACAATCATTGAAAATTTAAATTGTTAATTTTTGGACATTTACGGCCATATTATTCACTCAATACATCTAGAGTAAAACTTAAATCTGGATGTAAATCATACAAATTCAATGTAAATTAATTATTTTATTTGACTAGAATAATTATTCAAGTAATGGCCTATATTTTGGCATCAAAATATTTACCGATTTGACTTTCTAAATGACCCAAAGCTAATAACTAAAATTTTCAATGATGGTTTTCACCAAAAATATAGATATGAATCTTTCGTACGTTTCACCCTCCAAAACCCATTTGTTTACATTTTTGTATTTGTAATTTAATTTTGTGTCGATGAATAGATGTGAAATCCAACAACAATATCACAGTACACATATTAAAGGTAATATATTGCGCATCTTCGAAAATTACAGTGACCTGCCTGTCAGAATTTACAAAAACAAAACACAAATGTTTCGGAATCGCAGTGACCCTCGTCCACAATTTACAAAAACAAAATACAAGAAATGCGCAGAACTGAACAAAAATGAAAACTCGGAATATATTACCTTCTATATGTGTATTGTGCAACAATATAGCAGTGATGTGAAGATAAATACTGTGAATGTGTGAGTTGTGGAGATAAGTACGGTGAATGTGTGAGTTTTATACCGCCATTTTTACACATACTTTCTCATTTTTTATCTGATAGAGCTTGTAGGCAAACTGAACTGACAGCCATTCATATCTTTATATTCTTGGACTACTACTACCGACCACTAAACCGAGATTTAGGTAGATTTACCACAAATCTCTTCACAAATCCCGTGATTTACCATACAAATTTTAATCTCCTCAAATCAAGATTTAAAATAAATCTCATTTAAATCTTCATAGGTAAAATTCGAACAGACCTATTCCCCCATTCAGCGCAATACAAGCTGCTAAAGCAAACTTGCCATCTCACTTCCACTTCATAAGAAAAATGACCCACCATCTGCATTTTGAAAGGTTCTGTCAAAATTAATCTATTTTTTAATCTTTTTTTCTGGTGAAAACACTATTTGGGATTTAAGAAATCTAAACGAGATTAACTTGCAGTGAAAACGTAGTATTAGATTTTTGGCTGTAAACTTTTGTCTTTAGTATTTTGAAACAGTCGGAGATATGCTTTTTTAATAAAAAAAATATTGCATTTCTCTAGGTTTAGACAATAGATTACGTTGTCTAAAGCAAGATAAAAAAATAGATTACTTTAGCAAAAATTAGAAAGTATTTTTAAAAACTTGGACGGCTGTCTAAATAAGCGCTTAATACACGATACAACCTATCGTACCGACTTGGAGTTGTACCGATATCGCAGCCGTCTTCGCTCCATTGTCCCCTTTCACACAGGGCAACTGAGTTGCCGGCAACAATTAGTTCATTGGCGAGAAGGGCAGGAAGAAAGAGGGGGAAATGAAATCTCCCTGGTCAACAAATTCAGGAGATTTTTTTGACGTTTCTCTTCACACTATGTTTGTGTGCGTTCAACCAAGGTAGTTTAAAAGGAAAATAAAATAATCTCCGTGTTTTTGTTGCTTACGTGTGAAAGGTACAAGAGATTGTTAAGGAGATTTAAAGAAAACGTCAAAAAAATCACCAGCAACTAGTATCTTCGTGTGAAAGGGGACATACAACCATCACATGCGACTACGATAATCGTATCGTGTATAAGCGCTACGCCTGGCCTAAAGGTTATCGATTACGGATTACAGTGGTGCAAAAAAAAATGTCATCACTGATTTTTTCGAGATATTTGCCTGTCGAACATCAATCGAAAATGTTGTTTTTCAAACAAATTTTAGGTTGTTCTTTTTAAAATATAAGGTATTTTGAAAAAAGTTTTTCACATGAAATAAAAGATACTTTTATGATCTTTCATATGAAACCTAAATCATTATCCTACGTGCTATATTTTTTGAAGTATACGTAATTGTTTGCAAAAATGTCGGATTTTTCCCATTTCCGACGCTCAAATTCAAGTCCAATAATCTCAAAATCCCCACGGCGAAATTCAAAAATATTTGGCAGATATAGATTGGGCTGAACCTTGTCTCATAAGTGTACGCCCTGGGCATACAAATTGGCCACCTCCTTTCTTCCGGCAGAAAATGGTAAGTTCGGTGGTCTGTCAAAAAGCTAGTGGGGAAAAAAACAACAAAAATACAAAATGGTTGCTGTTTGTTTACTTTTAGTTTTAGTTTGTTTTTTGTTAGAAGTGAATATTTTTCTTTGTTTTCATCTTATATTTTTTGATAAACCTCTGAACAAAATTGAAAGGAAGTGTGTTAAATTCAATTTAATTTGTTAACTTCAATTATAATTAAGACTTTCAGTAAATGTATTCTAATGTTGTGGTTTTGTTTACTTTTTCTTTTGTTTACTTTTTGGTGTCTGGCAGAAATTATTGGTTCAAAGCGCTCGTGTACTTTTGGACCGTTTCCATTCTCTTTGAGAGAATTTCATCCCTACTCCTCAAAATTTGATAATTTGCCAGTTCCGGAAAGTACACGAAAAAACCTTTTATTGAACGCGGCCACTTTCTTCATTTCATTTATGTCAAATTTAACGTCAAAATTTTGCTCGTCGGTTCGTCCACAATTTCCTCTTTGGTGGTTTTTGTTTGGCGTTGATCTCTTTTTTTTTATATTTTTCACTAGTTCATCTTATCCTTACACACACCAAATCTCGACCCAATAGGTAAATTTCAATTTAGCTGCGTGGCACAAGTATTCTTGAGCGCAAACGTAATGAACATAAATTCTAACTTTTTATTTAGCTCATTTAGCTATCGCAAAACCAACAAAAACCAAAGGCCAAAATGTCCAACCATCGTGGCCCTGGACCACTTCCAAATCGCTGGCTTCACTGTCCACGCAAGAGTGAAAATATCATTGCTGATAAATTTATAGCCTTCAAGACTCCGCTCAGCAATAAATTCAAAGATCAAATGCCCTTGGATTGTATGTTTCCACCAGAAATGATATTTGGCTATGTAAAAGCATTAAAAGTAAGTATACATTAGCTATGAAATAGTTTGTGTAAATTTATTCGCTTTCCCCTTGCGATTTTGTGATGATTTGATTTGCTATCTTTCATAGCTAAAATTAGGACTATGGATAGATTTGACAAACACAAAACGTTTCTATGACCGTGAAGTTATCGAATCTAAGGGAGCCACTTATGTGAAGCTGCAATGTCGTGGTCATGGTGAAACTCCATCTATCGAACAAACTCGTTCCTTTATTGAAATCGTGGATAATTTCATTAATGAGCGACCGTTTGATTTAGTTGCTGTCCATTGCACCCATGGATTCAACAGAACAGGTGAGTCGAGTACCTAGTGGAAATCTTCAATCTTAATATCTCAAGAGTACCCACATATGCCTACATTATATACAAACAGTATTTAATAATACATACATATATTATACATTTTTGACTACACAATTTATCCAATCTCTGGAGTTTACAAAATAACAATTAACCAAAACCATTACCAATGTTGATATGTGTGTAGGTTAATGTTACCTGACGAGTTTGGTGTGTGGCCCTTTACCCAACCGCTTCGATCGTAAATATTTTTTTGTAGGCTATTTTCTGAAAGGTCTTGCAAGGTTATCCATTATTTACTAGACACCCTGTTAATCTTATACAAATTTATATGAGAACAAAAAGTTTTCTTTTATACTGCTAAATACCAAGTAAATTGATTAGTTGTTTTGATACCACAGTTTTTTTTTTTCATTATATACCGTGAATAAAGTATCCTTTTCCACAATTCCACTACGTGATCCTCCTCTAAGCTGAATTTCATTGAAATCTGTTCAGCCATATGAGCGTGATTGAATAACTAACTCAACGTCAAGCGGGTACCGAGTGATAGGTAGGGTGGGTTGTATCCGTACCGTACTGGGAAAAATAAGGCTAATGTAATATTTCAATGGACTAATGTAACATTTCAATGGACTAATGTTCTCATATTCTTGCGAATGTAGCGTACCGAACAAAGATCGTAGCGTATGTAATGTAGACCTGTTTCACTCTCATTTAGGGCGAACAGTGTTTTAATCTCGTTCCTCTGTTTATCTTACATACACCTCGGTATAACCGGTGTTTGGGTACAAAAAAGCTTTATTCACGTAAAAATAATATGAAATGAACTGAGGTCCTTTTGCAAATAAAAAACGGAATTATATTTTTTACGAATGAATAAGTAGCAATTGTTGTACCAGTTTGAAATCTTGATGAAATGGGCATTTTTTTTAAATAGTTTTTTTTTTTTTTTAAATATGAAGTGTCAATGATAAGCTTACAAAATATTTTTGAACCATGACTCAGTCAAACTTTATTTTTCTTACGTAACTGACAGTATTGATTCTTGGATTTGTGAGTGCGATCAATAGCATGGCTATTAAGGATTACGTAAAGAAAAAAACACCGCCAAATTTTAAAAATTTGTAAACACTGTATCTAAAAATGTGAGCTAGGGTACCGATTTTCATTATTTTTCTTACAGCCATATTATTCACTTGAGGTATAATTTGGGTTTAAAGGAATTATGTACTCTTCAATTTAATCCTCATTTTTTAAACCCGACAATTTACACTTATGTCCATAATATTCACTACAAAAGGGCATCAAACTTGATGGAATAAAAATGAGTAAAACGTATGTTAAACTGTTTAAACTTTATTGAAAACTCACTTAAAAGCCGCGTAATATCAATAATTTGACATTTATAATTATATTTTTACTTTTTTGTCGCTCGCTTGTATTTTATATTTTGATTTTACACCCGAGTTTAATTTCATTAACTGCTCTCTGGAAGTCTGTTTAAATTAAATCGAATTAACGAGTGAATATGATGACCTTGGGTTTGACACTTGGGTTTAAGTTACTTTAAACCCAGACGTACATGTAAAACCGGATTTAAGTCACTGAATAATATGGCTGTTAATATCGCTATAATTACTTAACCAAGCAAGATTGATTTTTTTCTTATTTTTCAAATACGGATACAAGTACGGATACAACCCACCCTATCACTCGGTACCCGCTAGAGTTAAGTGAAATAATACGCCTTGCAAAAATTTCAGCCGTTCAGATAAATATTTAGAGGTCGCTTATTGCTAATAAATCTAGATCAAAACTTAAACCTGGATGTAAATCATACGAATTCAATGTAAGTTCATCTGGATTCAAGTTTAAATCTGGATGTATCGAGCGAATAATATGGCGGTAAGACGTATAACTAAATATACGTGCTAACCTCGACAAAAGATTGGACGAACATTTATTATAAAAATAAGAAATGTTAAAAAAATCAAGTTAAAAATATAATAATGAAAGATCATAATGAGTGTTATATTTTGTTGCATGAGCATAAGTGTGTATTAAATTTTTAGAATAGTTTATTGAAGAGCTTTTTGATACACAATATTTTTTGATTTCTGAAAAAAACAAATACATTTTTCGGGCTGCCCTGCTCATATCATGCAGCCCATCCTGGGATGAAAGCGCCATCAAAAAATTATTGTGCTATAGTACCAACCGTTGCAACCGAGAACAAGGAAAAATCAAACATCAACAAATTTTGTTCACGATGATTAAATGACCTTGCTATACTAAACTCAACGCGTTATGTGTAACTAGCGTAAGCAAAAGTAATTTTTTATATAAAATACAATTTTTCAACCTTACGGTCCTCACTTGCGTAGTGTCGTTCCTAATCTTCACATTTTTCCTTTTTTTCCCCTGATTTGTCACATCTTTTTCAGTTTGAAGACAACTTTAGACTATAAAAGGAAGTACGTGCAACCCAGACGTTCTTTTTTTATAAATTATATTTTAATTCTACAGGCTTCCTTATTGTTTCCTATATGGTGGAGCGGCTGGATTGCTCTGTTCAGGCAGCTTTATCGGCTTTTGCTGATGCCCGTCCGCCAGGAATCTATAAACAAGATTATATTGTTGAGCTCTTCCGGAGATATGACGATGAAGAAGACGCACCCCAAGCCCCGGCATTACCAGATTGGTGTGTTGAATTTGACGACTCCGATGGTAATGGACCACAAAAAAGGCGCAATGAAGATGAATCCGAGGCAAATCAATCAACGACGGAGAATGGTGCATCCGATGGAACTGATAAACCTTCAAATTCAAAGAAAAAGAGACGCAAAGAGATGTTTGTGAAGGATGCACAATTTATGGCTGGCGTCTCTGGTGTTGTTTTGGTTACTGACGAACCTCGTTTGGGTGAACTACAACTTAAGGTACAAGAAATGTGCGGCTGGGAAAATTCCGGTTTCCCCGGAGCACAACCCGTGTCCATGGACCGCAAAAATCTTAATTTCCTTGCAGAAAAGCCATACATGGTGTCTTGGAAGGCTGATGGCACAAGATATATGATGCTCATAAAAAAAAGAAACGAAATCTACTTTTTCGACAGGAATCTTTCGTGTTTTCAAGTTGACAATGTTTCATTCCCTCAAAGAGAGAATCTTATGGAATGTGTCTATGATACGTTATTAGATGGAGTAAGTATCAAGTAACTACTAAGTTTGCTGCCAAAAATTATTTATGTTTCTTTTATTTAAGGAAATGGTGATTGACAAAGTCCAAGGCCAAAATATACCACGTTATTTGGTATACGATATAGTCCAATTCCAGGGGAACCCAGTTGCGGAAAAGCCTTTTGTTTATCGATTGAAATGCATTAAAAACGGACTTATAGGTAGAAAAGATAATGTTTACCATAAAATTCAGTTTGAAATGTGCAATTTTTTTTTTAGAACCTCGATATGAAGCTTTTTCGAAAGGAATAATCAATAGGTCGTTAGAATCTTTTAGTGTTCGTAATAAAGACTTTTGGGACATTACTAAAGCTGCATCGCTTTTGGATCCAAAATTCACAAGATGTCTTCCCCACGAACCGGATGGTTTGATCTTTCAACCAGTTCATGAAGTGAGTTTTATTCTGGTTTAATTTATTATATCTTGCACCGTATTGTTGGTCTTTTTTAATCAAAAATTTAAAATATTTTAAGAAAGGTCAGAAAATTATATTATGTATGCAATTTAAATTACAAATGGGGTCTGAAAATAGCCTGAAATAGCGGAAGAAGTGTAGTAGCCGTGGCGTGATGGTTAGTGCGATGGACTGTCATGCCGGAGGTCTAAGGTTCGATCCCCAGCCTCGCCACCTATTTATTTAAAAAAGAAAAATCGGCTACTGCCTCTTGCGAGGAATTGACAAATCCTCCAAGAGTATCTCCTGTCACAAAAAAGTGCCGTTCGGATTCGGCAATAAACTGTAGGTCCCCTCCATTCCTGCAGACACGCACACAGGAATGGTTGAGAGTTGTAAGTCACTAGGCCCTAGTTCTTCATGAGCTGTTGTGCCATCAAATTTATTTTTTTATTTTTAGCGGAAGAAGTAGATGCTTTCAATACACTCTGGATCTCAGGGCGAGAAAAATAAAGAAAACTGATCGGCCCGTTTTACATCTGTCAGGAGGGCAGGGAGGGAATCTGGACACTGTGCATATTTAAAAAAAAAATTAAATTAAAAAAAAATGTGTTTTTTCCTTCAATATTTTCAAACAAATTGTTTGCGAAATTGAAAGTGTCGAATTTCGACACAGTACGATACTAGCATATGTATGTATGTATGTAGTTACATATGTATGTATGTATGTTGTTATCTACAATTTTTTTTAAATTTCGTATCGTTGAAAAATATATCCCATTATTTATGCGGTGTCTAATAAAAAAAAATAAATTGGAAAAACGCACATCCATATGTATATAGAATTTAGAAACCAAAAAACAAGAAGTGCTAATTAAACTAAACAAAGATTTATAGAGATTACATAGCGAACACTAGATAATTTTTAAACTAATGTTTTCTTTTTCAGCCATATACACCTGGTGTTTGTAAGGATATACTCAAATGGAAACCTCTGAGCTTGAATTCGGTAGATTTCAAACTAAAAATAGTCAATGAAAGTAGACCTGGGTAGGTCAAGATCATAAAAACTATCACAATGCATTAAAATTATAGTTTCTTGTTTTATTTTAAATAGAATGCTTCATACAAAAGTCGGCCTACTCTATGCCGGTGGAATGGATGGTCAGAGTTACGCGGAAATGAAATACAGCAAAGACTTAAAAGATCTCAATGGGAAAATTATTGAATGCACAATCAAGAATGGCCAATGGACATTTTTGCGAGAACGAACTGACAAAACTCATCCAAACAGTTATAATACTGCAAATTGTAATTAGAAAAACTTACAGCATAGTAATGTGTTTGGTTTTTTAAAATTAGATTTTTTATTTTTTTACAGCTGTCCTAGAAAGTATCAAGCATCCAGTTACAAAAGAAATTCTTCTAAATTTTATAGAAGAAAATAGATACCGTCAAGATATTGAAAGAATGCCTCCACCACCGCCAGCAGTAGCACCAGATTTCCAACGAGGATTGTACAATCATGTTTAAAATTAGCAAATACATAGATCATTAAAATCATTTACTTTAAACACACACACAAAGAAAAAGCTAATCAAACAAAATTTTAAATGTTATAAGATTTTATTGCAAAGAGAAAAACTAGACTTGGTCATCTCAAAATGCTGCCATTTTGTATCAATTCACTTTCTTCAATTAGTCCCAGATTTAATAGACACACAAGTGCTGAGCCTTGTTCGGCGTATTTTTTATTTTTTTCCCAAAATGTGCTGGCATATTTCTTTCCATCGAATGAACATATCGCACGGAATAGTTTGTCATATCGTTGGATTTCATATTTAGGTACTCCTTTGAAGTTCTTTGAGGCATATGTATGGAGGATGCTTTTTGGAAGCGAAATATCTAACGACGGAAAAAAATTAAGTTTTGACATACAAACAATTAAAATATATTTTACCTTCAACATAATTTGCTCGATAAAAGGCTATATTGTGTTCTAATATGTCCAGAGGATTTGCAGTAACATCGATTTCGGGTTTATGCTTCTTAGTTTGCGGAGCATCAATATCATAATCAACGGGAATTGAACCAGGACACACTTCACGGCGACCATGGTTGCCTTTTTCCTGATATTCCAGTTGTTTTTTATAGCAATAATCACCAAGGTCCCATAATTTACTGAAAGAAAGTTTTTAAAAATAAAAAAAAAAAAAACAATTGAAGGAATATTTAATATTCAAAACGAAAGAATCCCTCGTAAACAGCATTTTCATCATTAAAAAAGGAATATCGCAAATTAATTTGCAAAAAAGGACCACCTATCCGCTTCCTATCCCATTACCGTTCGAAGGCAGTAGTTAAGCAGTTATTTTAATTAAGTTATTTTGTTTAAATTATTGAGGTTTTGAAGATTTCGAGTAATAATGGGGTGAAGATCAACGAGAATTTGAAACTAAGACTCAGAAAATCTTTATATTGGATAAAAAGATTTTGGTAAGAGATTAATAATGATTGGAGAGACAACAGAGCCCTCAAGCATACCAAGATGTATTTTGTGGACCCAAGAATTTAAAACATCCGATACAACTTATATTGAGTGACCGGAAATGTAATTATTGATCCAAATGCACTCATTTTCGTTAATAGAGCTTCTTGCTAAACTACCAAAAGCTAACACAGCGGTTTATCCTGGGGAACAATAATCTAGAAGATCAGCCGATTAGTTTATGTTAAGAACTCCCAAGTATGTGCGAGTGCGAAAGACAATCGGCCCTATCGAGGTAACCGTCGGAGCGGAATTCTCTCCGATTTCCTACTAAGCGGAAACATTTTGCTGATCGGAGAACTACCTCGAAGCAAAATGTCTCCGATTCGTAGGAAATCGGAGAGAATTCCGCTCCGGCGGTTACCTTCTTGATAGAGCCGAATGTTTATTCTTGAATTTTTTGGTGCGCTCAAGCACAGAAAGTTCCATTGCTTTCGGGCAGTTATTGAAGTATGATGTAAATTGTGCCGGAAGAGAGATAGTCTTCTAAGAGTATCGTTATAAAAAATGTTGTTGGCGAAAGACCAAAATTTCTTGATGCATTTGGGACAAGTCTTCTTTACTTGACTTGTCAATCTTTTAGGTGTTATTTCATTTGCCTGATAGTTGGCGTACAAGGAGTAACTTACCAAATCTGATGAAGTGTCTGACAAAGGAGAAACTTTTTTCCTAATGGAGTTTCCTGTAGTTCTCTGAGCATACTTTGTACGCAATATTTTGTGTTTGACTGGGGATTATCATAGTCAACACAAAGCTTAAGGTATTGTTTTATCACGTCGAAAACAGGAAGCAATCCTGAAAATATTCGAACCAAATAACTTTGAATATCGTATGATGTCCATAGTTACCTTCTTTACGAAATATGGTAACATTAAATTGCGCTGATCGAGCAACCATTATGCTGTCCACACCACATCTATCACGAAATTTCAAAATATCGCGATAAGTGTCTATTTCCCGAGACCCTCCATTAGCTATTATAGGAATGTCAACTGCTTGTGCAACTGCTTTAATGATATCTAAAAATTAGCTTTTTAATTTTAGTAAAATCTGTTGAGATATGAACTTGATGAAAAGATATCAAACCTGGGTGTGGCTGATGTTGTGGTCGTTCATCTTTTGTACGTGCGTGAATTCCTATGGCTGCAATACCTGTTGCAGCAAATTTGGTTACTAATTTGATGGTATCTTCCGCAGTTGGCATGATTCTAGAAGGATGGTTGAGTTATAAAAACATTGGTAAAAAGGAATGAAAAAATCAACCTTATTTTGCATGTAACTGGTATTTTAAGATTCTCAACAAGAGTTTTAAGGATATCTACAGCTTTGTCAGGTTTCGCAAGCAATGCTACACCCATTCCTCCTTTAATCGAGAATTCTTTGGGACAGCCCATATTAATGTCCAAACCGGCAATGTCGTTTTCAACCTGAGACCAAAAAAAACAAAAACATTTATTATTTCCAACCCAGCTGCGTAAGTGCAGCAACATATCAATTTTACCAGTTTGCCAACTTTAAGTGCTCTCTCCGCATCACTTGTACCCAATTGAAGAACAACTTTGTCCTTTTCCTTGTTACACGTCCTGAAGATTATGCTACCATCAGAAGGATCGACAAAATCGATGGTTCCCAAAACATCTGCACAATAAATGCAACTTATTTATTACTGTTTACTTCGCTTAAAAATCCTTACCATTAATTCTTCTTATGGCTTTTATCATTTTTAAGTCAATCAATTCTTCTGAGTAAACAATATCTGCCCCGTGTTCTAATGCCAATAACCTCATGGGAAGAGTCCCAACTCTTACCATAGGAGCGAGAATTACTTTATTTCGGTAAGATAATTTTGTTTTGTCCACTGTCATCTTAGATTTTTTTGTTAATACTTGTTAAAGACTATTTAAACCGATGAAAAATCTTTTGTAGAGTTCAAAAGGCAACCAAAAACAGCGATTACCGAACATAACATCAAATCGCCAGCGCTAGCGATTCAGGGGGCAAAGAAGCTTGTCAAAATTGACGCGTTCTGTTGGCTGTGGTGCGTTTATTTTCTGTAAAATGTTAACTATTGTTGATTTGTCAAAAAAAAAGTGTTGAACTGTCATTGTGATATCGAAACCATATTAACAAAAAGAACGCACCACAGGCTGAATGTGAACTACTTACCACTTCCTGAACGGAAACTTTTGTGTACACGCAAATCAATTTGACGTAATTCGAATTTTCGTGTTGGTGTGGTATGCAAAAATACTGAATATAAAGATATGAATCCTTCGTACGTTTCACCCCCCAAAAACCATTTGCTTACATTGTTGTTTTTGTAATTTCGGCGAATGGATGTGAACTGCAACAACAACTTAACGGGGTAGTGAACTGAGGAGCTGCTTATATGTGTGCGTTTTATTTGGTTTTTCACACACATACTTTGAAAAGCTTATGAGTCAGCTGATTGCTGTAGCTTGTTGGCAAACCGGAATGACAGCGAGGATTCATATCTTTATATTCAGTATTTTTGGTGGTATGTGTCATGCTCGTCCACTCATCTACAACTACAACAACTGTGGTTGATGTTGGTGTTTTCCTGGAATCTTAACTGAATCGATTGGATTAGTTTATATTCCTCTATCCTCTGAGATAAATTATCCATCTGCACTCTATAAAATCAAAAACCAAACCTTTTAAAATAGGCTTAAAGTGAAGTATATTATATATGTACATTCAATAATAGAAGACAGTAGTGTGGCAATAAACTGAAATAAAAAAAGAACCATCGAAAAATAGTGGACTAAGGAGTGTTACTTTGCCGAGAAAAAAATCCAACTATCGATTTTTTTTGGATACTGCGGAGAACCTATTAAAAATAAATTAAATCCAAGAAAAATACGAAATCATGTCTTATGTGAGTATATTATGGTTCGCAAAGTTTTTATAACAAAAAAAAAAATACAAATTTTAGCGACTGAAAGCAACTAAATGTCCTACAGACGAACTATCGCTTACCAATAGAGCAATAGTGAATGTAAATGATTTTCCGGATGAAATCAAGTAAGTTAATCTTTAAAAAAGTTGATCAATTTAAAATATCCATTTTCGACTAGATATGCAGATATATCAACCGGACCAGGTCAACATTTTATATTTGCATTGGAGAAGACTTCCGAAGTTCCTCGAGGACATGTCGGATTTTCGTTGGTCCAGAGAAAATGGGCAACCTTGTCAATTAACCAAGATATCGACGTACGCCCATATCGATTTGATGTAAACTCAGATGTTATTTGTACTGTGGTTCTAGAGACGGACTTTCTGCAAAAGAAAACGTGAGTTTTCTATTACAATTATGCAATTTTGAGGTGTATTGATTTGTCTATTTTTACGAAATCTTAAAAAAAATTCAAGGGTATCTCAAGAACCATATGATTCTGATCTCATGGCAAAGGAATTTCTCTTGCAATTTGCCGGATTGGCTTTGACCGTTGGACAGACATTGGTGTTTAGTTTTCAGGAAAAGAAATTGTTAGGATTAGCTGTTAAAACCTTAGAAGGTTTGTATTTACATAATTTAAGAAATCATATTCATTAGATAATAATTTGTTTCCTTTGTTTAAGCTGTGGATTCGACTGCACTAAAAGAAAATAAGGAAATGGCAATCAAAAGCGTTCGTTTCGGACGTCTTACCGGCAACACTGTTGTGCAATTTGAAAAAGCTGAAAATTCATCATTGAATTTGGTTGGAAAAGCTAAAGGGTAAATCAATTAATTTTCAATGAAAATGGTTTTTTTCGTAAGTAATAAAGTACTTTGCATAAAAAGTATTTACAATCATATCCATTACAGCTTATAAATCTTAAACAGATAATATTGATATGACATGCATTCGAGTTCACAAGTTCAAGTTAAGAAATTTAAGTGGGTCAAATCGGTGACTAAACTATTTCATAAATAAACCAATTAGATCCTTTGATTTTGGGGCATTAGTTATACCTTTAGTCCCAATGCAACGAAAAAAGGCGACAAGAGCTTGACAATATCTTGTCCTAGTTGTCAAGTTAAAAAAATTCTCAACGTCTCAAAAAATTAAGCGACTAGGAAGACTTTAATTTGTTAACCAATTTAGAGAACGGAATAATACAGTTTGTAGAGGGCTTCAAGATTTGTCACTTCTTCTAGGTGGCCAAGGGAAATTTGAAAAAACAGTAGGTACCTAAGAATCTATTGTTTTTAAAAATAATAAAAAAAACTTGTCACATTAAGAATTTTGGAACGAGGGGGAGATTACAGTAACTTTCTCCAAGCTTTCGTCTTGTTTTCTTGTTTCATTGTGAAGTACGCTTCAGAAATTATATATTTGTAGAACATATTAAAGTTTGAGTAATATGACAAAAAAACATTTTCAAAAGGGTTTTTGTGTGATAACACACGCGCAGTGTAGGCTGCAAAGCATTTTTTTTCCGAAATTTCGATAATTTAGAAAATTGCCCCTCCTGGCCAAATGGGAGGAATAAACCCTTCCCATATGATTTTTTTTGTCTCAACCCTGTATATATGTAGATAACAAAAAATATTATATTTGTCAAGGTTTAAACAATCGATTTCGTTGTCTAAAATAGTTAAAAAGTTAGATTACTTTAGCAACAATTAAAAATGTTTATTTAAAACTTGGACGGCTGTCTAAAGTAAAACAAGGTTTTAGATTAGATTGCTGTTTATTTAGCAAAAAAAGCGATTTTTACATTTCCATTTTGTGTTACAATAAATGAATAAATTTCTTAATAAAATGTTATATGGCTTAATAATTAGTTTATGTGGAAGATTGGGCTTAATGATCAGTTAATAATTAGTTTTATCAAACTGTATTATTGTTTCTTAGATTATATGGCTGAGCATCACCTCTTCTAATCAGTCTTTTTTGTAGATAGTTTGGCACTAAATTAATTTTAATTTTGGATATAAATAACAGGGAACAAAATATTATTCTTTGCCATTTCAACATATTAAGCATATGGTGTACTGGTGTATACCTTTTGCAATATAGAATCGATCCCATAGCTTTATTTTCCAATTATTGAAGTTTCTGAATCATACCTGTAGATCCCAATAATATTATCGTATTCTACGAGAGAAACCGATTTTCTTGGCTATCTTTTTGCATAAATTTTTAAAGTGTTTAAAGTTTAAGTTACTGTCTTAAGTATTTCATTTGATTTCTTATACACATTCGAACTTTTCGATACAATTAATTTCTCTATTTGGCGGTTTTAAAATTATTTTTGTTTTTTTCTCTGTTTATTTTTAATTTATTCACATTAAGTTACTTGTTTACATTATTTAAAATCTTCTTTCAACTTCTCTATTGCATTTTTATGTTCATCTTCATTAACATACCAAATACCAGCATCAGCAAAAAACACTATTTGACAATTCTTTAATATTTTTATTAATTATACAATTTATTTATTATTATACAATATCTACATCTATATATAAATAGGCTTAAATAAATTTTGTGGTACCATTTTCTCAAAAACTATTTGACCGATTCCGATAAATTTTATATACTTGAGACACGCATTTACACACTATGGGTCACTTTTATTTTTGTACTGTCGAACATTGTGCATATTAAAAAAAAAAAAAAATGTTTTTTTCCTTCAATATTTTCAAACAAATTGTTTGCGAAATTGAAAGTGTCGAATTTCGACACAGGACGATACTAGTATATAATAATGGTCCCAACATTACCTCTTGTGGTACACCTAGTTCAATAGAAATACTTTTTGACATTTCATTATTAAATTTTACTATTTGTTTTCTGTTTTCTAAATATGATTTGAACCACAAATATTCTCTTCCTCTTACCCCATAACTGTATAAATTATAAATATGACTACCGATGTCTTAATGTCTTCTAGTTTTTGAAAAAATTGAGGATTGGGTGTAGTCACACAAGTACTCAGTAGTTTTTTGTTCAAAAAGTTTCCAATTGGATAACTTGATGAATGTTATGTATCGATTTTTCAATCGATTTTTACGAGCAACTCTGGTAAACAACATGTTACATAAACATACACGTAAGATCTACCTCACTACACAGGAGGTAGATCTTACGTTAAGAATAACAATTTTTTAATAAAAATAAATTTATTGGTTTTTGGAGAACTGAAAGTGTGTACGAATATTAATTATTATTACAATTTATTTTTATTATTATTATTATTTTTATTTTAGATTATATGTAATTTTTTTAATTAAATAATTTTTTTTTTTAAAGAGAAATCAAGTAATGAGTTTTTCACTATTTTGTATTTATATTTCTTTTGATAAATTCGTTTTGATTTTCTTTTTCACAGTAAAGTTGTTCGTCAGTCTATTATTAATCCCGACTGGGACTTCGGCAAGATGGGAATTGGTGGTCTTGATAAAGAATTCAATGCCATCTTTCGTCGTGCGTTTGCTTCTCGAGTTTTCCCGCCAGAACTTGTTGAGCAATTAGGCTGTAAGCACGTCAAAGGTATTCTGCTGTACGGTCCTCCTGGTACTGGTAAAACTCTAATGGCTCGTCAAATTGGTAACATGCTTAATGCTCGTGAACCTAAGATTGTAAATGGTCCACAAATTTTGGATAAGTATGTTGGTGAATCCGAGGCGAATATTCGTCGGTTATTTGCTGATGCCGAAGAAGAGGAGAAGAGAGTGGGCTTATAAAGAATACATTTTTGTTTATGTTAACAAATGATTTATTTATTTTTTTTTCAGCTCGGTCCAAACAGTGGTCTTCATATAATTATCTTCGATGAAATCGATGCCATTTGCAAGGCTCGTGGTTCTGTTGCTGGCAACAGTGGCGTTCACGACACTGTAGTCAATCAATTGCTGGCCAAAATTGATGGTGTCGAACAACTTAATAATATTCTAGTCATTGGGATGACAAATCGTCGAGATATGATTGATGAGGCTCTTATGCGACCCGGTCGTTTAGAGGTTCAAATGGAAATCAGTTTGCCAAACGAAGAGGGTCGAGTACAAATTCTTAATATCCACACAAAACGAATGCGAGAGTTCAAAAAAATTGCTCCTGATGTAGATTCAAAGGTTCGTTGTTATGCAAACTTACTGGGCTTTTAAATTAATAACATATGTAATACATTTATCGCTAAATAGGAGATAGCTGCTCTGACTAAAAATTTTAGTGGTGCTGAAATTGAAGGTTTAGTGCGTGCTGCACAATCAACGGCAATGAATCGTCTTATTAAGGCTGCTTCCAAAGTTGAAGTTGATCCAGAAGCTATGGAAAAGTTAATGGTTAATCGTGGAGATTTTCTACATGCACTGGAAAATGATATTAAACCTGTAATTTCGAAAATTTGTTTGTTGACACAAATGAATTATTTAATTATTTTGTTTCAGGCCTTTGGTACCGCTCAAGAAGTCCTGGATAATATGCTTTCCCGTGGCATTATTAATTGGGGCACACCAGTGTCTAATCTTCTTGAAGATGGTATGCTTTATGTACAACAGGCAAAGGCTACCGAAAGCTCAGGCCTGGTCTCAGTATTGATTGAAGGCTCACCCAATTCGGGAAAAACAGCTCTGGCTGCCAAATTGGCAAAAATGTCCGATTTCCCATTTGTCAAAGTTTGTTCTCCCGAGGATATGGTCGGTTTTACAGAATCAGCTAAATGTCTTCACATTCGCAAGGTTATTTGTCTTTTTTTCTGTCCTGGATTCTTTTTTAAGTAAAACAAATTTCAGATATTCGATGACGCTTACCGTTCAACACTTAGCTGCATTGTCGTAGATAATGTGGAACGACTTTTGGATTATGGTCCAATTGGGCCAAGGTATTCCAATTTAACACTGCAAGCTTTGCTAGTTTTATTGAAGAAACAACCCCCCAAGGGTAGGAAATTGCTTATTTTGTGCACCAGCAGTAGACGGTGAGTAATTTGTTTGTCCTCATAGAGGGGACACGTTCATATTTCAAAAAATAGAAGTTATCAGTCAGTGGAGTTATTTCGCTATCCCAAAATGTAAAAAAACGCCAATTTCACCGACGTCTGTCGCGGGTTTTGCGGCCACCTAGACATCTGTCATTTGCATATTCGCACTCAGGGAGTCGAGAGCTTTCAAATAACATTAATTTTAAGTGGTTTCCCAAAAAGTAAAAAACGCCAAAAAAAAAAACGCATTTTCGGCGGCGTCTGTCGATGGTTTTGCGGCCACCTACACGTCTGTCATAACCATTTTTGTAATCAGCGAGTCAGTGGCTTCGGGAAGCGATGCATTTTAAGTCGTTTCCCTCACTATTTCTATTTTCAGAAAAGTTGTACTTTTGATGCACTTTTTCGCGGACTTCCCTAGGACTAGTTGTAACATTAATATCGTTTAGTTTTCTTTCACGCAGAAAATTCGTCGCGACCTCTCGGTCTAGAATGAATAATGCCAATTCATGTTTATAAAAACTTTACGGCTGTTTCCTAAAGTGTTAATAGGTACTGTCGAGAGATCGAATTGAATTAGATTTGAAATTTCGAGGCAAAATTGTGTTAGAGATAGATTTATTAGATTTAAATCTTACGCAGGATTTTTCAATTTTTATTTAGGATTTTTCTTAATCCTAGATTCCAAACTAAATCGAACGGAATTACGATTAACGAATCTTCCACGTCTTTTTAATAAAAGTCGAAAACTTCATTAATTTCTTTTATAAGAACATTCATTTAATAAGCAAAAGTTATTTAATGTATAACGGCAGTACATTTAAAATCAAAGAAAAATATTAATCGACATTAACATTAATTATCAAGGTTTTTTTAATCGAATCGACCGACTTCCACCAAAGCTCAAATACAACTCCTCGTCTTCCTTCTGGTCATAGGTATTTTTCGATGGATCTCTCTCTTCTTTGGTGACTTTCGTTAATTTTAGAGAATCACCAGCGCTGTCGGATCGCTAACAATTGAGTTTAAGTTAAGAGATTTATTGATATTTTGTTTTAATTGTCAAAAGAATAAATACCTTAATTAGTGTTTCCCATTGGAAAAAGCCACATTTTAACAATTTTTCTGGTTCATTGGGCAAATAGCCTTCCAAACAGTAAACGGATGATTTACCCTCCTTTGTGCTAGCAAATAGAACTTTAAGGCGTGGACTTTTTTGAATTTGTCTATTTCGAAAATAAATATAGATATACTACATATCAACTATTAACTATCATTTCCGAAAATTAGTCAAGTGCTTGAGGATATGGAGATGCTTTCTGCATTCACCTCAATTTTACATGTTCCCAATTTATCACATCCCGACCATGTAACAGCTGTTCTTGAAGATGTTGAATTATTCAACAAAGGCGAACTTCAAGCCATTGGTAAAAAAATGAACGGAAAAAGGTAAGTAATAAATATCTATCACGAAAATATTTTATTAAAAAATAAAAACAACTACACAGAGTATTTATTGGCATCAAGAAGCTACTTGGACTCGTCGATATGGCTCGTCAAACCGAACATCAATACCGTGCAATAAAATTCCTTTCGAAGATGGAAGAAGAAGGTGGTCTCGATATGAAGTAACTACTCGGAAAGGATCTCAATATGTCAGTTGTTGTGCTCAACGATGTTTTTTAAATAAAACCGCATACGAAAATACAACAACAATAGCAAACGTAACCCAAGTCAATATATTAAAATTTATTTAAAAACTATCATATATTATAATGTACTATACACATTAAGTAATTCAAATTTTAAACATGTAATACAAAATATTTATATAGTCTATATACACAAACCTAACAAACATATTGTGGTTTTGTAGCTAAAAAATACAGCTTTTTTTTTTTTTCATTATTACTCTTTCTTTTTTGAACGGGTGAAACCGCTGGAAGAGTAAAACCTAAAAGGCTATTGTAATGATGATTACACAGTTGTGGTTTGAAAGTATTCAATATTGATACAAAAAGCATCGGAAATAATCAGTTTATCTCAAGCTTCACCAACGAATACTTTTAGAAAAAACTGTTACCCAGAATCAGAAATGGTTTAAAGAAGATTTAATTTTGCAATTTAAACCTAAGAAAATAATTTTATATCCGAAATGCTTTCTTTAAACACATCTGAAGATGCAAATTTGAGCTTGCTTCAGCATAGATATTGAATACTTGTCTAGAAAATTATGTATATCATTACGTAACTGGCAAAGTAAAATTTATTTAAGTTTCACTACATTTATCTATGATTTGGCATTTATGAATCAGGAAAAAAAATTATTGAAATACACCGTCCCTAACGTTATATTAAAGGAAAAGTCCTAACATATTCAAATTGAGGCTTCAGTTTAAAAAAAAAAACACACATTCCACTCTGAAATGAATATAATCAGCCCTATTGAAAGTTTAACCCGAACAACATTCCACCCGGAAAATTTGATATGACTAGGTCATGAAACATTTTCGAAAAATTCCCCTTATTTTGAACATTATTTTCGGGTGGAATGCAATGCCATTGACAGCTTTAATTTTTCACGTAGTAACGTAAATTTTCTTTTGGGCGAATACAAATTTTTCTTTTTAACTTTTAACAATAAGGCTGTTTAAAATTCAACAACATCCCACTATATTACACCCCTATCATCATAGTATATAATTATAATAATATAGTAAAATGTATTATATAACAGGGGTGTAAATGTAGAACTTTATTGATTGTATTTATTTGTATTTAAGTTATTATTAAAATCAATTCTTCCATTAAAATTCGATTGTTTCCTTTTGTTTAAAAGCAATGTATTATTTTATCAAGAACAAAATTAAAAAAAAAAAATCAAATAAAAAAATTCATCCTATTACAGAATCCTTATTATTTAAGCAATGAGTTCATTCTCCACACTCAAAGGATATATTTCTGATGAATATTTTTAAATTTATTTAAAAACTTACGGATTGGACAGCATTAATGGTATTCGTGCACTATAATTTTGATCTGGATTCTGTGATAGGAGTCATTAACATAATTCAATTACTAACTGATAAGATTTAATGTGGTTTATGTGCTTATTAAAAATTAGTTTAGTGGAGATAAAATCTCTTCTTGCCATTTTGGTATAAAAATGTTAGTAGCAAGAAAAACTGTCTTGGTTTCTTTAGTTCAATTAGATGTGCATTTGATATGTAAAATGTTTAAATTTAATTAATTGAAAAAAAAAATAAATAAAATAATATACCTGTTTAAAATTAATAAAAAAAAATCACTATTTAAAATTGTTTGTGCATAATATAAGCTATTGAAAGCAATGTTGTTATTTATTCTAAAGCAAATTATATTCTATACTAAAATACTAAACTAAAAAATAAAACATACAAATAAATTACTGTTATCGTAATTAAAATATTAAGGTTGAAGAATTATTTGGGTTGTTTATAAATTATATTATTTTTTCGATTGGAGGTGTTTTTTTTAACCAAAATGAAATATTTTTGAAGTTACAGAAACAAAATTAAAATTTTCAATGCTCAATGATGAATTTCAGTAGAAGTTTTTTACTATCAGATTTGATCCATGGAAACCATCAAAGAACATGCATCACAACATAAGCACGAAATTCTTTATCAGGATCAGTACTTTTTGCTTTCGCGGGTATATGACATTTAGGGCCAGTTGTACAAATATTTGATCCGTGGTTCAGGAATTTTAACTCACCAATTCCGGCGGATTAACTGTGGTTCAACGATGGTTCAGACATGTAATTGGCTTTTAGTGCATATTGGAACCTTGAACCATCGTTGAACCTCACTTAACCCGCCAAAATCGGCGAGTTAAAATTCCTGAACCACGGATCATCAAATATTTGTACAACTGGCCCTTAATGATTTCAGTAGTACAGAGAAAAAAGACAATAACAAATACATGAAATAAACAAACATGAGGAAAAAAAAAAGGTAAACAACACTGTTGTTGCTCTCCGTGTCGTATTAGTACGTATTTTCAATTTATTTTTCAAATTATTTATTTGGATATGACTAGCACTTGAAAGTTAAAATCATTTTTTTGAATCTTTTATTTTATTTTTCTGATAAATATTTATTAATCATCTAAAACAATTATAAATATAGCGATAACAAGACAATTGAATAATTCTGATTTCAACGTGAAATATAAAAAACCCTCGGTAAAGTCAGATCTGTCTTCCCAATAAAAATGATTTAATTTTGCATGTGAAAAAAAAACCTTATTTCAATTTATAATAAGTATTAATGATTGGAAATGACTACATCAGCTAGAGTACATTCGTTTTTGTTCTTCTGAGACCATTCGTTTAAATGAAATGTTAACTTAGGTCAATGGTCGAGTTCATAAAATGTTGTAGCTCGATAATACTTCTATAAAAAAAATTTCAATTTAAAAGTTCAAGTGACCTCAACTCCATGCGTTTCGCCCAGGTACGCTCCACCTAAACAGAAATAATTCTTTATAAATTTCTTCATCTTCGTTACTTCTATAAAAATCTATTTAAAAATCAAATACATTTGGTGGCATATAAACTCATGAAGAACCAGGGTAGTGGCTTACCATTCCTGTGTGCATGTATAAAAGATTTAAAGGTATTTAAATTTAAATAAAGCATATGATACATGTGGATCATTAAAAATAGCCGTTGTTTACTCTTCGCAGCAGTTGAAGCTGGGGTTATAAAGAAAGTGGCATAGAAGGTCTAGAGTCCAGAAAAATTGGACATTCTACTTGGAAAAAATTCTAGGTCTTCTGTGCTTGTATCTACTTTTCCCATGTTGTACTTCTGTTGACTAAAGCTGTTTGTATAGCCCTTTTTCAGGGTCTTTTTTAACTATAGTCTATCCACCTATCCTAAACTGATGAAAACATATTTGCAATTAAAATGAAGATCAAATTCATGTTATATAAGATGGAAAAAATTAAAAATATTGCCTGTTCCAAAAAGACTAAAGGGAATTGAATTTGATCTAATCGCTCTATTGTATTTTCTCTCAAGTGTTTGAAAAAATTATGCAGAAGCAAATAAGTATATATATCAACTCTAACAATTTACTCTCCTCTCATCAATCTGGATTCCGTGCTAAGCACAGCTGTACCACCGCACTTTTAAGGGTAGTCGACGATATAAGGCAACATTTAGATACAAAATTCTTTGACGTTTCTCATACTTCTCGATTTCTCGAAGGCATTCGATACAGTGAACCATGAAATACTTTGCGATAAACTTTCAAGTCAGTACAACTTCTCTCACTCTGCTGTAAAACTCGTGTTTTCGTATTTAAGATCGACAACAGGCCATATTTGCGAAAAATAAAACAACAGACTTTCTTTTTAACACGCCTGGGAGTCCCACAGGGAACAATTTTGGTTCTTATTCTTTTTTCCATGTATGTTAACGAGTTACCTTCCATAATTACCAGCTCCTCCGTAGAAATGTATGCATACGATACCCAGTTACACCTTAGCTACCCAGGTGACTCCATTGATCACTGCATCAGCCTTTTAAACTCCGATTTAAAAAAAAAAAATAAATTTGATGGCACAACAGCTCATGAAGAACTAGGGCCTAGTGACTTACAACTCTCAACCATTCCTGTGTGCGTGTCTGCAGGAATGGAGGGGACCTACAGTTTATTGCCGAATCCGAACGGCTAACGAGCGGCACTTTTCTGTGACAGGAGATACTCTTGGAGGATTTGTCAATTCCTCGCAAGAGGCAGTAGCCGTTTTTTCTTTTTTAAATAAATAGGTGGCGGAGGCTGGGGCTCGAACCTTAGACCTCCGGCATGACAGTCCATCGCACGAGCCATCAGGCCACGGCTACTACTACTCCGATTTAGAAAGGTTTAGTTTAGTTTAGTTAGAATTTATTTAGCGTTAAGTTTGCTATTTTACACAGTATATCGGTACATATTAATAATTGTTTTTAACAAAATTTACAATTGAGTTCTTAAATCTTACTAAATTAGTTTCCGTTTTTACATTATTTGGAAGATTATTATAAATTTGTACACCTTTATAAAAAAGCATGTTTTGTGTTCTACAGTTTCTGAAAAATGGTAAATTTAAATTATTATTGTTTCTTAAGTTGTATGGCCTAAGCTCACTTCTTATTATAAGTCTTCTTTGTAAATATTTTGGCATTAAGTTATTTTTTACTTTAAAAATAAATATTAATGTGTTCACAATAATTTTTTGTTTTACAGATAGCCATTTTAACGTATGTAGCATATTTCTTATAGATGTATATCGATTACAACATAATATAGATCTCATTCCCTTGTTTTGTAAAATCTGTAGTCTATTTATCATTAATTCTGTTCCCAATAATAGTATAGTAGGACAATACTCAAAATGGGGTTGTATAATGGAGCTATATACTTTGATTGCCATACCAATGCAAAGTTTTTTTCGTATTCTTCGAAAGAAACCGATTTTTGTGGCAATCTTTTTATAAATCATTTCAAAGTGTTTTTTAAAATTTAAATTACAATCTATTATTACTCCAAGGTATTTTGTTTCTTTAACACATTCAAATTCATTTATTTTATATATAATCTTATTTTCTGGTAGTAACATTATTTTAGTTTTTTCTGTATTTAGTTTTATTTTATTCATAGTTAAATAATTCTTTATATTTTTAACGTCTATCATCAATTTTTCAACACAATTTGTATATTCATTATCTTCGATATAGAACAATCCATCATCCGCAAACAATTTTAATTTACAATGTTTTAAAACTTTTTTTATATCATTTATGTAAATGACAAACAACAATGTCCCTAAAATTGACCCTTGGGGTACCCCTAAATCAGAATTTATCGGTTCCGAACTTACGCCATTGAACTTCACTATTTGCTTACGTCCTATGAGATATGATTTCAGCCAATTAAACTCAACTCCTCTTATTCCATAACCATATAGCTTTTTTAATAAAATTAATCTATCTAAAGTTTCAAAAGCTCTCTTCAAATCTATAAATATAGCTGCAATTTTCTTTTTTTCATGAATAATCTCCTTCCAGTCCGCAATTACATAATTTAAAGCTGATTCACAAGAGTGTTTTCGTCTAAAACCAGATTGTTCCTCGATTATTTTCAATAAAACGTTTACCTGGAATGAGCATATTAACACCACAATAGGCAAAGTCCATGGGATACTAAGGTCCTTGTGGAATACTCAATCCTTCACTCCCATAAAAACACGGATTCTTTTAGTTGAAACCTACATTATTTCAATTCAAACATATGGTTGTGAAGTATTTGGGAGGTGCGATTCTATTAGCAGGCGAATACTTCATCGTATATAACAATGCAGCCCGATATATATTTGGCTTGCGAAGATATGATCGCATTTCTCATTTCTCTTTCCGGATAAGCAACCTTACATTCGATAAGATTTTAGAGTACCGTGCATTAATTATGCTGCATAAAAATATGTATACACGTCAACCCAATAACCTCTTTACTTCTCTATCTTATTCCCTTAGTTATTCACTTGTTTCATTTTTTTAGTAGTTATTTAAATTATATTTCATCTTTTATCTGTCCATAGATTGTTTGTTCTTAGTTCTCCTTTAAACTAGTTTTTATGTTATGTTATTATGTGTAACTATTACTTCTTAACAACTGTCTCACTTAAAAGCTTATCACTATTTTAAAAGATAATTTATCTTATTGTGTAAGCAAACAAAATTGTATGAATAAAATGAAAATGAATAACGACCTACATAGCTATTCTCTGATTATTTGTGTTTTTGTAAAAATAATACCTTTAACACTTTCTCCTATACTACTGCGATAGCAAACAATCACAGTTTAAGGAAATATATTTTTCTATGGAGTTATTTTCTTTATTTTTGTTGAACTCATTAAATTACATTTAATAAAATATTACAAAACTTAAAAAAAATGTATCAGTATATTTGCCTTTGATTTTTGAAACCATTTCAAATTATCACCACCGTTAATTAGATTTAAACCATTTGGGAATATCACTAGCATTTCGAGCTGGCGATGAAGACTGTCGACTTCTTGGTCGCTTAGGTATGGCACCAGTTGAAGGTCCAGGAGCGGTAGAGACAAGCTTACTGTTGTTACCATCGCTGTCTTTCGAGCCTCGAATTATGCTAGAATTGGTAAAATTAATTATGTATATAAATAAAAAATAATAAAATAATTTACCGCGACTTAGAAGCAATATAAAATGCCCCTTCTGGTGAAGTTAGCTGCAACAGGTATTGTTTCTTCAAGTAAGACAAGAGAGATGGCAGTGCATCAATCTCGTTTACACCAAAGTGAAGAACAGCAGTCGGAATGCAATTCACTTCGAGAAGAGTTTTCTCCTTAGGTAGAATCTTCTTTGGTGGAATAGTAACTAAAAGAATAAATAATTATATTATATTGTGAAATTGAAAGAAGTTTTACGTACACAAATGGAAATCTAGATCTTCATTTATAATGAACCCTCGAACGAAACTCATAACATCTTCAATTTTATCAGTTGGTTTAAAGATGCCTTGAAGGACATTTCTATCAGGAAACTGTACTCGTATAATGCATTGTTTATATTGCGCAATTTTTCTTAGTAATGAACTGTTCTCCTCTATCTCACGCATTTTAGCAGTTACAAGAGGAGCTTCCTCATTTCCCTCTGAAATTTTTTTCAAATCTCGCAAAACTAACTTCAAGTCATTTACTGTTAAATCAAAGAAAGAATCTGGGAGATCTTCCATTTGCTTTTGAGTAGAATCCAACGAGTATATAACTGCATTTCGTTCACCTATCTGAAAACAAGTCAATTTACATAGGTTAATTTAATTGCGAAAATATGGGAAAACTAAAATGTTTCAGTTCTTTTCAAAGGATTAATATCCGCCATTTTCATAAGAAGCTATTGGCCGTTTAGGGCTGTTGAAAAAAGCCCAGTGTGCTCATCTGCGCAGAGCCTGGCCTATGGGGCCGCAAAAATTTTTTAAATTGGCATGTCATTTTCAAATATGAGATCGTGTATTCAATTTGGCTTGAGACTCCAAGTGCTCTGGTAATTCAGAGAACAAGACCATTAGGCTTAGTACGACGTTTTATTTGTTGGTTTATATAAAGCCGCCCACCGAACCATATTTCAGAATCGTTATGATTACCGAAATATACATCCCTATTCTGCTACACATTCGCGTGAAAGTTTGTATTCTGCTATCCTTCGGAGGCAAATAATTGCTCCAAATTTTGTATAAATTTCGATAAAAGCAGAAATCAAACAATTACATTCTTTTAAGAATTTCAAAACTAAATATCAGTTAAGATTTGCACTCTAAAGACTGAAGATTTAAAAAAAAAAATTAAGGCAAATTGAATGAAACTTTCACTCGAATCGAAAGTTTCGATCGGATCGAATAGGGCTGATATTCAGTGAGTAATGGCGGAATGGAGATCCCAATTAGGTAGTAATGGATAAGAATGAGACCCACCCGATTTAAATAGCCGCGAGGTTAGATAAATTAAGGTAAATAAAGACCTACCACATTGACTTCTGGTTCAACCTCCATTTCATTTTGGTTTTCTTCATCTCCTATCTCAACTGCTTCGGTGGAGTTAATACTTCTTCCGGACCCAGTGCCCCAATCATATATAACCTTTGGTTGTTCGATTTTGTTTTTAGGTTCTGAAATATCCATGGGTTTTTCCTTTGACTCTGAATCTAGGTCATCCATTGATTCCTTCTTTTTCAGTGATTGAACTAACTCAGAGGTTATGGCAAATCCTCCTTTGCTTGGCTGCTTAGTTATGTGTTTGACTTCATCAGTTTTTGATTCCTCCTTCACCTCAGGTGGAATATATACTCCTGCTTGTCTGAAAGACAAGTAAATGTAGAAACTAATACAAATTATTTCGCAAAGTGGTGTCGTTACGTTTTGATTTCGTCCGGATTTTTGTTAACTAAGCGCATCATAGTCCTGCCCCCAGTTATTCCCAAAGACTTGAGACTCGTTTGTTGCAGTTCTTTGCCAAATATCTCCTTTCGCATGTAAATAACAACTGGACTCATATCCGTTGTGATGTTTTCTGGGCATACTTTGTTTAAAACATCCCATAGACAATTGCTTGGACTGAATTGTCCCTGACGCCGGCTACCATCTTCTAACTGAACACAAACATCAGCCGTAGAATCAACCCGTTTCTTAGAACATTCGAACATTTCGAGGAGGCAATTGTTTGGTAGTCCAGTAAAACGAAACATCTGCATGAGGTCCAGCTCTTTGTTGTGGCTTTTTAAGCCAAACTCTTCGCTAGGAAATCCATGTTTTGCGCTAGCTTCTTCTAGAATCTGAGGAACACAAAGATGACATGACAATTATAATGTTGTTTTTTTTTTTTTGGAAAAAAAGATTCACCTGTAGCAATGTGGTGCTGGGAGTAATTTTGATATTTTGGCGTCTTCCATTCGGGGTGAGGACGGTAACTTTTTTATTTAAATCCATTAAATTAATTTTGATTTCGATTAGGAAATATACATCCAAGTATCACGAAAAAGTTTTTAAAGATTTTGTTTTTGTATATGTTTTAGCACGATAAACTACTGAACAGAATAGAAGCGCGCTTTATCGCGCGACACTTGAAAAGACGCTTGTCATATACACTGATCTCTATACCATGGATAGCGCATCATACAAGAAAGTTGATGCCATTTGAGAATTGTTATAATGTTGAGTTACCTAATTTTTTTGTATAACGGTATAACTGTATAACATAATTAAATGCAATTTTTTTTTACAAAATTGCAACTAAAATATTTTAAATACACTTTTACAATTATTACTTTTTGCAAAAAGTAGGACATAAAGTGAAAATGTGATGAGCAAAAATTTGCTTTGAGATGCCTGTGTGCGAAAAAATTGTGTTTTGTCTGTAGTATCATTCTGAAATGACATATCAAACACTTTTTTCGCAGACTTTTTGGCACACAGGCTTTTCTAGCGCATGTTTTAGATTTTCACTTTTGTACTTTTTGCAAAAAGTCTTGAATGTAGTTAAGCCTTTACTCAGCAACTTGAACTGGCCTTCTCAGCCTCATTGAACATACCTGAAATGTTGAGTTGCCTCACTGAACATACCTTAAGCCTAGTACGCAGATCGCGCTAAAATTTATCTTCCATACAAAATTCCTCCAAAGATAAATTTTAGCGAGGACATTTAGCTAGGCAGTACGCAGTTCACGCGCTAAATTTAAAAAGTCTCCACTTAATTTAGCACGCGAAATAATGCTCAACGCATTCTTTCACAGATAAATTTTGACATTTGTGCTCTTAGCAAACGATTGTAGAGATAAGAATTGTAGAGATAAAATTTAGTTTAGCTTGAACTGCGTACCTGGCTTAAAGTGTTGAGTTGCCAACGTACTTGTCATCTTCAATTGGAAGTAGAAAAACTGATATACTTTGTAGGGAATCCACTATCCAGTGTATAATAGAGATCAGTGTACACATCAAATTGAACTTTATGATTTTCGGTGTGGTTAGTGGTTGATGTGTGCTTATAAGTTTTTATAATTAAATTGTAATATTTACTTATTTAATTAAAAGAACTTTTTGTTAATTGTTTAGTGACTCTTTGAATAAAAGGAATGATTTGTCTTAGAAAAGTATTTCCATTAATAGTTCATCGGATTATTGTGGAACAATTTTGCATTGAAGTTATAATAAATTTACTGCACAATAGCAAACAAACCTGTTGCTAATCTTTTTACATAAAATTTCATCTATAAAGCTCAAATTAACAATTTACAAATGTATAAAGTTCTCTTTTATTTCGATTCTATGCAAATTCAATAAATGAATACGGGAATTTGACACAGTGGCTTTTGACTGAAATTTCAGATTTTGTCTGCGTTGAACGTATCCATCACACAAAGGAACGGCTCATGTAAACCTCCCACTACCGTCCTCAGCTGTTTTTGCTCCAGTGTACTCTAAAAATAAAAATAATTGTTTTATTCAGAAAATTAAAATTGTTAACAAACTGAAACTATTCCCAGAAATTGTTCAAAAAAGTCTTGCATCCATTCGGCGGACAATGGCTTGGAGGTCCAGTGGTGTTACCAACGAAGATTTAATTAGTCAACTTCGAGGTATTTATCGTAAACGTTTACCGAGGAACTCAATCAATCGATATTTTAATACAGAATTTGGAATCATCGCTTCTGACCCCGTTGCCCTAGCTATGGCAGCCACTGACCGAAAACACTATTGCCCATCAAATCCTTACGTTGACAGGCCGCAGAGTATCGGGGGTGGAGTTACAATCAGTGCTCCACATATGGTATAAAATGCATGCACAAACGCTTCTAATTAAGAAAACTACTTTCCTTTAAAGCACGCATTTGCCCTCGAATATCTTAGGGATCAATTAAAACCAGGCGCTCATGTTCTAGATGTTGGATCTGGATCCGGATATCTGACAGCGTGCTTTCTAAGATATATAAATGCAAGAGGCGATCATGCCGAAACAAAAGTTGTAGGCATCGAACATCAAGCACAACTAGTCAACCAAAGCAAAGCCAATCTACGAGCAGACGATCCAATCCTTATGGATTCAGGAAAACTCATTATAGTTCGTAGGTCAAGTATTCTTGCTATTCCCGTTTGATGATTTTAAATGCTTAACTTTTCGTAGAGGGAGATGGCCGCAAAGGTTGCCCGGAATATGCTCCCTACGATGCCATACACGTAGGAGCAGCAGCTCCAGAAACACCAGCTGCTCTGATTGAACAATTGAAAAAAGGTGGGCGATTAATTGTGCCTGTGGGACCAGAAGGCGGAACCCAATATATGGAACAAGTTAAATCATGACTAATACAATTGAGATCATACCAAACTTATGATGTCTCTCTTTCAGTACGACAAAGATGAAAAAGGAAATGTTCAGAATACACGGTTGATGGGTGTCATGTATGTTCCCTTGACGGATTTGAATCGGTCCTGATTGCTGTGGGCATTGAAATTCTTTGTGGTTGTCGGACTCTCGTTGGTGCTTGCATGGCGTGTGGTACACTAAATAAATTTGGTTTAAATTAAATTATTTTTCTCAGTTTCAGTGATTTTTAAATTAAATAGGTATTTTTATGTTGTCATCCAATGAAAATTTTTCATTCTGTTTCATTTATTTTTAGAAATAAGTTTGGGGCAAGACATAGTCTAGTCCTTGTCGTTCCTGTAAAAATAATTTTCCTGAAATTCTCAGAAAGGTATCATTTGTTTCTGAAAAAAAGTTGCATTATTATTTCAGGGCAAAAATGTTTGTTGTAAGATAGTGGCACCAGTTCTCGAACAGTTTACCGAGTTCAAATATTAAGAGAGCTGTAAAAAATACTTTCTATGAGCATAGAAATTTAATGTAAATTTATTCAGACAGCTAAACTCAAATAGTTGCATGTGTTACGATTCCCCGTGCTTCCGTGTAAAAAACGGGAAGAGTTGAACCGAAGAGTAACAATTTTAACAATTTAAAGAGATGTTGTTTGCTTATTTTTATTTATTTATTTATTTATGTTTTTTGAAGCGGAGAGTTATCTTGACGTTACAACTTAAAGAGAAGTTGTTTGCTTATTTTTTATTTTTTTTCTAATTTTGAAGAATAAGGCCCGCTGTCTATAGCAGGGCTACGACCTTATCTTTTGAACATCTGGTTCTATTTTTCTGTCCAAATTAAAAATATTTCTGCCTTTTTATACTAACTTTAGATTTAAAAATATTACCGATACTCACGCACTTTTCCAACCACATATCCACCAACCGATATTTCATAATCGATAATTCCAATTGGTAATACTTCCTAACCCAATTGAAATTATCAAAATATTTGCCAACCAATTGCGACCTAGTTGGAATTATTGACTTTTTTGGTTGCAAAAATCATATCTCTTAAAGCCCAGTATACAGTTCCTCCTCGAAAAAAAAATACATGTAGGTACTTATGGGAGTGATTTTATCGCAAAAAAAATTTTCTGCTGAAATTTTTAACGAATAAAGATATCGCCAATTTTTTTTTTATCTTGTAGAAAATTTCCAAGGCTTTAAAGTTTGTGAATTTTAACACGAAATGAAAATTTAAAAATTGCTTTTTTTTGCTAAATAAATCTAATCTAAGAAAAAAATATTTACAGGGTGTTTCAGAATCTGCTGCTGAAATAAGAAGTTTTAGTTAAGGTGGTTAACATAATTGGTATTTAATTCTAAAACAGGTCAAAAGTCAATTTATGAAGTAATTTGAGTGTAGTTAAACAGTGGGGAAAAAAGAAAACAAACCAATTTGAGTGAAACTGTGGGGAAAAAAATCAGTTTTTTTTTTTTATTAACTGATTTTTTATTTTTTTTGTAAGAGTGTACATTTATAAAATATTTTATTGATAGATTACAATTCAAAGTAGAAAAACAAAATAAAAGGAACAACAATTTACATACAAACATTAAATTTCTTGAAAACTATCATCTAAGTCCGGGGCTATGCGTAATAAACTTATCATTGAGTGAGTAGGTATTGTGCTTTCAGATCTTTTTGGTTTCCAACATGCCTTAAGGAAGAAATAAGTGGATCGGATGAGATTTCAAGCATGTTAAATAGGTCTTCATTCTGCCGAATTCTTGAAAATTTGCACGTGTTTTAACATCTGTATTTCTTGTAGTCTTTATTTTTGGGCTCCTGGGCTTCTTATGACAATTCTCCAAGTGGTAGAGATTGGTATTCGTTGATATTTTAACTAAAAAAAAAAAAAATTTGATGGCACAACAGCTCATGAAGAACTAGGGCCTAGTGACTTACAGCTCTCAACCATTCCTGTGTGCGTGTCTTCAGGAATGGAGGGGACCTACAGTTTATTGCCGAATCCGAACGGCTAACGAGCGGCACTTTTCTGTGACAGGAGATACTCTTGGAGGATTTGTCAATTCCTCGCAAGAGGTAGTAGCCGTTTTTCTTTTTAAATAAATAGGTGGCGAGGCTGGGGATGGAACCTTAGACCTCCGGCATGACAGTCCATCGCACTAACCATCACGCCACGGCTACTACAATATTTTAACTATGATCCAAAATTTTATGAAGAGTAGGTGTGAGTTGTTTTTCAGGGTACTTTTGTTTCAATAACTGCGGTTTTTTTTTGGTTTACTTTCCAAAATTAACTGTATTCACTACTTTCCTTAAGTATAATTTTGATCCTGGTTATAACCTCTTCATTGACTCCAGTTATTCGAGCGGTTGCCTTAGATTTTTCAAAAAATCTTCTTGAAGTATTTTCATCATTGCTATTTCCAAATCTTTGCGTTGGTTTATCTACATCAAGTCCAAGCTCATTGTGAAAACGCCTTTGAATCTCTTGTTTCTTTCTCTTTTCTGCCTCGTTGATCCCAATTGGGCTTTTCCAGAATCTGACTCTGTCTTTTCTCTTTCTAATTTTGACAGTTCTTTAATCGAAAAGAAGCTCTAGATGGGGGGAAAACAACAATACAAACAAATAGAAATATACACACCGATACTGTTCGCGCCTTTAATAGTGTGTTTTTTTTCCCCCCATCTACAGTTTTTGACGTTTGGTGGAAGTTCTCAATAGATTCATCAAATTCGTCTCCCTCTTGTTGAAGTGTATAGGCCAGTTTCAAAATAAATTCCGTGCACCTGATTCTAGCATGCAAGGGAAAAATTCCATATTCGTCGTTATTTAATTCATCCTGGTTATTGAAGCTTTTTTGGGTCCTTATATCGGACATGACCGCGTAGACTTTGTTTCTGATAATTCGTTTAAAACTTTTCCGTCAATCATAGTTAAAAAGAACTCGTGATTCACAAATATAGTAATATCTTCATTAAATTTATATATTGTTGGTTGAATATCTGCTATTTGCCTTTTAATATCGTTGACTGTTGTATTTATGAGGTCACTAGTTTCCTTAAAGGCCTTCCACACTATCCCACTGAGTATTAACACATGTCAAAAAAGTGGGAAGTAAATCGTGTATAATAGTGTGGAAACAAAATATGAAATCACATCCCACACGACTTGACAGCCCATCTCACACAATTTGACATGTGTTAATACAAGAAAATTTTTAGGATTGGTTCTAAAACCATCACACATTCTATCCCACTTGGGGGTTTGAGGTTATGGTGAATTGATTTTTTGGATTCAGGTGTGGAAGCAAAATATGAAAATCGTTTTCTTCACACAAATTTGGCAGTCGTAAGTAATTCTATCACACTTTTTTTTGACATGTATTAATACTCGATGGGATAGTGTGGAACGGCTATTAGCGTATACCAGTTAAAAAATCTTATCCATGAAACTACCTGTCATTAATTCATTAATTTATTATGTATTTATTATTTAACGACTAAATTCAAACATGTAAACATGAGATTCGCCTTCCGATTGCAACGCAAACAGAACTACCAAAAAATAGTTTCATAAATTTAGTCTGAATACGTTCATTTGAAATATTTTAGAACGCGCCAAATACGAGCAGATGGCTCACTTTTATTTTACTGTTCATTTTGTGTCTGGAGTCGGAAGCCGAAGGAATTGCTAAAAAGAGTAAGTTTTTATCTTATTTATCTGAAAGATACTTCAATTTTTATATATTAACAGAGAATAAACGAACAATCTACGATTACTGAATTGCTTCAGATTTGTTTATTCAATTGCTACCTATTTGCCGATTCCGACATCCACCGTCAGTGGATGTAGAGACATAATCTTTATTCTTCTTTTTATTATAAAAAGAAAAGAATCTTTGTTGCCGCCTGCAACACTACTCCAGCCAGGAGAAGAATCTATAGCCGCCGCCATCGAAGTTGTTGCTGCCTGCAACATAACTCATCTGCCAGAGAAGCACCTCACCATCAGCAAAGCCAGTTGCCTGCTGCAGCAAAAAACTCCTAACAAGAGAACTACCAGCTGTCTCACACACACGCCATCGAAAATTGTTGCCGCCTGCAACACAATTTCTACCAAGAGAAGTACCTTTTCATCTCGTTGCCACGCCAGTGAACTCTGTTACCGTCTGCGAATCAAGAAAACAAATTGTAAGTACATATAGTTATATATTTTTATATTGCCTATGTCGAAAAATCAACGTACAAGAGGTCGTCCAAGTAAAACAAGTGAACAGTCGCTCGACACTGTTCCAGAACATCCTACATCAGATAGTGATTCAGGTGAAAACGATCTAGAGAAGACAATCGTAGCTTCATCTGCACAAATGGATGAGTCATCGATAGCAAAGACGATGGAAGAACTTTTGAAGCAGATAAGTGAAATGCGTTCACAACTAAATGAAGTTACTTCCAATGTCGCAGCTGAAAAAGCTGAGCGCATCCGCCAACAAGAACTCCAGAAGAACTTTTATTTATCTGCCGGTATCGCAGATAATTCTTTTGTTCCAGAAGATGGAAATATGCCAGCGACGTCCACGACGACGTCTGTAACTACCACTACGTCTTCTATTCCATCGTTGAAGTTTAGTATGCTCGAGAAAACGACAACTAGCACACCAACAGCCTTTTGTACCAATGTTGGGTGGTCAATTGACAAAATGAACACAATGCCCACGTCAGTCAGCCAGACATCGCAGTCTCAAACATCGTATGCAACAGCATTGCCAACATTCTTGCCGTCGTTGAGTTCATCGCAGTTCTGTGGCCAACAGTTTGGTTATTCACAATATAATGCACCACCTCCGATTGTGACACAAGGCCCAACGGCTCAACATAATGAAAATTTATCTTATGCGATTAGTCGAAAGCTGCAAGATTTGCCTTTTTTCACAGGTCGACCAGAAGAATGGCCCATGTTCTCAACTGCATTTCGAGAATCTACCATGATGTTTAATTACTCGAAGGTAGAGAATTTGTTTCGATTACAGAAGTCTATTAAACAAGATGCGCGTGAAGTTGTGGAATCGTTACTTATTCATCCAGAAAATGTTGAAGAGGTTATGGCTGCATTAGAACTCAGATTTGGGCGCCCCGAATGCCTGCTGAGAAGCCAGTTATGCAAAGTTAGGTCGATTTCACAGATATCTGAAGGAAAAATTGAAATGATAGTTCCTTTCGCTACAGTAGTAAAAAATCTTTCTACGTTCCTAGAGGCTAGCGGTTTGCACCAACACCTATCAAACCCAACTTTAATCGAAGAGTTAGTGGGTAAGTTGCCTATTAGTAAGCGGCTAGAATGGGCTCAAAGAAGCATCAACATATTACCATATCCCACTGTGAGACATTTTGCAGAGTGGGTTACAGAAGTTGCTAGATTTGTCTGTATGGTGACATCAACTTCATTATTGCCGCCAGCCCAAGCAGAACAAAGGTCTGTTCCAAAGAAGATTCTCCATATGTCGGGACAAAAAGCTTCAGTCAGAAGTAAATGTCGACATTGTGAAGGAAAGCAACATCCTGTAGCAGAATGCAATGCCTTTCTTAAAGAAGATGTGCCAGCCAGATGGGACTTTGTAAAGAAGAACAGACTATGCTTCTTTTGTCTAAGGTACGGCCATAATCTTCGTTCATGCAAAGCAAGAAAGCAGTGTGGGCTTGATGGTTGTACTAAGATGCATCATTCTTTACTGCATGACCCGTCGTCGATGCCAACAGCTGAAGTTAACGGACAAGTCAATGTGGGTTGTTCTAAACCCATACTTAGTTGCCACGTTCCCACAAATGCCAAGATTTTATTTCGTATACTGCCTGTAAGAATATATGGCGATAACGTCACGATATCAACATATGCACTTTTGGATGAAGGTTCCTCGGTAACTATTATGAGTGCAGATCTTGCCAAACAGTTGCGATTGCATAGCCGCCCTAAGAAATTGAACCTTCAATGGTTTGGCAAGGCAACTATAACAACGGAATCATTTATGGTAGATGCTGACATAAGTGCAGACAGAGAAGGTGCAAAGAAATACAAGATGATGGGAATACAAACCGTCAGTGACTTGAATCTGCCATCTCAAACAATCAGCTCGGAAGAAATTCAACATCTACATCTTGACTTTATCCCATTCGCTCAGTATAAAAATGCCAAACCACAGATATTGATTGGCCTCGACAATAGCCATTTAGGTGCTCCATTACGCACCTTAGAGCCGGTAGGCATGGGACCTATTGTAGCCGAAACTAAACTTGGTTGGATTATATATGGTAAAACGTTAACAGAAGCCATAGTAGAACAGAGAGATGACGTAATTCTTCTTGGAACCCAATACAGTGATGAAGAGGATGCCCAGATAAATAAGAAGGTGGAAGATTACTTTTCTTTGGAAAGTTTTGGAGTTAAGAAGCCGACCGAGCAGTTGTTTTCCACAGCTGATAAAAGAGCGATGGACATTTTGTTAAATACAACAAGAAAGACCAATGGGCGATATGAAACAGGTCTTTTATGGAAAGGAAATAACCCCGATGTTCCAGATAGCTACCAGATGGCAAAGCGAAGATTATTGAATCTAGAAAGTAAGTTGTTGAAGGATCCTGAATATGCTGAGACGTATAAGAACATTATTAAAAGCTACATTGAGAAAGGATATGCAAGAAAATTATCGAAAGCTGAAGCAAATGAAAACTCATTGAAGACATGGTACCTACCTCATTTTGGAGTGAGAAACCCAAGTAAACCGGATAAGTTAAGGCTTGTTTTTGATGCGGCAGCCAAGGTAAACTACGTTTCTCTAAATAATTTTCTGCTTAAGGGTCCTGATGAACTGAAACCTATGATGATGATCTTGTTCAACTTTCGTCTGAGGGCAGTAGCTGTGTGCGGTGACATCAGAGAAATGTTCCATCAAGTAGTCATTCGAAAGGAGGACCAAAATTCACAACGCTTCCTTTGGAGAGAACACAGAGAAGAGCCGATCGGTGTTCACGTGATGACATCGATGATATTTGGAGCAAGCTGCTCACCGTGCTCAGCCAACTACGTAAAAAACCTCAATGCCATGAGATATTTGAACACCCATCCCAGAGCAGCAAGTGCAATCCTCAATCGCCACTATGTTGATGATTACGTCGATAGCTTCGACACTGAAGCTGAAGCAATCGCGGTGACTAACGACGTAACCTCAATTCACGCAGAAGGCGGTTTCGAGCTACGAAATTTTGCGTCAAACTCAAAGGAAGTATTACGAAGAATATCTCTGCCAGAAATTCAAGATCAGCAGAAGAAGTTGGTAGACATGAACATCGAAGCTTCAACAAAGAAGATACTTGGTATGTGTTGGGATTCAGCAGAAGACATTTTTAAGTTTAAGTGTCAGTTTCCTCGAGTCAATAAAGACATTATTGAAAATGACAAATGTCCTACCAAACGGGAATTTTTAAGCATTGTAATGTCTGTGTTTGACCCATTTGGTATGGTCGCCAATGTCGTAATTTATTTGAAGTTATTGCTACGCTCAGTCTGGGCACATTCTGTTGGATGGGACGAACGAATTCCAGAAGAAGTTTTTAAGCGATGGAAACAGTTGAAGGCCGAACTTCCGTTATTGGATCAATTTGGTATAACAAGATGCCATGATCCTCACCTGACGCTCGCAAAGGATATAGTTCTTCACACTTTCGTCGATGCCAGTGAAGAGGCATTTAGTGCAGTTTCCTTTCTTCGAGTCGATTATCAAGGAATTGTTCGAGTATCGTTTATCTGTGGCAAAACCAAATGTGCTCCAAAGAAACTAGTTTCAATTCCACGTCTAGAATTATCTGCAGCGATCCTGGGTATACGGCTCTCGAACACAATTGTGGAAAGCCATGACATACAATTCAGTGACCGAGTCTTTTGGACCGACTCGAGGAACGTCATGAGCTGGATAAGGTCGGAACCCCGCCGTTATAAACAGTTCATCGGATTTCGAATTGCAGAAATTTTGGAAAGCAGTCAAGTTAATCAATGGCGTTGGATTCCGTCGAAGCAGAACCCAGCTGATGAGGCGACACGAGCACGATACCCACCGAAGTTTAATTTGGAAGGAAAGTGGACAAAAGGCCCAGAATTTCTTCAGCTTTATGAAAAGGATTGGCCTTTACAGCCAGGTGTCG
Source organism: Epistrophella euchroma (assembly GCA_947049315.1). Classification (NCBI taxonomy): domain Eukaryota; kingdom Metazoa; phylum Arthropoda; class Insecta; order Diptera; family Syrphidae; genus Epistrophella; species Epistrophella euchroma. The sequence continues at coordinate 100,724,027 of OX346247.1, read as the reverse complement.
ACAACAACGAGATATGTGAAGAAGAGTTACGACCACGATTTATTCTTCATGCTAATGCAGTAAGTTACATCATTGTGGATGTTTCAAGATTTTCTAAGTTCTCAAAAATGCTGAGATGCGTTGCATGGGTGCTTCGATTTAAGAATTATTGTTTGAAGAAACAAGTAGAAGAGGGAGGGCTATGTGTTGAAGAACTTGAAGCCGCCGAATTAGTTCTGTGTCGCCAAGCACAAAGAGAAATCTTCGCACATGATATTTCCCGATTAAGCCAAAACTTACCAATTGAAAAAGGCAGTTGTTTATTCAAGCTGACGCCATATATGGATGATGATGGATTGCTTAGGGTTTATGGACGAATTGATGCCGCCACTACATTACCATTTACCGCCAGACGTCCTATAATCCTACCAAAGGACCATGGTATTACAAAACTGATTGTAAACCAATTCCATTGCCGCCTGCGCCACCAAAACGATGATTTGATCGCGAACCAGATTCGGCTTCGCTATTGGGTGCCAAGCTTGCGATCAGCCGTCAGAACTGCAAAAAATGATTGCATGTATTGTCGTTTTCACTTAGCAAAGCCGCAACCACCGTTAATGGGACAGCTACCCGAAGACCGTCTAACACCGCACGTGAGGCCTTTCACATATACGGGGCTCGACTACTTTGGCCCAGTATACATCACTATTGGACGACGAAAGGAAAAAAGATGGATTGCCCTGTTTACATGCATGACGGTACGAGCTGTACACCTAGAAATAGCAGAAAACCTTTCATCCGATGCTTGTATTATATGTATTCGCAATTTTGTTAATCGCCGTGGAATCCCAAAGCGTATTAGAAGCGACAATGGGACCAATTTTATTGGAGCAAATAAGGAGCTGTTGAGTGCTGATGTTTTTGACAACGAGGCTATCAAAGCCGAACTTTCATCAAGAGGCATTGAGTGGTTGTTTAATTGTCCATCGAACCCACATGCAGGAGGTTGTTGGGAGAGGTTGGTGCAAACAGTAAAGCGAGTTCTATCGCATACACTCAACGAGATTGCACCCAAATATGGAACTTTGCAAAGTGCATTAATTGAAGCTGAAAACATTATCAATAGCCGTCCACTTACACATCTTCCCGTATCAACAGAAGATGAGGATCCTTTGACACCCAATCACTTTTTGTTGGGAGGTCCTAACTTGGCGCAAAGGCCAGGCCCGATTGATCAACGTGCTCTTTGTCTTCGAAAACAGTGGCGCATTAGTCAACAACTCAAGAATCGTTTCTGGAGAAGATGGATCATAGAATATCTGCCAGTTCTAACGCGAAGATGCAAATGGTTCCAGCCCATAGGACCGCTTAAAGTCGGAGACTTATGTCTTGTATGCGATGCGAACATACCAAGAAGTCAATGGATACGCGGACGGATAACAAGAGTTTTCACTGGTAACGATGGACAGGTTCGTGTGGCAGAGGTGAAGACAAGTACAGGGACATTTCGCAGACCTGCGGTGAAGATTGCTGTTCTGAGTGTTGGTGAGGCTTAGAGCCTGAGACGCCTCACGGGGGGTGGGATGTCATTAATTCATTAATTTATTATGTATTTATTATTTAACGACTAAATTCAAACATGTAAACATGAGATTCGCCTTCCGATTGCAACGCAAACAGAACTACCAAAAAATAGTTTCATAAATTTAGTCTGAATACGTTCATTTGAAATATTTTAGGCCCGATTCACACAGAAGTGGCTCGTGGTTCTGGTGTGTCATTGGCATGCTTCGGGAGTGGAGTGGGTGTGATGTACTCAATTTACACAGAAGTGACAATGAACCGACATTTGTCAGAGTGAATTGAAAACGCAGAGTGAATTAATGAGAATTGATGCAAAGGAATGCTTTTTTTAGTATTTGGAAAATTTTCCTAATCGTTGTGATTTTTTTAGATTTGTTTAACACAAATAAAGTGATAAAAATACTTCAAAATAAATAAAGTAGTGGTCTCATGTTCAATCTTCAAGTGATTTCAATATGGCGTGCCGGTTCACGTAGGCCACTGGAGTTTTCAATATGGCGTGGCGATGACATGTCGGACCATACCCTCGCCTCGTCATCTGTGTGTGTATTGTCCCATAAGAGAACATGCAAATTCCACAACGTGGTATATGTATGCACCACGCCAGAACCATACCAAAACCATAAGCCAGTTCTGTGTGAATTGGGCCTTAGAACGCGCCAAATACGAGCAGATGGCTCACTTTTATTTTACTGTTCATTTTGTGTCTGGAGTCGGAAGCCGAAGGAATTGCTAAAAAGAGTAAGTTTTTATCTTATTTATCTGAAAGATACTTCAATTTTTATATATTAACAGAGAATAAACGAACAATCTACGATTACTGAATTGCTTCAGATTTGTTTATTCAATTGCTACCTATTTGCCGATTCCGACATCCACCGTCAGTGGATGTAGAGACACTACCTGACAAAAAAATTCATACTTAAAAGTTTTATAAGGGGTCACAAGAAATAAGCTATAAAACCGTTTTAAAAAACTTAAGTAGGTTTTTCCTTCTAAATTACAAAACCATTTTATTTCAAACCAACACTCTTCCCGGAAGATTTTTTAATAATATAAATTCTATATACTACTGAAATAAATCAGTCAAGTATGGAAATTGCGTATTGACAAGGTCCTCACTAGTCAAGTGATGAGTCCAAGTGAGTTCGCCGGGATGAAACGCCAATTTTCATGGACTAAAAGCCGTTAAAAGCTATTTTGAATCGACACTAATATCTGCAAAACAAAGAAAAAATATTTTCCATGATTTTTTTTTTCTGCCTGACAAAAAAAAAAAAAAATCAGAAAAAATTACTGACTTCATCAAATCAAATCGCTCTAGCTCAGCTCTATGCAACTTTATGCAGCTGAGTTTTTGGTTTTATATGAAGAAATATATAAGGATTTACTATCCGTCGAGCTTGGCTTGATTATGTTAGAACCTTTTTTTTTCTACTCAGTGTAAAGTCGAAAAAGCGTGCAAAAATGGGTGTTTCAAAAAACATTAAATTTAGCAGTTTAAAAAATTCATCATTTTTTTTCATTTCTGATTATAGCAATTAACACATATATCTAGTAAAAATAACAAAAAAAAGTTTTATTTACACCTTTTTCCTATCATTTCAGAATGATACTACAGACAAAACACAATTTTTTCGCACACAGGCATCTCAAAGCATATTTTTGCTCATCACATTTTCTTTTTTTGCACTACTTTTTGCAAAAAGTCTTGAATGTAGTTGAGCCTTAAGTCAGAGCAAGGAATCATACAAAAATTCCTTTCAGTACTACTTCTACCTCTCTCACACACATGGAACGTCAAATCTCATGGCCAAGCTTTGAACAGAGCTCATGTCTTGTTCAAAAATTAGTTTTCGTCGACATGTTCATGACATGGACGTGGATTTTTGTGCCTCCATTTGATTTTTTGTAGACATGTTCATAATCCTGCCATCGTTCATGGCCTGTGGAGGCGGCATGTGAAAGAGATAGCTTGGTGAAAAGCTCCATCTAGTGCTTCTTAATTAACGAACTGTTAAAATTAGAAAGAGAAAAGACAGAGATAGATTCTGGAAAAGCCCAAATGGTTGTGTCCTCAGTCTAGAAGAGGACAGGCTCTCCCAAACCAACGCGATTAATCGCCGCGACAATAGAAAACAATAACAACAACGTGTTGTTTTGTTTGACAACCACGTGTTGTTATTTTTGTTTTCTTTTGTCGCGGCGAATAATCGCGTTGGTTTGGCAGAGCCTTAACATCGATAACACGTTTACACACTACCCAACACTACCCAGTTTTATTTATTGAGCATTTTCATGCCAGAGTGAAACAAATATATATCATCCAATATTCATTCATTTCGAACTGCATTCGTTTTCGTTTTGGTTTTCTTGGAGTACATCGCGTACAATTTATTATATAGGTTTTTAATTTTAATTTGTAAGTTTAACCAGTTGTTTAACAATAGAGCATTTAATGTCCAAAATGACTACCGTGAACATAAACTCAAGAAAAAGTCCAAACATACTAAAGAAACAAGGCACCGACCAATGGGTTAAGCTGAATGTCGGTGGGACATATTTCCTAACAACCAAAACCACATTATCCCGTGATCCAAATTCGTTCCTTTCGCGTTTAATTCAAGAAGATTGTGATTTAATATCTGATCGGGTAAGTGTAATATCTATAATTATAAACAAATTAAAACATAAATATATCTTAATTTATATATTTTTTTATCTGGTATTCCTCCCCCTACCTCTCGACTTTGATTCCTTGCCGTGGTTTTCCTATTGCATCGGTATCATCGTTCTCTATGTGGGTGTGATTTTTTGATGTTTTTAATTTATTTTACCTACTTTGTGTGGAAGAGGAGCATTCATTAATTGTTTATTTATCAACATTCTTTTAATAACACTAATATTCTATTGATTTCAAGGTAGTTAGTTGTTTTAATCCGGATTGAGACATGATGCATCCAGTAGTTCGTATACAACCAGTCAAAGTGAACTATAAATACCTATGGCATATTTTTCAGATATAGAATTGAAGCCTTGCAGAGTAGTAACTATAATTAATATGTATGTATGTTGTAGACATACTTTCCACTTTTAGTACAAGGTGCCCAAGTGCTCGATTTGAATGTAGGTTACCTATACAAAAATCTATTGTTTTTTAAATTTTGTTTTGTGTGTACAATTGTAAACAAAATATGACTCGATCAAGTAGGTATGTATGTAATGTAATATACTTAATTAAGATATCAGATTAATCTTTAAATTGGTTGATAAATTTATATTAAAGTCGATAAGATTTAACTACAATATAATGTACCTATGTATGTATATTGTATGTTAATATAATTATTGGGCTCTCCTACAAATTTTATTCAAACAAGTTAGTGTTAATTGCTAGGTAGATATCGAAATAGCGAACTGCAGTATGATCTGTGTGACTCTTGTAGACCAATACAAAAACTGTGCCCTATGTTGAAAATATGGAGTCAAATTTAGTTAACCTATGATTTGATTCAATTAAAAAATTTAATGATTATGCACTTTACAAAAAGCTAATTTGTATTTCTATAAATGAAGGGCTTTAGTGCAATACATTGCAATAGTTAAAAAGTACAGTTTAAACCGAATCTCCATTATGATTTCCTGATGAACAAAAATAATGGCATATAGGATTAACATTAGCACCTACCTATATTTCAAAATTAATGCAAAACTTCCAGCTAACCAATACCTACCTAGACAATAGCTTAAAATGGACAGTTCAAAGTTGTTGCTCGCATATCAATTAACATCTTTATACTTATTCAGATTTCTGAATTTTATGTTTAGTTTAACTTTAAGATATTGAAGGTGGTTAAAAAAACCAGCACAAACTTGGTTCAATATTTAAGCGTGGAAAATTAATTTTATTTCAGCGATTTCTATAAGTGATAATACCCAATTACTTGCTTGAATCATCGTTGAACCTCATGTAATGGTATTATTACTTAAACACAAGAAGATCCGAAATGATTTTGTTGTCTGTAAATTGAAACCTCTCAACCGTGTGTTGAATCTCCTTCATTCTTATTTAAAATAAAAACATAGTGGGAAGGTTCATGGATTTACATATTTTAGACTTAGTTGATATAAATATCGGACGCAAGTTTTTAGACAATTTAGTACGATGTTAAAGCATTTTTAAAAAGTTTAGCATCGTACATTTTATTAAAGTTAAAATCCCCAAATGCATATTTGAAAACATAGTAAGTAGTCCAAATTAAGAATATTTTAGTAAAAAGTTTTAATTTCAAAAATTGAATTGCGAATGCTAATACCTTAACATCAGTCTGCTTAAAAATTTGCGCCAGTGTTATTTTTATTCATTAACTAACCATAAGCCAGTCATGTTCAACGACTTTATTTTTAATATATTGTTTTCTTAGACTGATTACCGGTTGTATTTCATCTACCCATCCAAATCAATCTCAAAACCTTATACATTTTTAAAATGTTAACTAATTTTTTCTTTGAAGAAGAATAAAAACAATAGAAAATGTATTATTTTTGCTTTTGTTTTTTGGACTATATTGAATTAATTTTAAAGAGGAATAACAAAAATAAAAGAAAAATATTTTTGAATTAATTTTGTTTGGTCGATTGCAAATAAAAGGACGAAACAGGAGCATACTTGATTGATAGAGATCCAAAATACTTTGCACCAGTGCTGAATTACTTACGCCATGGCAAGCTAGTACTTGACGGAGTCTCAGAAGAGGGTGTCCTCGAAGAGGCTGAATTTTATAACGTAACTCAACTGATAGCTTTATTAAAGGAATGTATTAATCACAGAGATCAGGTAAGAAAGACGCCGACATTGTTTATAAAATGAAATTAAATTATTTTGATATGGCATTCTATAATTATTTGCAGAGACCGCACATGGACAAGAAGCGTGTGTATAGAGTTTTGCAATGCCGTGAGCACGAACTGACACAGGTACTTTTTTTTTTTTCTTTTTTTCATTGTTATTATTGGCTATGATATTTGTGTACAATGTGTGCACAAACCGTTTGGCTTGGATGAATGGTTGTTTTAAGTCGCACATTGTTCCGATTTTGTTTTTTGTTTTTTATAAAATTAATAATAAAGGAATAAATTATTGAAACAAAGAAAATTGTATATATCCAAACCATGTATTTGGTTTCCATTCACGTTCTTTTGTATGAAATAATATTTGAGAAGAATTGGGCAAAGTAATTAAAATTATGACTCGACAATTATAGGATAGCGAAATTGTTTAGGTTGGATAATTTCAGCATTCTAATGATAAAATTAAATTGGATGAACTTCCACGTTTGTTTTTTTTTTTTTTTTTTTTTCATGTAAACTAAGTAATATAAAGAAAGAAAGAAGATTCACATATAGTGGCGATACGATATTGATACGATAAGTAACAAAGAGTATATTCACACTATCGATTCTAGTTAAGCTCTTTTTTATATACAAATATTTTATCGTATCGCGACCGAGTTAAATAACCTTTTTCATAACGATTGTATGGCATGTGCCGTTATGTATTTCCATTTTGCCTAAAGAGAATCACTAAAAAAAACTTAAGTCCAAATTCCAATAAAATCGCTTAATTGGTTTAGGCTGTAGGTCGAGGTGCTGACAGACAGATAAATTCCGGGACGTATTCTTTACGTCTTTCCTATCATCATAATGTAAGTTCGATTTTTTACTCGAGTTCAAAACTGTGAAACCCATGTGATCTGCATAGCAGGAAATGGGTTAAAAAATAATTTCATCGGCGACTTATTTCAAACGAAAATGGTTGGGAAAAGTTCTAAAAATAGCCCCATAGATTTTTTGTTTAACCTCTTAACATATATTTGTTTTCAGATGATATCTACTCTCTCCGATGGATGGCGATTTGAGCAATTGATAAATGTTGGCATGCAATATCCCAACTATAGTCCTTTCGAAAACAATGAGTATCTATGTGTTGTTTCGAAGGACTGTCTTACGCCAGCCGGACGTGAATTGGAATTAAATGACAGAGCTAAAGTTCTACAACAAAAAGGCTCTAGAATGTAAGAATACATTTAACATTAATTGATTTATCATTTTCTATTTTTAATTTAATCTTAAGGTTAATTAAACGGTAAAATTAACATTAAAAACTGAAACAATAATATTGAAAGTATTTTCAAAATTTACTTTTCTATAAAAAAAAAAAAAAAATATAATAACAAATACTTCGAAAACGTGATTAAAAAATACCTAGAATTTCTTTACCCGACTTGAACCGGCATGTATTTATATTTTTATTGTAGATTTTTATTTATTATCGCGATTTATAAGATAAAATATATATAAATATGTACTCATAAAAATAAAAGTGGAATTGAAAATCATATCCCACTACCCACCGACCAAAATAATGGTTTGGAAATTAAGGTGGGATATTATATAATTTAAATAAACACACTAAAAAAAATAATATTTTTATCGGAATAAATAATAAAAATAAGTAAACAAATATTTATATATAAATTAAATAGGGAAATTCTAATAAATTAATAAATTAACACAACCGTTAAAAAAATAATTAGAAATGAGAAAAACTGCGCACAAATCGACGTATTTATTGTGTTTTACAAATCATTCTCATGTAACCTCTTTTAAAAAATATTCAATATCAAACTCGCATAAAATACAGTAAATTATTACAATTAATAAAAATTCACTTTGTAATTGTCCACATTTTATTTTTGTGTACCTATGGCATTGTAAAATGTTTATTGGTTTTTTTGTTCATTTTATTCATTGCAATTGTTTCACAATTATCAGCGTTTCAATAAAAATACAAGTATTAGAAATTTAATTGCAAATTGTGGGATTTTGAGAACCCGATACAGTTTTACGACGATTAAATTTAACCAATAATTTCGCTTTTAAGTTTGAACTTGTAAGTAAAATTTTTATTTTACGTTATATCGTCGGCTCCCTATTGGGTTCGTTATCTTTACTATTCAGACTAATTTTTATTATCTCTTACTATACTCGGTAAACTCGGTAAAATATTATAATAGCTGGGGGCTTTGTCAGTTTTCAAAAACATCATCTGGGTCAAAAATTAATTTGCAAAAATGTTCTTAAACGCAAATTACAAAAGTCCTTGTTCCAAAACACAAATATAAATTTTAACTTCTTACGCATTGTGTTGGAAATAGTGGCACTTTGCTCAAAAAAGGCAAAAAAGATGTTCGAAAACATCATCTGCTATGCCGCATAGAAATACAAATGACGACTTCGTTTGAATACGTGAAATGCGCTTATATAAAAAAAAAGAAACATTTCATGATTGCATCATAAAGTGACGATCTTAAAGATTATGAAGTCTATTTGTAAGAAAATTGAATTCACAGAATAAATATCTAAATATCATTTGCTGGTGAAATTGACTGATTTGATAATCGTTTAGGGGTTAACCTTAAAAACTTCGGATGTAAAAAGTGCCTGCCGTTTTCAAAAAAGTCATAGACTTCCAAAATGTATTTTTTAAATTTCTTATATCAATTGGGGTTTTATATAGTAAAGTAAGAAATTTCAAAAAAAAAGTAGGTATCTGCGATATGAATTTTTTGGGTGATCTTAATCAGGTAATTTAAGTTATCTAATTTGAAAACTGGCTTGCACAATCAGCTGCAACGCAAGTAAGACCTGTAAAGTCTAATAAAACATTCAAAAACTGAACCAAAGCGAAAAAGTAATAAAAAAATTTAAAGCATAAATACCTATGTATGATTTTTTTACTACTACTGTATACCTATCCAAACAGCAGCTAAATAAAATGTATCAAACAATGTGGATAATTCTACTGACAATGTTGTTTAAGATAATACATAATTTACCGTTTTATGCTTTTCATCAAATCTGAAAAAACTATTGCGTTCGTTTAGTAAAAATAAAAATTATTACCCGAGATAAGTATCGTACGCAAAAAATTCACAAAAAGGTATTTTCTAAAAACATGCAAGATTTTTTTTAGGAATATAGCTAAGTGCTTAACCGCGAAAATAGTTATTTCAGATCTTGAAAAAAGACTTAAGTTAGCTGGTAGCTGTCTCCGATGTCTGTGTGGTTTCAGACTTACATATGTACATACAGTTCTCAATGAAGTTAAGCATTTTTATCTCAGAAAGTAAAATGATTTAAATTAAGAATCGGCAAAAAAAAATTGGTGCAAAAATTGGGTAACTACCTATTGTTTCACTATTTATTTTATATTTCAGCTAAAATAACAAAAATAATAATAATTTATTCGGTATCTTATAGATCACGAATATCCTTATCACGTAAAAAAAAATTATGTTGCTGTGTTCGGATTACATTGGAAAAAGAGTCTAGTAAAAAATTCTTAATAACGTTTTTGCTGATAACTCGAAATATGAAAAATGCGAGTTACCTAGTTCTTGCACTCAGGTGACGATATATGGTTACCATGATGCATATTAAAAAATTTGTTGAGTCAAATTTTATCTTTTTTCTCACCCCAAGATGCCAAGAGGCGTATTTTTAAGGGTAGGTAGGTCAAACTTTTTGTTAAAAAACTCTGCAAACATAAACCTTTAATTTTAACGACAACAAGCGAAAAATTATTTTATTGACAGAGCGATGGTAGATTCATCACTCCGCGCCTGCAGTCCGCACTCATCAGAAGCGCAGCGGAACCGAATAGCCATCGTGGTGTTTACGAAATTTAGCAAACAATTACAATTCCTATTGGTTGGTAATTTTTTCAGTGGCAATATTTTATGCTGACTGCCGTGATAATGTTTACCAGCAGCAATCAACTTACATTCCGACTTAGCATATAAGTCATTGGTTAAGCTCAATTATTAGGAATAAACGCAATTGCATCAAACATTTTTAATTAAATTGCTAAAAATTAACACTCAATTAAAACTTTCGTTGGCATAGAAAATTACAATGCAATTAAAATCATGCGAACTCAACCCCTCGTCCAGAAGATAACGACATTATCTTACTGATGAGCACGCTTTCGTACCTGGGCGAAACGCATTTTGGAGTTGAGTTATAAAGTCAAAATTCAGAAGTAATTCTTTCTTATTTTCTTCATCTATCTACTAAATTGTCTGACATAAACAAATAATTTTTACTCACCAATGGATAAATTGGACATAATAAACCGTTTAAATTGCAAGCATATTTGTCATCAGTCAGTTCTTGTGTTTGACACATGTATTATCCACGATTTGATGAAGTCTTGTTTGTAAAGACGGACACCTCGAATGAGGTTTCAACTTTCGAAGGAGTATGCGTTTTAAAGAATATTTCACGCGCTAGGGCCGATTATATGTATGTACTCTACTAACTTTATGTATAAAATTAAATAAAGGTACAAAAAACACTTCACAACTTAACTTGTAAACTTGAATGACTGTAAAAGCCCATATTATCAGACAATTTAACAATGGTGTATTAGATAATCCAAAACAGTTAGATTTTCAATGTTAGAAAAACTATACAAAGATTTATTATTTTAAGTAAAATAATTTTCATACATAATTTAAATTGAAAAATTATAGATAAATTCGTTTAAATTGATAAAATGGCAAAAGGACTCACCGATATTTTGCTCATGAACTCAGTTTTCTATTTTGTGTTTGTCTTTATTTCATTCTTCGTGTAAACGGCGTTTTTATGAAAAAATCTTCGTGGAAATCTATTTGTTAATATGAACCTTTTTTTTTTTTAACTTAATCTGAAAATTCACAATGTTGAACTAAATTTTATAAATATGTATTGTATACTTGTATTTTTAATCAAAGATACCATAAAACATACATACATCCCATCATATGGTAGAAAAACCATTACGAACTCTCATAATTCATAATATTAAATCTTTCATTTCATTCGACAAAAAAATTTCATAAAATTGTTTATTGTTTTTTAACTGTTTTCTTTGTTTTTTTTTTTGCAGTCTTGGAATTTGAACATTTGCAAAATGTTATTCACAATAATTTTTTTTCGAAACTACACATAAAAACATTATACATATATTATAGAGTACTATTGTCATTAGATCCTTATTGTATACTTTTCTTACAAAAAAAAAAAACAAAAAACGAGAAAAAAAATGTTGAAAAAAAACTATAAATTCAAATTAACAAAAAATGCTTATACATATTTATAGTAAAATTTGATGTTTAAGTGCAACTTGTATGGTATCTTAAAAATAAAAAAAAATAACAAAACGTGTTAGCAACTCAAATTTGAATTTGTTGGTCTATAATATTAAATAAGTTATAAGTCACATAAAAAAACAAACTTTGTTATACAAATGACAAAAACGCAATCAAAAAGTAGTGAAATCACAATTCAGCAAACTTAACTATACATTTTGTTTGAATTTTGATATTTTTTTTAAGTAGACAAGTCAAACTCTGCCTATTTATTTCTATAACTTCTACTCTGGTAATGAAGCATTTTTTTTTAAATAAATATTTCAAACAGGTATAGTTATAATTTAATCAATTTAATATTTTTCTTTAGATGTATACAAACAAACTTGACACAAAGTGTAATGCATAAGGAATAGAACACATATTTTTCAATGCAACTTACAATTTGTAAGAAAGTTCATTATTATGTTAAGTTATAATAATATTATATTTATACAATAACCAAATATTATATTCTGTCACTTCATTAATATGAACAAACAAAACACATACTCACGTCCCATTCATATCATACACACTCAATCACTCACAACTATTCATCAACACGTTGACACATTAAATTCGTAGGAGGAACAAATTAAAATTTTAGTATTAAGATTAATAAACAAACAAATAAACAAATAATTCTTGTACACATTCGATTTGTTAAATGTGAAAGAACAAACAATAAATAAAGTACCAAAAATATAAAATAATTAAAGCCCACTTGTTAAAACGAAACTTAAATATTGAAGATTATCATACGCACTTATGTATGTATGTACACTTGTGACAGTTTACGACAAGGAATAATTAGAATATAAGCGTTCAAGGAACTTAAATATATAAGTTTCGTAAAAGCATAGGTCTCTAACTTTTAGAATCTTATATAAACTGAAAAAACTCACAACAAAAACATTTTAAAACTTTTTAAACAATCGAACCTGGTGCTCCAAGCTTCCGATCATTCGACGCTGATTGAAATATGTTGTCGTTCATTCGTTGTACTTCTTTTAATAATCGCAATCTTACCGCTGATTAAAATTGTAAAAGAAAACTATACAACAAAAATATAAATATAATATACCCATACATTTTTCCTACGGACCTATCCAAATGAATTACAACTAAAAATATGTATTCAAAATATAAAAAAGGATATAAAAAAATGTATTAAGAAAAAAAAAAACATTAGGTATAAAAACAAATTTCAAAACTAGTTAACAGCTTGTAAAACTTAAAAAAAAAATACACAATCATTTGACATTAGTAAATGAAATGAAGTTTTCTAAAATAATATGTGTGTTCCTTTACTTTGAAACTCTGTGATTTTCTGTGCATTTTACAGCCATTTTATTTTTTTTATATGAACTTTGACAGAACGTTGAACTGAAATTCACACAAATGCACAGAAAATCACAGAGTTTCAAAGTAAAGGAACAGGGCTAATATAAACAAAATAAATTTGCTTGTTTGTTTTATTTTTGAGTAACATCATCCTCAAATACGGTAAAATCTGTCACCGCCTAGCTTTCATAGCGTACACTTGTGTTGACTATCCTTGTGCAGTGGTAAACTCTGACAGGCTATTTTTGATATATATATATATCTGTCTTTTTCCTCCACAGTGCTATTTAATTTTGTTTAAACCGCGTGGTTAAATTTTTTGGTGCGTGGTAATTTTTCTTTGCAACTAAAATGGCCCCGGGGCCAGGAAGAAAAAAAACCGGGAATAGATTCGAATTGCTGGCGGAACCCCCAAATTCTGAGCCTCTTGCAAAAAGAATAAAAAATTCCTCGCTACTTGATTTCCCTCCACTTCCAGATATTGCTAACCTTAAGAATCCCAAATTTGTTATCATCTCTCCCAAAGACGAGAAACAACCTTTATCATCAATTAGCGTGTTTATTCTTAACAAAGCAATTGACGCAGTGAGTAAGGACTATGAAAATATCTCCCAACTCAGGGATGGGAATATTTTGGTCCTCACAAAATCACAGTCAATCGCTGATAGATTCCTAAAAATTTCTAATCTTGCTCAGATTCCTGTTACGGTAAAATTGCATGACAGCCTGAATTCATCAAAAGGCATTGTTTATGAACCTTGTCTGATAAATACCAAAGAAGAAGAAATTATAAGTGAATTGAAACCTCAAGGTGTTATAGGTGTTTATAAATTCCAAAAAAAATTCTGAAAAAGGCCTACGTCCCACGGGGCTCATGCTGTTTACTTTTGATCGCTACCAACAACCTACAACTATCGATATAGCTTGGTACAAAACAAAGGTTTTGGAATATATACCTAATCCTATGAGGTGTAAAAATTGTCAGGTTTTCGGACATACGACAAAAAGATGCAACAACAGCAAACAATGTGAAATTTGCAGTCTGCCCCCTCATGAAACTACAGAATGCACTCGAATCATGTGCGCGAATTGCTCTGATTCCCCCCCTCCTCATCCAGAAACTGTCCCAAATATATTCAAAATAAAGAAATCTTAACGATAAAAACCAGAAACAAGTGCAGTATGGGAGAAGCTAAACGCATTTATAGCCAAATGCACCCAACTCAACCAATCTTAAAATCCCAAACGTACGCTTTAAGAGCTAAAGACGCTCCTAGTGTTTCAGAGAATCCTCTCTCTGAAAACAAAAAGAATTTAAATACACCTCCAATAAATAGCAAAATTACAACTACTACCCAAAGCAATTTAACTCCAAAATCTCCAAAAACTTCCGAACCCTCTATTTCCGATTCACAACCAACAATTCCAATAATCAGCCAGAGAGCACCACTCCGCCCATTACCATCACCACCAAAAACTACTCCACTTACAACCACACAAGTTAAAATCAACCAGATAAACAAACCCAACCCAAGCTTTTCAAACAACACCACACAAAATTCGCCCATTTCAATATTATCAAACAATTTACTACAAAATGAATCATATTTTATGTCAATATCTGATACAGATGACAATGAATAATAACACAACACTCCGCCCTTATACAAGGTCGTGGACGTCTCTGGAGGGAGAGGGAATAAGGGCTTCCGGCCATCATCGGACCCTTTGCCCCCTCTCCGGCCAGAGATGCCCACGGCCAACAATAGTTGACCAACAACAAAATTTGCCAACAACGAATACATTTCTAATCAACAACAATTCAACAATCAATGTTACTAAAACAATTAATATAAAAATTCTTCAATGGAATATCCAAGGATATTTCAACAACCTCCCACACTTGGATATTCTTGTTGAAAAATATAACCCCGAAATCATCGCTCTACAAGAAACTAAAGTTCTTGTTGAAAGAGCACCATCAAAATACAAAAACTACATTGCTTATTTTAATAATAAGCCACACGAGCGGAATAAAGATGGTACAGCTATTTTCATAAAATCCAATATACCTCACACTTACACAAGTTGCACAAGTGGAATTCTGACCCAAACTCTAAAAATCCACCTACCTAATCCCTTAACGATTCAAAACATTTACAGACAATCTGATGAAATCATATCTCAGCAAGACTACTTTAATCTGGGCGCAAACCAACTGACACAAAGCATAGTGGTAGGTGACTTTAACGCTAATAATGTCATGTGGGGCTCCCCACATACAAATAGTGCAGGATCAATTGTAGCTGAATGGCTTCAAAATTCTGACCTAGTTCTGTTGAACGATGGATCGCCAACGCACTTCTCCACAAGAAATACGTTCACTGCCATAGACCTGACAATTGTTTCACCATTAATTGCATGCAATGCTACTTGGAAAACCCATGATTCTCTGGAAGGAAGTGACCACTTCCCAATCATTATTGATACAGGTTCACCGTACACTGTGAGCAAAAAATTCCAATCCCGTTTTGTAGAACAAAAAGCGGATTGGCTTAAATTTTCAAATAGTGCAATGCAAATTTCAAGCGTTATTCCTATATCTCAAAATACAAATAAAGAAGCAGCAAACTTAAGAAAAATTATAAGACAATCTGCCGCTACTTCTATCCCATCTTCTCATCCACCCTGTAATTCCAAACAGCCTATCTGGTTTAACTTAGAAATAAAAAATTTAACTATCGAGAAAAGAAGCGCTTGGCTTAAGCTAAAAAACAACCCCACTAACCTCAACATCATTGCTTACAGACGTTTGGCTGCGAAAATTAAACGAGTGGTCCGTGAAGCAAAAAGAGATGCCTGGACAAATTTTCTATCGTCAATAAATCCAAACATGGACTCCAAATCTCTTTGGAACAAGGTCAAAACTATAAGCGGAAACTACTCGAGATGTAGCATCACTACCATCAGACATGGTTCTAAATCAGTAACCAATCAAAGCGAAATTGCACAGCTTTTTGCGAACAAATGGGCTGGGTTCAGCTCCAATGCAAACTTTTCCCAGCATATTCTGCAGCAAAAAAATACGTTTTCAATTAACTTCCCGCCAACTTCGAATCCAGCGATCTCTTTGCCTGAACTAATGGAAGCACTACGTTCGACCAAAGGCTCTACGCCCGGCTCCGACAAAATAACATTTAAAATGTTGAAAAATTTACCAGTTGAGGTCATGTTAAGATTGGTTGAACTCTACAATAATATTTTAACAAGCGCAACATTCCCTCACGAATGGAAAAAAGCCTATCTGATTCCTATACCTAAACCAAACACGGACTCTCAGTCTATCGAAAGTTACCGCCCGATTTCTCTTCTGACCGTTCTATCCAAGTTATTTGAAAAAATAATTGGGAATAGACTCAAGTGGACACTTGAAAAATACCTTCACAATGGTCAACACGGTTTTAGACCATGCAGAGGCACACATACTTTGTTACACATGCTTGATCAAGCAGTTCACACAGAGTTAGCTTCACGTAACCATTTGGTTCTCTTGTCCATGGACTTAGAAAAGGCCTTCGAGAGGGTTACTTCAGTTGGGGTTATTAAACAACTGCACGACTGGGGAATCAATTCAAACCTATTAAAAGTTATATATTCCTTCAAGTCTAACAGAGTCATACGAGTAAGAGTCAATGGCTACTATTCACTCGAACACAAAATTGAAAACGGTGTTCCACAAGGTTCTCCGATTTCGACCATGTTATACAATGCGTACGTTAATTCGCTTCTTAATGAATTTAATATTGTTGACAGACAAATCAAGTCAGTTTTAACATTCGCTGACAACATTTTCATCTTAGGTTCTGGAAACCCAGGAAAGGTTGCTCATGCTCTTAATCACACCATTTCTAAAGCACAAAGGTGGTGCCATAACTCAGGCGCTAAACTACCCGTGGAAAAAATGGAAGTTTTGCATATTTGCAAAAAAAAATTCTGTCCAAACACAAACATACATCTCCCTAGCTCGACTCTCCCCCTCAAAGAAAAAACAAGAATACTAGGCGTTATTTGCACGAAAACTTGGAAATGGCATGCTCATGCTAAGTTTGTGGCTAACAAGCTTCACAAGTGTTTGAACCTTATCAAAATAATTTGCCAAAAACAAAAAGGACCTCATCAGAATACAGCTATAAAAATAGCCCAAGCGCTTATAAGGGGCGCCACACAACATAGTCTTTCCATTTATTCACACTGGACGAAGAGCAACGATCAGATGATCCAAACGAAAATCAACGCCTTGCTTCGAAAAGCAACTGGAGCCTTACCGTCAACACCTATTGATGCACTATTGGCAGAAACAAATACACCATATTTTGAGCAAACGAAAAAAAACACACAAACCAAGATTGTTGCTATAAGCCTCATAGACAGCAAACACCCGCTACATAAAATTTGCAGATCTGGTTGGATGGACTCCAAAAAAACAAAAATCAAAAGCGCACTTTTCAACGCTATCCGTTACCTGGCATCAATCAATACCTCCTTACCGGAACCAGTTTCTTATGATGTTGCACTGCACTGGACCTGACGTCTAAGGAACACACATTGCCCGTCATCTACAGAAAAAAGTTTTCTGAAATAATACATAAAGGGAAATTTGATTGCATACTGTACACTGACGCCTCCACAACAGATGAAACAACAAGCTATTGTGTTTACAGATATGATAGCAAATGTGATAAGGTCATCACACAAAAACTCACTATACCTAATCAAAGTCCATTTGTTGGTGAAGTAATGGCATTAGTTGACGCTCTTGAAATTGCTAAAGAAACAAATGTAAAAACAGCCATTTGCAGTGATTCCTTGAGTGCAATACGCAGCATTCTTAACAACGAGAACAAAACACCAATTTTTCATTACCTGCGCTCAATTATACGCTCGAATTTCCCAAGAATCTGCCTAATATGGTCCCCAGGCCACGTAGGAATTCCAGGAAATGAAAAGGCGGATGCTGTCGCTCGTGAAACCCTTAAAATGCCTTTGGAATTTATTATTCCCCCCTTTGCATCTACAATAATAAAATACATCTCAAACAAGCTACGACAAGAAGCAGACACGCGTTGGAACAGCTCCAATTCTTTTTTGAGACAACACAAGACAACCTTAGGACAAGTGACTTACAACGAATCACTCAGCCGAACACAATCTGTGCAGCTCTGTCGCATTAGATTGGGGCATACATTGTTCAACAAAGTTCATTTATATAAAAACGAACCTCCACCAGTTTGCAGCTACTGTCAAGAAACTCTAACCTTAGACCATGTTCTACAAAGATGCCTTTTAACTAGACGGCACTTCATGAATATTATTCCACCGTTACTACAACTCCTGGACACAACTACACATCCAGATAAATCATTGCTTTTTCCTCTACTAAAAAAACACAAACTTAATCAAATTTAAATTATATAAACCTAATGAATTTAAAATTTATATTTCCGCTCAAAGATTACTATTTAAAAATTGAACACTTATCCGTTTACCACAATATTAATATTTTTACATAAACCTACATTGTATAGATATAGATCAATAGTCTAAATGATATTGTATGACTTATTATAACAGCCGTATGGGCTCAGTACCCCGGCGCTATAAATTCCGGACAATACAAATTTATTTGTATTGTAGCCTGTGATATAAATAAATAAATAAATATAAACAAAATAAATTTGCTTGTTTGTTTTATTTTTGAGTAACATCATACTCAAATACGGTAAAATCTGTCCTAATCCTAATGACCATTCAAATGTACTTTATGTTGCAGTCTTATTCTGTTCACGTGAAAGTTTGTATTATGCTATCCGTCGGAGGGAAATAATTGCTCCAAATTATCAGTTAAGATTTGCACGCTAAAGATTGAAGATTTAAAAAATTAATTTAAAGGCAAAGTGGATGAAACTTTCACCGAACCGAAAGTTTCGAGCGGATCGAATAGCAGAAGAGGGCTGTTTGTTTGCAGAAAAGTAGGTCTGTATATTGTTTTAATAAAAAAATGTTTATATCCATCAAAACAATTATTTTAGAAACAATTAGCTTATGTCGAATTCCTTTTACCAAAAATATTCGATTATTTTTTTAAAAAGAATCGAATTTTTTTTCTTTTAATACAAGGGATTTGTCCAGAAAAGTCGATTTTTTCTTCTAAACAAATCGATTTTTTCTTAAAAAAAAGGAATTCGACATTAGTAACTTTATATATCAGCGCTTGCGTTTACTCCGGTAGTTCTGATTTTTTGCTGAGTCGTTTATGATATTGGCCTCATGAAAAACCCAAGTTTTCGAACTCGAGCGCCGATCGCATCATGATAAAAAATCCAGATTTTTCAGTTATTGGCAATTTTAGCCCCAAGAATTAGTTCTTCGACTATAACTTTGCTCTACGATTTCAAAGCAATTAAATTTTCTTCAATTTGAGCCCAGAGCCATCTGTGTAGACCCAACAGTTTCGAAAATACAGGTATTCAAAATTAAGCAATAATAAATTTATAACAAGAAGTAGTAATTTTCAGTGGTTCTTGGCACAAGACGCATAAAAATACTAGAGCGTATAAGTTGGGTCAAAAGAAGAAAAACTTCCTTTGGAGGGGGTAGTCTATATCCGCCCATTTAATTGGGAGGGGCAATTTTTGAAATAAAATTCTGTACCTTTTGTCAAATCCAGAAATCCATTCTTCAATTTCCTGTTCTGGATCGGAACTGGAAAAGTTGAACAATGTAAATGCAGAGCAAGCAATGTATATTTCCAATGGAGGCCATGATTTCATGAAAAGTAAGAAGTGAGGGGGATGGAATAAAAAAGGTTGTTCCTCAAAACTCGTACACATATCGTCTTATTAATTAGATTTTTGGCTGTTTAAACTTTACAGCCACATTTATTAGATTTTCTTTAAACGGTTCTTAAAGGCAAATTAGTTAAGTTCGCTTAAATATTTAATTTGAATTTAAGCAACGTTGCTTAAATTCTCATCTATAATCAATTATGCATGGGTACTTAACTAATCAATGGTTGTGTCACGTAAAGTAAAAGAATTTACGAATCTAGTATAATCAAAACAAAATATTACTACATTTTTTTTAAACAGCTGTTTCGTGACAGATTTAATAAATTAAAAAAAAAAATGGAAAACAATAAACAACTTCGCCATGCTCGCCAATAAGAGAAAAAGGTCAGAAAATTAGGACTCTGCCGACAAGGTAACGTAAAACATTTGCAAATATAACATATTATGTGAATTAAAGTATCCTAACGTATTTATTACATTTAAGTCATTTATATATAATGAAATAAAATTGGGATACATTTTTAAATTCATATTTTAAGAAATATTACACACAAAACACAAATTCACAATTACTAATATAAAAACAAAAATGTCAGACTACACTTAAGATAGCTTTAAGCAGCCTCTAAGCGCGATGGATGGCGTTTAAGTTAAGAGACCTTTAAGCAACGTTGCTTAAATGTGAAAATTGATTATAGATACCGATTTCACGCTTAAGTGCTGTTTAAAGGCATTTTAAAGTTAAGAAGCCTTTAAAATTCTCTTATAGATACGGCCGTATTTTGAAACAGTCGGAAATATGCTTTTTTAATAAAAAAAATTATTGCATTTCTCTAGGTTAGACAATAGATTACGTTGTCTAAAGCAAGATAAAAAGATAGATTACTTTAGCAAAAATTAGAAAGGTTTTTTAAAAACTTGGACGGCTGTCTAAAGTTAGACAATGTTTATTAATAAGACCAATAGTTTCTTGTGTGTGTTTAGTATACAGATGCCCAAGATCCAAAGTCCCCTTTCACACAGGGCAACTGAGTTGCCGGCAACAATTAGTTCATAAGCGAGAAGGGCAGGAAGAAAGAGGGTGAAATGAAATCTCTCCGGTCAACAAACTCAGGAGATTTTTTTGACGTTTCTTTTCACACTACGTTTGTGTTCGTTCAACCAAGGTAGTTTAAAAGGAAAATAAAGAAAATCTCCGGATTTTTGTTGCTTGCGTGTGAAAGTTACAAGAGATTGTTAAGGAGATTTAAAGAAAACGTCAAAAAAATCACCAGCAACTAGTATCTACGTGTGAAAGGTGACAAAACCACAATCCAATCAACAATCAGCTTGTTTTTTCGCACTGGGCACGTTATGTCATGTCGATAGTTATGTCGATAAATTCCACTAATAAGTCAGAGCAAGAGGACCACACAAAAATTCCTTTCAGTACTACTTCTACCTCTCTCACACACATGGAACGTCAAATCTCATGGCCAAGCTTTGAGCTCATGTCTTGTTCAAAAATTAGTTTTCGTCGACATGTTCATGACATGGACATGGATTTTTGTGCCTCCATTGGATTTTTTGTAGACATGTTCATAATCCTGCCATCGTTTATGGACTGTGGAGGCGGCATGTTAGGCAACTTTTTGTTGCTCGGAGTTGCCGGCAACAGAGAGCAACAAAAGTTGCTTGCCATCGCCCACAAGGCAATTTCCGAGCAACTTTGTGGGAGACTTTGACTTTTGTCGCCATATTTTTTTTGTGATGGCTGCTTTCCGGTTGTCTGGCTTTGTATAATCGTAAGCTGGCAATGCGAAATAAATTAATATTTATAATTATAAAATATTATATTATTTATTATTATAATGTGTAGGTACTCACATTGTTGAAAAAAAGGAAAGCACATTCCATTTCCAGAAATTGGCCAAAATGACAGAGGGTAAAAAGGAAAAGCACGCCATTTTGGCATCCACAATGTTAAGCGGAAACGCCATTTTGACATCATATTCTTGACAAATAAGTATGCCGGCAACAAAAAGTTGCCCTGTGAGCGAGGGTAACCTTGAGGCCACACGAGCAAGTACTGGCAAGCAAGTTGCAATACACTTTCAATTTTTTACTAACACATATAAAACGAAGCAACTTGCTCGTCTACTTGCTCGCCTTTTTCCAAGCCAGTTGAGAAACAAGTAGCGAAGCAAGTAGCAAAGCAAGTAGTACGTTCTTTTTCTCAATTGAGTTAACTAAAGTGAAATTTCGTCGTTTTTTGTATCGAATATTCTTCCCAAATGATTTAATTTTTTTGTTTAACCAATAGATCAATCACATTTTTAATTTTGATTGTTCTTCAATCATAAAAGTGGCATGCCCACAAATTTGCTGCGGTGTGTATGAAAAGTTTTGAGCAAATCGTTCACCACATCTCGCACTAATAGTAGAGAAAAACAGAACGTAGAAGCAAGTTACTCGGCAAGTTGCGTGCCGCCTACGTCACAGAAAGTACACAGATACGAATTTGGCAGGCAGTGTATGTACCCAACTTGCTTGCCAGTACTTGCCTGTGTGGCCTCGGGGTAAGCAACAAAAAGTTGCCGGAAAAAAGTTCCGGGAGCAACTCCGAGCAACAAAAAGTTCCGAAACTAAAAGTTGCCTAGTGGGCGCTCTCCCATATAAGCTAATTTATGTCGAATTCCTTTTAATAATGGCGATTTCCATGCAAAAAAAAATCGGTTCTGCTTAGAAAAAAATCAGTTTGTTTAGAAGAAAAAATCGAATTTTCGGGACAAATGAAATCTTTCGTTTTTAGCAAGATTTACACGGATTTGCACACACACTACGAAGATTTGACATTTCTCAGGAGTTAAAAGTTTTTTGCTGCAGTGTTTAACAAATATTCACAGTGTTCGTCGTGTGTTTAAATAGATTTAAAACAAATATATCTATAAAAATGTGTTTTATTTATCAAATAAGTGTGGATAATGAATTAAAAGTGATCAACAGGTTTAATTAACTGTGAAATTAAGTGCCCAAAGTCCATTTATCCCAGCTTGCCGATGCGTTCCTTGATTGATGATTTTCGTGTTGGAATTTGTTTGTTTTTTCTACTTGTATGAACGCACAACTAGTTTCGTTTTATTTTGCAACCAATTCCTGATATATATTTGCTTTAAATCGTACAAAACCACACGTAAAATTGAGTGCACTTTAAATAATTGTTAAACACTTTGTGCGTGCAATAATTGTTTACCTTTTTGCTTCAAAACTGCTGTCAAACGGTACACACACAATCACAAAAAAAAAAAAATGTACATTTATTGTTGCACTTTTTGTTTTTGAAAGTTTTCTTAAAATTTATATTGACAACAAAAACAAATCTAATTTCACCACGAACACTTTTATCTCCTTTGTTTATTTATGTTAATGTTAGTGTCCTGAAGATGTCCTAATAAGACGAAACGCGTCGACCTTTTCTTAAATGAAATTTATAATTAACTGTGGAAAGAACAAAGTGTTTTATTTAAAATTTTTTAATAAAAATGTGTAGAACAAAAAAAAAATCGAATTTTGTACAGATTCCTTGCAGCTAAAAAAAATAATCGATTTGAAATTGTTGCATGGAAATCGCCATAAAAAAATCGATTTGTTCAGAAGAAAAAAATCGATTTTTCTGAACAAATCCCTTGTATTGAAAGAAAAAAATGGATGCTGTTTAGAAAAAAAATCGATTTTTTTTGGTAAAAGGAATTCGACATTAATTGGATTGGGAGCAACAAAAAGTTGCTGGGGCTAGCAACAAAAAGTTGCCTAGTGGGCGATGGGCCTAAAAAGAATCAATATGACATGTTTTTAATGTCGTTTTGCAAATGTATGTGTGGGATGTCAAATTTAATTTTTTCAAAAATAATTTTAATTTAATAAAGCAAAAAATAATTTTGATAGGCAAAGAATCAAAAACGGAATGCAAATGAAATAGAAAATCACAGAATCACACAAAAGCACAAAATGACGTTTTATAAATAGTGTGTGTGCAAGTGCGTGTTTCATGTAGGTGTTAAATCTCTCTTTAATTCGGGATCAGAGATTTTGATCCCGAATTGTCAGGGATTGATTTTTTTTGGTTGAATGTAATGCAAAAACTTGTCCGGGATCAAAATCCCTCACAGGGATCAATTTTTTTTGGCTGAAAGAAAAACGATATAAATGTACCACTGCCACAACGCGAGAATCTGTACAATTGTAGTGCGGTGACAGCGCTGCATCAGCAAACCAAAAAAAGGGACATCCCCGATTCAGAACGACACTCGACAGACAGGATCAGTTCAGAGCACTGCGATCTCTATAATATACTGGATAGTGTATACCATTCAAGTATAACAGTTTTTTTCATTCCAATTGAAGATGACATAAGGTGGCTGAGTGGCCAATTTTGACATCTATGTGAAACAAAAAAAAGTAGTTTGAGGTTATTTTTTTTTTGTGAAACCATAAAATAAAATAGTCAGTCTTTTCGTTTGTTTTTTGTTTGTATTGTATTCGATATTGGTACAAAAATATTTTTTAAACTTGTCAAAAGTGGAAACCAGATCCAGACACGCAAGTTCGTCGAAAAATTTGGGTCTGCAGAACCAAACCTTCTCAAATGGAAAATAACGATCTTGTTGCAGCCATGAAACAAGACAAATTCTTCATTAGAATGTCAAAGGATTCCCACCCACTGTTCAAGAGACATATCCAGGATAAGAAGCTGAAAATCCTCGCTCAGATTGTGACTAAGTATCTCCTAATTGATACTTACGAAGGAACAGCACGCTGCAAGGCTCAGTGCGATGGCACAGCGGGTGCAATAATAGGCGAGGCTCTTCGCCAGGACAATTAAGTACTAAGTTTTGTTACTTTCTCTATAATTCAATAACGACCTACCTACAAGTGTACTCCGAGGTTGAATTTTTTTATAGAGCTTTGGAATCAAAACTTTTTATGCTCCTTTTAAAGACATCGAAAGCAGATTCCAAAAAGGTATCAACCACATTTGTGGCACTGTATTGAATTAAATTCAAATGGAAGATTTTTTGCGACCCTAAGTCCAATGCATTTCGCCCAGGCACGACAGTTGGGCTCATCAGTTAGATGCTGTCGTACCCTTCTAAGACGCAATTTTTTGTCGATGAATACCGACTCTTAATAAAATCTACAGCGCATAGGCAATATTCTTCTAGGGGAACATGGTTACATTCTGTCGTGCCTGGGCGAAACGCATTGGACTTAAGGTCGCAAAAAATCTTCCATTTGAATTTAATTCAATACAGTCCACTAAAACAATAACAAAAATAATTTTCTTTTATTTTTGTTTATTCTCTTCTTCGTACATTAGTCAGACCACGGGCTTACAACAACAACATATATTTCTAGGTGCAAGAATGTAACCATGTTCCCCTAGAAGAATATAATTTACAGTGCCTATGCGCTGTAGATTTTATTAAGAGTCGGTATTCATCGACAAAAAATTGCGTCTAAGAAGGGTACGACAGCATTTAACTGATGAGCCCAACTGTCGTGCCTGGGCGAAACGCATTGGACTTAGGTTCGCAAAAAATCTTCCATTTGAATTTAATTCAATACAGTCCACTAAAACAATAACAAAAATAATTTTCTTTTATTTTTGTTTATTCTCTTCTTCGAAAAGACTGACTGATGACTATTTTATTTGTTTCACAAAATAAAAAAAATAACCTCAAACTACTTTTTTCTTGTTCTTGACATCATCTCATCTTGAAAACACAAAATTGTTATATTTGTTATATTTGGTATATTTTTTTATATCTATTTTGACAGTTGGTGTACGAGTGGCCAGTGGTGCGTTCTTTTATGTTACTGTGGTTAACTATAGTTAACTTCGGTCGTTTCTTTAATTCAAAAAAGTTACTTCGAGTAACTTTATGACGTCATAAAATCGTTCCTAAATTCCAAAGTAAAAGTGTCAAAAAGTAACTTTTTGTAACTTTTTCCAATTCATCTCCTCGATATGAATTGAAATAGTTGATCTGTCAAACACAGCTGAAATGCAATGGTGGATGTTTTGTTTACTTTTTTCCCTTTTGATTTGGAATTGTTTTTAATATTTAAAATATGTTTTTATCAATTTAATCGATTTTTTTTTGTCGAATTTGATTTTTGGAATAGTTTTCTTTTATTTTCTGATGCATTTTCTTTCTGTCGGCATTTTCTTCTTTATATTTGATTAATTTATACATCAAAAAATTCTGTGCCATAAGCAATGAAGAAAATTGCACTTATTTTTGTTCGATTTATACAAAACTGAGTGTAAAGAAATTTAATTTGGAAATATTAAACATGTTATTTTGAATTCCTAATAATTATTTTTGCAATAAATTTAATGCAATCATATTTTTTCTTGGTTATTCAAACCAAATACAATTCAATTTTTTTCGTCAACCCCTTTCGTTTGACAGATTAACTATTGTTAACTCTGGTCGTTCCTAAATGAAAAAGTTGCCAAGAGTAACTTTCTTAACTATGGCACATCAACTTTTATTTTAGACACAACGCACCTTTGTATAACAATTCTTCAATTTGCTTCAACTTTTTTGTATGGATGCGCTAAGAGACACTGATCTCTATAATATACTGGATAGCGCATCCATACAAAAAATTTGAAGCAAATTGAAGAATTGTTATACTTGGTACACCAACTGTCAAAATAGATATAAAAAATGGCCACGTTCAACAGCACATTTGACAGTTCTGAACTGTCATTTTTAGAGCTTATGATTGGCCAGCAGTCATAAAAATTCAGTTGACTTCGATTGACATTTAGTTACGTTTCTTACGTTTTTTTCTGAATTTTCAGATGAAAAATTCTATCTGAAAATTCAGATGACAGCTAAAAGCAACAAAAAAACAGTTCTTGATCCAGTTTGTTTTATTTGGTGTGTGGTCTGATCGTCTGGGTCTCGTATCGCTTTTCGGATTTTGATTTTAAAGTGTAAAAAATAATAAAAACGGAATAAATAATTTAAGACATTTGTGCGTTCAGTGTTACGTTTTTCAGAACTGAATTTTTAGATCTGTCAAAAACGTGGTGATGAACGTGGCCAATATAACAAATATAACAATTTTGTGTTTTCAAGATGAGATGACGTCAAGAACAAAAACAAAGTAGTTTGGGGTTATTTTTTTTTTTGTGAAACCAACAAAATAAAATAGTCAGTCTTTTCGTTTGTTTTTTTTTTGTTTTGTATCCGATATTGGTACAAAAATATATTTTAAACTTGTCAAAAGTGGAAACGAGATCCAGGCACATCGCAAGTTCGTCGAAAAATTTGGTCCTGGTCTGGACGATTATTAACAAGTAGATTTGCACAACATTCTGCTTATACGAAACCTCAAATGGAAAGGAACGATCTTGTTGCAGCCATGGAACAAGACAAATTCATCATTAGAATGTCAAGGGATTCCCACTCACTGTTCAAGAGACACATCCAGGATAAGAAGCTGGAAATGCTCTCTCAGATTGTGACTAAGTATCTCCTAATTGATACTTACGAAGGAACAGCACGCAGCAAGGCCCAGTGCGATGGCACAGGGGGTGCAATAATAGGCGAGGCTCTTCGCCAGGACAATAAAGTACGCTTGTTTTTTGGTCTCTAAAAAGAGGTAGATTTACAGAGCCTTACTATGACGACAACAGATCCCTTACTATGGCGCGAACAAATAGAAGTACACACCGATACTGTTCGCGCCTTTAATAGTGTGTTTGTTTTCCCCCCATCTAGAGTTTTTGACGTTTGGTGGAAGTGGAATGAAAAAAACTGTTATACTTGAATGGTATACACTATCCAGTATATTATAGAGATCAGTGCTAAGAGATCAGTGGTTCGGAGATGACATATGAAATAAATTACATTAGTAGTTAGCTGCTAGAGAAAGAATCTTTGTTCAAAGTGCAATTTATCACAACTTCGGAATTTAAATCCTTCTTAAGCAAAACCAACAAACCCCAAATATCCAGAAGCATGCCTATCAACAACAGAGAATTAATGAGAGCGATTTCGCTTGTCGCGGACAATGCAAATGTGCGAGCTTGTGTTAAACAATCTGGGAAAGGTGCATTTGTTTGTGGAGCTCTATGTTTAGCAGGTGGTCTTCTGCTAGGACCTCCTGGTTTAGCAATCGGTGGAACGTTAGGAGGGCTAACTGCATACAAAATGTCGTCGGGTAAAATTCCCTAGATTAAGCAAGACTGACGTGGTTTTACGTCATTTGCTTGAAAAACATTTTAAAAATAGATTTGGGTACATGACTACTGATTTTTTTCTAGGCACCTTCCGGCCGATCGGTGAAATACTAATGAACGATCTTACTGAGCAGGAACAAGAGCAACTCGTCCAACATGTTCAAGCAGCTGTTGCCGATGTCGGTGTCTCGGATTTGGCGCTTTTAATACCTCTGCTGGCCAGGAATGCCGATATCCAAACGGCCGTTCTTAGAACAGTCACATCCTTTGTCACGAACGAACTGCGTATGCAAATCATTGATTGACCCGTAGTCTACTTTGATTGGGTCCAAAATTATTTCTTAAGAAACAAAAATTGGTTTTAAAAACATTATAAACCTTTCTATGTATAGTACGTACCTATTTGATTTTATATTTTTATTGAATAAATTATAATTTTTAAGCTTAAATAATAATAATAATAAATTTTTTCACTCATTCCCAGTCGGCATTAACTTGTTCCCAATCTTCAACAAATGGCTGGTCGATTGTATCGATCATTACCCCACAATAAAGGCAATCTGAGGCTAGGATATTTTCAATCTCAGTTTTGACTTTTTCCCGAGTAAGGCGCTGTTGATTAGATCGATCGGCTAAAGCAATCGAAGTAGTTAAAATATTTTCCAGCTGCTGTTTCAAACTAGATAGACGGCGGCTTTGCTCTGACGTAAGCATCGGAATGATTTGTTTCTCGAGGCAATCGCCATGGAATTTATGTCCACAAGGGAATATAAAAAACGGCTTTAGCAAAAGATAACTTTCACAAATAGCACCCGGTTCTTGAGCTCCAATACGTACTGATCGGTTTTTGTTGCGCAACTAAAAGTTGCTCGGAGTTGCTTGTCATCGCTCACTAGGCTATTTCCGAGCAACTTTTGGGCTCGGTATTTTTAATTCAAATGTTAAATTGACCTTGTATTTTGGATCAATGACGATACAAAATTCGTTCAGTGTGAAAATAAAACTTGTTTTTCGGGTTAAAAGCCTCTCATTTGGCAAAAATTTTGAAAATTCCCAAAAGTTGCTGAAAGTTGCTCGAAAATTGCCTAGTGGGCGAGGGTAAGCAACAAAAAGTTGCCGGGAAAAAAGTTCCGCGAGCAACTCCGAGCAACAAAAAGTTGCGCAACTAAAAGTTGCCTAGTGGGCGCTCTCCCATATAAGCTAATGTAATTGGATTGGGAGCAACAAAAAGTTGCTGGGGCTAGCAACAAAAAGTTGCCTAGTGGGCGATGGGCCTTATACATGTAACTTTAGAGCTTAAACTGAAAAATTATTAAAAATCAACATGATTCGAAATAAATTTATTAAAAAAATCTTCTTAAATTGTTTTGAGAGCTAAAAAAAGTACACCATTTGATTAATTTAACTTAGTTTTGGAGAAAAAAAAAATTAAAATCGTAGGAGCGGTTTTTTTTTTAAATAATTTTTTATACATAAAATTTTGTAAAAATTTTTAAGAAAAAAAAAAAAATTAATATTTATTTATGTTGAATTAAAAATTAAATTTCGAAAAAAATTATCTACCCGTTTTTGAAATATCGAATTTAAAAAAAAAATTTTAATTTTTGTTTAAAATCCAAAATTGTTTTTTTTTATATAGCTTTGGTTGCCGCTCAAACGCACCCATTGACTAATTAATTAACGGCCGTAATCCGACGACAGTAAGTTTAGAATTATGCATTGTAAAATTATAAGTTAAAGTAGGTATTAGATTGCTATATAAGATTAACTACTTAAAACTGAAGGCCCTCCTAAACCAACGCGAATATTCGGCGCGACGAACGAAAACAATAAACGTGCTGTTTTTTGGTTTGGGAGAGCCTTTTATTACATGGTGGCTTTCAAAAATTTTGAAAGGGGAAATTTCTCTCAGAAAGGGGTAAACTTCCCAAAATGATAACAAAAAAGAACCTGTTTAGATTGGGAAAATTGAGTGCGGACTGGTGAGGGTCATCGTGTTTAGATTATAAACTTTGAGGCGCCTCAAAATACATTGATAGAACAACAATTTCCAAATTTCGGCCATTGAAACAACAACAAATGATACTCATTAGTCTCTTTCCCACAAACTGCCGTGATATCGGCTTCAATCTTCCCAATCTAAACAGGGTCATCGCACTGAACCACTTTGTTTGTCACTTTTGTGTTTTGGCGCCCAGCGGTGACATGAATTATTTTTATTTGTGACTATACATTTTCAGTTCTCATATGTTCTTAAAAGTCTATAACGATATGATGAAATAATGAATAAATAATTTTTAGCCGATGTTAAGTGGCATACACTGTTGAGCCCCGACATCGTTTTTTCCATCCAATTCCCTTCGGGCTTGCAAAAAAACACTGCTATTGTTTTGTTTTTCTTCAAAATACCTACTCACAAAGCTGTACAGTTAGTCCAGGAAAATTAGACTTTCACTGCGAAAAAATTCCGACAAAGCTGAATTTTGGTGATGTTTATTTTTGTATCTTCATTTTCCATAACCCCAGTTACAGATTGTCGGTATTGCCGCTCAAATTTAGCATTTTTTCCAAAGAATATATTAAGAGCTCCTTCTTTTTAAAAAAAAAATTAGCACAGGGTGCAAGAAAAGATTTTCTTGCTTTTCTAATATTAATATTATTAATTATTATTAATATTTAACACTTTCCACGTCAAACACACTAAAATAATACATTTTTTTTTGATATATTACAAATATTTTATTGAACCAATAAAGACAATGGAAAATTGTTTATTTTTTGTGTATTTCCTTAATGAATTTTTATCCTGCATGAATATTTACAAATTAGTAAGGAGCTGGACACTAAGTGAATGATCTTCAATATCATTACAATGTTCTGTGCTATTGCTATAAACTAAAAAATACTAATGAAAAAAGATTTTAAAATTTAACCTTTTGGTGGTTGCATCGAAAAAAAAAACAAAAACAAAAAAAACTAAATTAACTAAAACGTAAACTATCTTTGTTGTTAATTGTCCGAAACACTTCAATCACAAACAAAACTTAATCCAATAAAAAATAAAAACTATATTAAACGGTACAGCCCCCAATAGGGGTATCAACAATTAAAATATTAATTATTCGTAGTATTTAGTTTATTTTTTTTTAACTTTTTTTTTTAATAGTAAAACTTGGTTTAATTTTTAATTTTAATAAATAGCCCTACGAAACATATCAACAACACGAAGATTTTTCAGGCTCCGCCACAACCAAATTAAAGTCCAAACTACTGGGTCGGGCGAAACCAGTCTTAATGCCATCCCAGCCGTCTTCGACTTTGTATTCACCCGAACGAATACGTGAGTAAACTTCCTGTGTAACCATGCGAAATGCTTCTTCGACATTAACACCGCTGCGTGCTGAGGTTTCGACAAAATGCAGTCCGTGTTGTTTTGCAAATGCTTGTGCCTCTTCTGTACTTACTTCCCGATGGCTACCTGCATTAACTAAATCGAGCTTACAACCGACCAATGCAAATACCGGCCTATGGGGCTCAATATGTCGTTGTGCTTCCATCATCCAGAGCGGGATGTGTTCGAAGCTGGCATGATTTGTTATATCGTACACGAGTAATACACCAACCGAATTGCGGTAATATGATTTTGTAATTGACCGGAAGCGCTCTTGGCCGGCAGTATCCCAGAGTTGAAGTTTAATCTGTGTGCCGTCCTTCATTTCAATTAATCTGGCAAAGAAATCAACACCAACTGTTGGATCGGAGAGCTAAAATGAAAATAAATGGTATATACGTATAAATTGAATACATTATTTAAGCGGGATTTCTCGTAGGTACCCAATAAACAAGGGAAGGGTATTCAATTATGTGGTTTTCGATTCAACCAAAAAAAGTTGACTTTTATAGGGTTAAGTTGATCTTTTTCAAACTCATATTTTATTAGCGATTACGAGTAACGAGACTCGTAAATAAAAACGAAACTCGTTAAAACTAACGAGTGATATTTGCTTTCGTTCGGCTTTCGTTTTGGATTTGTTGTAGTTTGTTTCTTTTATTGCATTCTCGTTTGATTACTCCGTGACTATCGTTTCCCTAGGTTTCGTTTTCTCTGCCGTTCGTTATCTCATAATAAGGGCCCTGTTTTTTGAAACCTGGGGTCGCCCTGAAGTAGATCTAGGTTTTTACTGGGGCGAGTTAAGGTAACGAATAAACTGCCAAAGTGACATACGTTGTAAAGCATTTATATTGTTGAAGATTCGTGATTGTTTGTTCTTAAAATAGAAATTAGATAAGATAGTTCACAAATTGAATAAAATTCAATAGGAAAAGAAAATGGAAACGTTTATAGTTGTTTTTATTAATTTTACAATCTTATTTTAAGTTTAAATAATTCAAGTACAGAAATTCTTTCTTGCTTAAAATGTCAACAACACAATTGAGAGATCTAAAGTGTTTTTTGAGAATAAAAAAAACCCAGGTTTTTTTTTGACAACTCTTGGGGGTTGTCAAGAAAACTTAGGTCAACCCTGGGTAAAGCTCAACGAACAAACCTATATTTTTCTTCAATTGATCTTTCAACAATCCAGATTCGTTCGATTCTCCACGTTTGATCTGTGTTTTGAACCCTAAATCTGAAATAGTTGAATCGAAAACCACATTATTAGATACCTACTTGATTTGAATATACATGCATGTATGTGCAATCAGGTAATTGCTTTTATACAAATAAATGAAATTTGTTCATATTCAGCCCAATTATAAATTTTGAACTTTTTTTTAAAAATCTAAAAAATATTTTTTTGAAAATATTTATATGCAGTATTATTTTAACTTGATGGGACCTAAGTAAAAATTTTGATCAAGATCGGTTAACGAGAAAATCGAAAATAAAAAAAAAAAACATACATACACAGACAGACAGACGGAATTGCGGGACCCACTTTTTTCGTCTTCTCTATCATCGTAATGTCAAGTTTGATTGTTATCTCGAGTTCGATTTATTGCACGAATCCAAAACTTGCCCTATAGTACCTACATATATCGTAAGTAATCTATATATACATAAATAGGCTAAAATAAATTTTGTGGTACCGTTTTCTCAAAAAGTATTTGACCGATTTCGATGAATTTTATATGGTTGACAAGCCACAATTGCGAAGATGTGCAGAATATACTTGAGACATGCATTTACACACTGTGGGTCATTTTTGTTTTTGTACTGTCGAACACTGTGTAGTGTGCATCTTTATAAAAAATAGTTTTTCCTTCAATATTTTCAAACAAATTGTTTGTGAAATTGAAAGTGTCGAATTTCGACACAGGACGATACCAGAAATTTATAAATCAGCCAAATTAGTTTTCCGGGAAGTTTTCGTTTAGAATTATAGAATAAGGGAGTAGGGAAAAAGGAAACATTTCCCCAGGAATATTTCACTACCTTTTTGTGAAAATTAAATTTCCAAAAAATTGGTTTTAAATGGTACCTCCCATAGAACCATTTTTTTTTTAATTTTCGTTTTTCTCGAAAAGGAATAAGCTGGTATTGATATTTCTTTTATGGAGAATCTTCTGTAAAATTTAAATACATAATGTTGTATAGGTACCACAATTTTCAAAAAAAACTTTTTTTTTTCGATTTTAAAAAAAATTTTCAAATTTTTTTTTGAAAACCAAATATGTATTTCAAAACCGACTTGGTTGATTTTTACGAAACTTGGTACCGAGCAGTTTTTTAACATTATCTAAAATAATTTGAACAAAAATATTCCTTCTCGTCAAAGTTAACGGTACCTTCCGTATAAACGTTAAAAATCCGTTACAGAAAATATATATGATCTACCAAAATAAAAATTTACAGTTGGCCATTATTAAAAGTACCTCTCATAGAACCATTTTCTTTATTTTGGACTATCTCATTATGTGTGTAACCGATTTAAATTAAATTTTTTATACAGAAGCTTCTCAAAAGTCTAAATTATACTGCATATCAAAATTTTCAAAAAAAAAAAATTAATTTTGCATTTTTAAAAAAAATCGATATTTCAAAAACGGGTTGATGATTTTTTTTCTAAATTTAATTTTTAATTCAACATTAATAAAAAAATGTTTAAAACATATAAAAAATTAATTTAAAAAAAAACCGCTCCTACGATTTTAAATTTTTTTTCTCAAAAACTAAGGTTAGTTGAAGAAATCAGAAGGTGTACTTTTTTCAGCTTTCAAAACAATTTAAGAAGATTTAATAAATAATTTAATTTAATTTTTCAATTTAAGCTCTAAGTGACATGTATAATACTAGTTTAAGCTTAAGGCTCCCATAAAAAAATTATTTACTTATAATACACTCAATCTTTTAAATTGGAAGAAACTTTTACTACAAGAGCAAGTTTGTGCGATCCAGTCGTGCGTTTTATTTCCAGTAGGCGTTTTACCAAAACTTGCTGTTGCAATGGGGTGCGGGTGTAGCAAAAATGCAAAAGTGTTGCAGGATTTTAAGCAGTATGTTTTGTCGTTGGAATTAATGAAAATGTTACACTTTTACAATGACAGCAGACCAGTTGCACGATTACGTATTACGAAACGAGCGGCAAGTAAACGATAGACACGACAGAGAGCGATTATGTAAAACGAGAAAGGTTTAATAAAGATGTTGCCTAACGAAATCGGAAAAAACATGTATTTCGAGGCACAACCAACTCCACTTCTTCTCTGCTCTGTCAAAAATTAAAAAAAAAAAAACGAAAACAAAAGCTTAACGATATACGAATAGCAGTCGTGAGAAATAACGAATTTCATTAAAACTAAAACGATTCTCGTAACACGCATTTGAATGATAACGAAGTAATTTCAACGATAATTATTTTACAAAATAGGGGCCCTGGGTTGTGAGTATATAAACTCAGAAAAAACTTTGGTAAGTGCTTAAGACCGCTTCGGACGAAATTGCGTGTATCTATCTGAACAAATCGTTTAGAGTGTGGTTGGATAGTAAAAATCCTTTTCTAAAAATCGTTGGACTAAATATTTAATAATTTATTCTAACCAAAAAACGAAGAAAATCGCTTTAGTCTTCTAAAAGGTAAGTATAATTTTTGGAACTTTCAAAATAATTTTAAGATTTATATTTTCGAAGGAGCGGTAAAATTCTTAAGAAAAAAAAAAAAAAACAATTTTTTTAATTAAATCTCAAATGAAGAAATTTAAAATATTTAAAACTTTTGATTGTGGTAACATTATCTGCAGAAGAGCAACGTACTGACCATACTCATCGAGTTTTTGTCCCTAAGTTTTTGTGGTGAGTGGCAACTTTGGAATACAATTTTGTTCTTGCAATTTCCACAAATTGTGGAACACAAAAAATTTACTTTTACTCGATTTTGGAAAAATTAAAATATCTACAAATATCTTTATGAAGAAGTAAGGAAAGCGGTTGCTAGCTAACTACAGACGTTTTTAGTGTCTAACAAGGTCTAGCTAGGCATTATTATTTATCTTTTGTCAAGAAATTGCCTTTTTTACATTGTTGAATTATATATGTAACTAGGAGGTCCGTGTTCGCTTTGCTTCGCATGTTTAAATGACTTTATGATTATGTACATTGCCATATTTCAAACTCTCGCTCCATCAATTTTCATAACATTCGCTTCCGTATGTATTGAGTTTAAGACGAACAAAGATATGGACAAACAAATTTTCACATTCGATAATTGAAAGGAAATAAGATAATCAAAAAGTTTTTTAATGAATACGAAGCTAGGCGAGCACGGACGGGTCTGCAAGTATTTTGAATACATTTATAATGAAGAAGTGCTTTTTTATAGATAAATTATTTGCTTTGTAAATGGGTAAACTTCTTGAAAATTTTCCAGCTTGAATACTTCTAGATGTACGCGCTAGATTCAACTATTGGTCACATGCGTTATACATCTTCAACTTAATGTGTATTCATTGCATATCCATTTCCCTGTGTCCATATCCAGTCAAATCGTGTATTAAGCTGAGTTCCAAAATGTAGAAGTAATGCCTACGTTTTTCATATGCATCAGCAACGCAAACTTGATGTTTTATAGAAGAACATATTACATTTCATAAGTCTGACGTTTCGGAATGCAAAAAAAAAAAATTAAATGGAAGCAGCTACAAAATTTTTGGATGCGCAGTTTGCGCAGTAAATGCGCATCTGATGAATTTTAGAACTCAGCCTTACTCTTTCATTTTTGGTCTTTCCCCTTTTTTATATATTACTAATTTTTTTTTTGAAATTTGGTCTTAGATATGGAGCAAAAAAAATTACCTTATGTCCGTCCACATGTTCCAAGCTTTCACTCCACCAATTCTCATCACAATCAAGTAGGTATTTTCGGAGATTAAGAGGAACAAACAGACAGACTGATACAAAAAAATTATATATCTCTGATTTTCAATGTTACTAGCTTTTTATTTAGAGTTTAGTGAAATAATAAGCATGGTAAAATTTCAGCCGTTTAGAATAATATTTAGAGGGCGCTCATCGCTAATTTCTTTTTTCCATAAAAATTGGTTTGTTTTCTTCTCTATTTTATAACTTTACAACCGGTTATCGTGCGGAAGTTATTGAGACGTACTTGAAAGAAATTGAATATTTTTTTTAAAAAAAGTCCTTTACATCTTAATTAATTAATGTAGGTAGGTAGGTAGTTCTTCCAAAGTTATTGAAGGTTAAAGTGGATGGCTAATTCCAGCTTTTTGGATTCCCTGTTGAAAATATCAGCTATATTAGATACCTATGTCAAAAGAATCCACCCGAACAAAATATTAAAAACATTTAATTAAAATAAGCTTATTTAACTTTCCACTAAATATTTATTGTAATCGATTATGTATATAAATATTTTTTTAGCTGGTGGTTCCCGTAGCTATAGCTATAAAATGTATTATTTTGTAATTCATTACATTGTGAATATATTTATGAACCTAACTATTATTATGCATCAATATTTATATGTACATAACATACATATAGGTACATGTTGTTAGTCATAAAAACCTACGCTACTTCAGATTCATTATCAATTAATTATAGGACAGTGACAAGCCTAATGTATGTATGTATGTACTTTTAAGACCCAGTTTTTCAGTGGTGAGTTAAACAGAATAGGGATCGACCAAACAAACCCCAAGGATAAAACATCAAAAGCATGGCGGGCTGATTCAGGTTTAACTCTAATATTTCATTGAAAAACTGGGCCTAATCCACCTGCTAAAACATCTTCCATTGAAAGCAATGAAATGATGAAATATACCCAACCGAATCCGAAAAACCAAAACCATGTAACAAAAGAATATTATTTCACTTTCCAGCTTTCTCAAAACTACAACATATTATAACTAACGTTTTATCGACAAAGGGAGTAGCTGCATTGTTGTTTGTTTACGAATCTGAGAATTAATGTAGCTTTATATGTCATCGACGAAAAGAAATCAACAGTGCAAACTTCAATAAAATATAGAACGTCTTATCAATAAATAACTCGGGCGATGAGACGGTCAAAAACTTTTTTTTCTATTTTCTCATAAAATTATATAAAGTCCTCTTTTTTGTTGTTTTAGCTTGGGGAGGAATATTTATTTACATTTGTATCAAAACATAATAATAAGTTACCTCAGCAAATTTTCCATCTGTAAAAAATTTGAGCAAGGAACTCTTCCCGACTGTGCTATCACCAATCAGAATCAAACGAAATTGATAATCAAAAATAGGCTCAACCATGGTTTTCAATTTGCAGTTTTTAGCTTCCTCAAAGAAAAAGAAATTAAATTCTTTTTTATTTATAGATGCACTTTGGAATTTCAGGAATCTGATTTTTTCTTCGATTTATTTCTGATTACTTTCGTTTTTCTTTTTCTTTCGTTAATTTTTCGTTCCAAATAATTTTTTTTGTGCTTTTGTAATCTCAAGCAACGACGCAAAAGGTTGAAATGAAAATAAATTGATTTACATCTTCAATATTTCCGAGCACACTTTTGGTTTGTTTTCCACTAATTAATTGTATTTTAATATAGGTACTTTAAATGTATTTTTTTTTTATCAAAATGTATTAGTTAATATTTTGCTGCAAAACACTTTTATTTTTCTTTGCAAATTACTTTTGTTTTTTAACTGTGGAGATGCATCAAAAATGAATACCCGGATTAGTAAAAAAAAGTGGTTGGGCTCCGGATAAATGTCAAGAAATGTCAAAGTGATACGTTCCACATTTCACAATTTTTATGCATTAAACACAAGGTGCGTTCGCGTACAAGTCCGAAACTACCCAAAAACACAGTACACAAATCTAAGGCCCATCGCCCACTAGGCAACTTTTTGTTGCGCAACTAAAAGTTGCTCGGAGTTGCTTGCCACTAGGCAATTTCCGAGCAACTTTTGGGTTCAGTATTTTTACTTATGTAAAATTGACCTTGTATTTGGATCAGTTACGATACAAAAGTCGTTCAGTGTGAAAATAAAACTTGTTTTTCGGGTTAAAAGCCCTAACTTGGCAAAAATTTTGGAAAATTCCCAAAAATTGCTGGAATTTGCTCGGAAATTGCCTAGTAGGAGAGGGTAAGCAACAAAAAGTTGCCAGGAAAAAAGTTCCGCGAGCAACACCGAGCAACAGAAAGTTGCGCAACTATTGTACCACTGCCACAACGTAGTGATGGCCTAAACGGTTATTTTAGGGTAACAGTTATAACAGTTACCGTTATTTTGTAGTAACAGTTTTCCTTAGCAGTTATTCAGTAACGGTTATTTTACTTAAAGATACTTGGTCGTGTATATAATAAACACTGTCTAACTTAAGACAGCCGTCAAAGTTTAAAAAAAACTTTTTGATTTGTTGCTTAAGTGAACTTTAGACACTAGAAAGCAAGTTTTCCGATATAACTTCTCACTTTTTAGTCATTAAAATCCGTATGATCACCCTTCGACTGAAATATTTTTCAAAATGTAGGTATCCATATTCTAGACCTATCTTTTGAGATACCGACAAGGGTCCTAGGGTCACCCGTTTACGCACCAGAGCCAATTTTCCGATATTACTCCTGACTTTTTAGTCATTAAAATCAGTATGTTCAACCTTTGACTTAAAAAAAGATTACTTACAGTAAACTGACAACCCTGAAATATTTTTCAAAATATAGGATATCGACCGGGGGGCAAAGGTCATCCGTTTACCTTCCAGAGCCTTTTTCCGATATTACTCCTCACTTTTTAGTCATTAAAATCCGTATGGTCACCCTTCTTCGACTTAAAAAAAAAGATTACGTTCAGTAAATTGGCAACCCTGAAATATTTTTCAAGATGTAGCCCTATTCCAGACCTATCTTTTGAGATATCGACCGGGGTCCGTTTACACTCCAGAGCCAATTTTCCGATATTACTCCTCACTTTTTAGTCATTAAAATGTTCAACCCAAAGAAACTGAATATGAAGAAATAAATCCTTCGTACGTTTCACCCTCCAAAACCCATACCTGAAATATTTTTCAAAATGTAGCCTAGCCACCCGGTCGATATCTCAAAACATAGGCCTTGAATAGAGCTACATTTTGAAAAATATTGAGTCAAACCCCCAGTTTAGACAAGCGAGTAGAACTAGTAGGATTTGTATCGTAGTGTTAGTTGTGTAAATGTATGTGTAACTAGTAGTTCATTGCGCGTTCGATCAACTAGTACGATATTTATATTTAATTTTTGATTTGGCCTCTTCTGCAGGGATTCCGAATTCATTTCCGATCTTTTCATATGCACTTTTTTTTAAGTCCAACCTTTTATAAATAG
Organism: Epistrophella euchroma; assembly: GCA_947049315.1. Lineage (NCBI taxonomy): Eukaryota > Metazoa > Arthropoda > Insecta > Diptera > Syrphidae > Epistrophella > Epistrophella euchroma. The sequence goes on along the minus strand of OX346247.1, from coordinate 100,683,996 downwards.
GCGATGTTATATTCCACAAACACTCGTTTTCGCGACATAAATTTATAATTTTTAGAGTCTCTTGGCGGTTGAATTTTTTCACCATTTTGTTTATTGAATGTATTAATTTCGAAACGACAAATTAAAACCGTAAATCTGCCAAAAATATATTTCAAACGAAGACATTCCTACGATTGAAACAGAAAACAAATATTGCACAAGTGTAAAAGGGAAAATAATACACAAACGTCAAATCACTAGCAGGCTAACTAGCAACCAACTCGCAAGTAAAAATATTATGCTATTTAAGCTACTAGTCGGGTATCTCGTATACAGATACACTAACACACATAAAGGCTACTAGTTCTACTCGCCTGTCTAAACTAGGGGAAAGGTTGAACATACTGATTTTAATGACTAAAAAGTGAGGAGTAATATCGGAAAATTGGCTCTGGAGTGTAAACGGGTGACCCTAGGACCCCGGTCGATATTCAAAAGATAGGTCTGGAATAGGGCTACATCCACTGATCTCTATAAAACACTGGATAGTGGATTCTCTATATTGGTCTTATTAATAAACAATGTCTAACTTTAGACAGCCGTCCAAGTTTTTAAAAAACTTTTCTAATTTTTGCTAAAGTAATCTATCTTTTAATCTTGCTTTAGACAACGTAATCTATTGTCTAAACCTAGAGAAATGCAATTTTTTTTTTTATTAAAAAAGCATATTTCCGACTGTTTCAAAATACTTGCACTTCCCACAGTTTGTGTCTTTTTTAAACAAAAGGAAAGAAAGAGATAGATAGAATTGAAATTGTTTTCATATTCGTACTCGCAAACCAAACAAAAAAAAAGGCCGCGTTCATCAGGAAATCTGAAATTTCAGATTTTTTTCGTTGAACGCAAAAACAATCTGAAATTTTAGTCAAAAGGCATTGTGTCAAATTCCTGTATTTACTTACAGAATATGCATTGAAGCGAAATAAAAGAGAACTTATATATTCGTTAATTGATAATTTAGCAGGAGCTTTGTGGATGAAATTTTATGTAAAAAGATTAAAATAAATTTGATGGCACAACAGCTCATGAAGAACTAGGGCCTAGTGACTTACAACTCTCAACCATTCCTGTGTGCGTGTCTGCAGGAATGGAGGGGACCTACAGTTTAATGCCGAATCCGAACGGCTAACGAGCGGCACTTTTCTGTGACAGGAGATACTCTTGGAGGATTTGTCAATTCCTCGCAAGAGGCAGTAGCCGTTTTTTCTTTTAAATAAATAGGTGGCGAGGCTGGGGATCGAACCTTAGACCTCCGGCATGACAGTCCATCGCACTAACCATCACGCCACGGCTACTACATGTAAAAAGATTAGCAACACTAAATTTCATTAAAATTGTTTTTTTATTTTGCAGTAATTTGTTTTAACCGCCGTATAGTTAGCAGCACTATGTGAGGAATTTCAATTTTTTTGATTCCTATAATTTGGAAAACATTTGGAAAAATTTGGAAAACCATTTTCAGAATTTGGAAAACCTTAGTTAATTAGTTATTAACAATTAAAGGTTAGGCGTATAGTTAGCAGCACATAGAAACAAAGCTAGGGTTTTTTGGTATCAATCGATCGGGAACAGTTTTGTGAAATTTGGAAAACCATTTTTAGAATTTGGAAAAGCATATTTTAGTAGATAATTAACAAAACGTAAACAAAATGACAGTTCTATAAACAATAACAATTAACGCAAAACGTAATGTAACGGGGCGTAACGTAATTAAAACTGCCATACAAGGACACAAAACCAACACATATAAACAAAATTCTGTCCCAATATCTGTCAAAATATTTTTCTGTCAAGAACTGTTAAATTTTTTACCTTTTCAGATAGAAAATATAAAATATAGTTAAGAATAAAACAATAGCCAATGCTAAACAGGCGATTCAATTCTATACGCCCTATAATTTTGTTGTTGGGACAGAATTTTGTTTAAATGTGTTGGTTTTGTGTTCTTGTATAGCAGTTTTAATTACGTTACGCTCCGTTACATTACGTTTTGCGTTAATTGTAATTGTTTATAGAACTGTCATTTTGTTTACATTTTGTTAATTATCTACTAAACTATACTTTTCCAAATTCTAAAAATGGTTTTCCAAATTTCACAAAACTATTCCCGATCGATTGATACCATAAAACCCTAGCTTTGTTTCTATGTGCTGCTAACTATACGCCTAACCTTTAATTGTTAATAACTAATTAACTAAGGTTTTCCAAATTCTGAAAATGGTTTTCCAAATTTTTCCAAATGTTTTCCAAAATATAGGAATCACAAAAATTAAAATTCCTCACCTAGTGCTGCTAACTATACGGCGGTTTTGTACATGAATGAAAATTGTTCCAGAATAATCCGATGGAACACTTTTGTAAGAAATTCATTCCTTTTATTCAAAGCGTCACTAAATAATTAACAAAAAGTTCTTTCATTCAAATAAGTAAGTATTACTTTTAATGGTAGCACTTCAGCTCTTTTACACTTCCCCCACCACAAACAACTGTCATCCGAATTTCCAGACGAAATTTTCTTGTCTGAAATTTACGAATAAAGTCTTAACTACATAAGCCAAAAAAGTGAAAAAATATAAAAATGAAAATTTTCAAACTCATTTTGAGATAGTATTTCTCACTGGAAAACTTATAAAAATGATGCAAAAAGCTTAAATTTTGGTTTAAAAAAAATGTGTATATTCTTTTTCACAAAACCACTGCGCAAGTGGCTTATTTAGTTAAAGCTATAAGCCAAGAAAGTGAAAAAGTACAAAAGTGAAAATTTTGAAACTCATTTTGGGATAGATAGCCTAAATTTTGGTTTAAAAATAAATTGTGTGTATTCTTTTTCACAAAACAACTGCGCTAGCTGGAAAAAAATATTTTTACTTTTGTAATTTTGCAAAAAGTGGCCAATGTAGTTAAGGCTTAAACGTAACTAAACGTAACTAAATGTCACTAAAAGTCATCTAACTTTTTATGAAAGCTGGCCAATCAGAAGCTCCAAAAATTCAGAAATCTGAATTTTCAGAAGTTAACGTAATGGATTGAATGCGGCCAATCTAAACTGGAATAAGTGTTATATATAATAAAAAAAATCTGACGTTTCACGGCGTCCTTCCCACTGTTATAATCTTCCTTCAATTTTCTTCAAAATTTTTATATGAATTCAGTATCAAGTGTTTATAGAGATCTGTGGCTACATCTTGAAAAATATTTCAGGGTTGCCAATTTATTGAAAGTAAACTTTTTTTTAAGTCGAAGAAGGGTGACCATACGGATTTTAATGACTAAAAAGTGAGGAGTAGTATTGGAAAAAGGCTCTAGAGGGTAAACGGATGACCTTTGCCCCCCCGGTCGATATCTCAAAAGATAGGTCTTCAATAGGGCTACATTTTGAAAAATATTTCAGGGTTGGCAGTTTACTGTAAGTAATTGCTTTTTTAAGTCAAAGGTTGAACATACTGATTTTAATGACTATAAAGTGAGGAGTTATATCGGAAAATACGATGTCTAGTGTCTAAAGTAAGATAAAAAGTTATTATTCAAAGAACTAGTAACGTTAATAACGATTAACGAATAACGTTTAAGCCTAAGGTTATTTCTTATCAGTTATTCAAAGAACTAGTAACGTTGATAACCATTAACGAATAACATTCAAGCCTCAAGGCTCAATAACTATAATAGTCGGAAGCAAACGGATGCTAATGTAAAAAAGGAACGATCCGTTTCCTTCTGATCTGTCAAGTACATAAAATACCCATAGTTGATTTAACCGAACGGAAGCACCTGCCAAGCTATTTTTGATAGTAATAGTTTTTTTTATTTATTTGGTTGTGTTATTGTGTAGTTATTAATTTTTGAATTGTGAAAATATGAACAACATAAAATATTACTAAAATAAAACAAAAAAAAGATTAACTTTTTATTAATATAGGAAACTTTTTCAAAAAAAAGTCATCTGTCATTCGTCCGAAGGTAAACGTGAACGAAAACTTAACGAATCTGAGCAATCCGGTCATTATGGGTGCGTTGTATGATTTTCCTGTATTCGCTTCGCTTGGAACAGCACCGTACGCACCGTTTCTACAATTATAGTTGGGCCTTAAGGCCAGCCGCGCACATGCAACTAAGTCCCCTTTCACACAGGGCAACTGAGTTGCCGGCAACAAATAGTTCATAGGCGAGAAGGGTAGGAAGAAAGAGGGGGAAATGAAATCTCCCCGGTCAACAAATTCAGGAAACTTTTTTGACGTTTCTCTTCACACTACGTTTGTGTGCGTTCAACCAAGGTAGTTTAAAAAGAAAATACAGCAAGTCTCCTCCAACTTTGTATCTGCGTGTGAAAGGTACAGGAGATTGTTAAGGAGATTTAAAGAAAACGTCAAAAAAATCACCAGCAACTAGTATCTTCGTGTGAAAGGGGACTAAACTGTTTGGTTTAGATTTTGAGCACAATGGGGTTATATGGGAGTGCGCGCCAGTTTATGTGCGCGGACTCTCATTTAATCCTATAGTACTCTAAATCGAAACCAAACTGTTTAGTTGCATGTGCGCGCCTGGCCTAAGAGTTATTTCTTATCAATTATTTAAAATAACTCCTAGGGTAACTGGTAACTTGGATATCGGATAACCTGTTATAACAGTTACTAACGAATAACGTGTTCCTAGTAATAGTTATTGATATATCGTCCATCACTAGTCCCCTTTCACACAGGGCAACTGAGTTGCCGGCAACAATTAGTTCATTGGCGAGAAGGGCAGGAAGAAAGAGGGGGAAATGAAATCTCCCCGGTCAACAAATTCAAGAGATTTTTTTGACGTTTCTCTTTACACTACGTTTGTGTGCGTTCAACCAAGGTAGTTTAAAAGGAAAATAAAGAAAATCTCCGGGTTTTTGTTGCTTGCGTGTGAAAGGTACAAGAGATTGTTAAGGAGATTTAAAGAAAACGTCAAAAAAATTACCAGCAACTAGTATCTTCTCGTGAAAGGTGACCTGTAGTGCGGTGACAGTAGAGTTGTGCGATTTAGTTCACTTGAGTGATCGATCAATTTAGTTCGAATCGTATAAATGAACTAGTTCGTTCATTTTAGTTCAATTTAGTTCACTTTACAGAAAATTTAAAAACTGCAAGCAAATTTAACCTTTTCAATTATTCTTAAAAGTAGCTGTGTCGTTACTTCGGAGACCTCGGAGAAATTCGTATTCTCAGAAATATAAACACAATCACGAAAATTCCTCAGTTTTGCTGTCAAAAAACTGAGGAAGGGTTTTTTTTGGATTCGTTGCTCAATTATTTTCTGTCGCAGTAAATCAAAAGAAATAAAGGAAAAGCAAGTGTTTTTGAGGAATCTTGTTTATATTTAATGCTCCTGCTCTTTTAAAGTGACGGAGAAAAACTGATGAGCGCTCTGAAATATAAACTGACCAAATTAGTTGTAAGATAGTTTCGCGAACTGTCACTGTGCTTTTTGGTGGAGAACAGAGAAGTCAATCATGACAAGGCCGAAGAGATCAGCTAAATCGTGTATCTCTTTTACATGCCAGTGGAATGTAGACATTTAAATATAGACATAGACAGACACTAGTAAGAGCCTGACTACAAGATTCTTTTGTTTCGGTTTTTTCGTCTTTTTGACAGACCGGTTGAAAGGTAAAGAAATGTAAGGGGAATTCATCTACGTTTCTACACCCCTCACCCTATCTGTCAAAATAACGAAAGAAGAACCGAATCAAAAAATGATTCGTGTAATCAGCCTCTAACTCCTTTCATCCAAAGAAAATATAAGTAGAGATAAACTAGTGAAAAAGTCAAATTTGCTGACAACAATTGAACTAGTGAACTATTCAACTAGAAACGTGAACTTATACTACGTTTTCACCGACCACTAAACCGAGATTTAGGTAGATTTACCACAAATCTCTTCACAAATCCCGTGATTTATCATACAAATTTAAATCTCCTCAAATCAAGATTTAAAATAAATCTCATTTAAATCTTCATAGGTAAAATTCGAACAGACCTATTCCCCTATTCAGCGCAATACAAGCTGCTAAAGCAAACTTGCCATCTCACTTCCACTTCATAAGAAAAATGACCCACCATCTGCATTTTGAATGGTTCTGTCAAAATAAATCTATTTTTTAATCTTTTTTTCTGGTGAAAACACTATTCGGGATTTATGAAATCTAAACGAGATTAACTTGCAGTGAAAACGTAGTATTAGTTTACTAGTTCACTAAAGTGAACTAGTTCATTGAACTAGTTCGTTCACGAACTACACAAGCCTAGGTGACAGCGTGTATCAGCAATCCAAAAAAAGGGACTTCCCCGATTCAGAACGAAACTCGACAGACAGGATCAGTTCAGAGATGACATATGAAATGAATTACATTGGCCGCGTTCAACCTACATCTAAAATTTCAGATATCTGAATTTTTGGAGCTTCTGATTGGCCAGCTGTCATAAAAAGTTAGATGACTTTTAGTGACTTTTAGTTACGTTTAGTTACGTTTATTCTGAAATTTCAGACAAGAAAATTTCATCTGAAAATTCAGATGACAGTTGTTTGTGGTGGGGGAAGTGTAAAAAGAGCTGAAGTGCTACACATCAAATTGAACTTTATGATTTTCGGTGTGGTTAGTGGTTGATGTGTGCTTAAAGTTTTTATAATAAAATTGTAATATTTACTTATTTAATTAAAAGAACTTTCTGTTAATTGTTTAGTGACTCTTTGAATAAAAGGAATGATTTGTCTTCGAAAAGTATTCGCATAATTGTCCATCGGATTATTGTGGTACAATTTTGCATTGAAGTTATAATAAATTTACTGCACAATAACAAACAAACCTGTTGCTAATCTTTTTACATAAAATTTCATCTACAAAGCTCATGCTAAATTAACAATTTACGAGTATGTAAAGTTCTCTTTTATTTTGATTCTATGCAAATTCAATAAGTGAATACGGGAATTTGACACAGTGGCTTTTGACTGAAATTTCAGATTTTTTTTGCGTTCAATAAAGAAATCTGAAATTTCAGAATCTGAAATTTCAGATTTCTTTGCTTTGAACGTACCCATTAGTAATAGTTAGCTGCTAGAGAAATAATCTTTGTTCAAAGTGCAATTTATCACAACTTCGGAATTTAAATCCTTCTTAAGCAAAACCAACAAACCCCAAATATCCAGAAGCATGCCTATCAACAATAGAGGATTAATGAGAGCGATTTCGCTTGTCGCGGACAAAGCAAATGTGCGAGCTTGTGTTAAACAATCTGGGACAGGTGCAATTATTTGTGGAGCTATATGTTTAGCAGGTGGTCTTCTGCTAGGACCTCGTGGTTTAGCAATCGGTGGAACGGTTGGAGGGCTAGCTGCATGCATGTCGTCGGGTAAAATTCCCTAGATTAAGCAAGACTGACGTGGTTTTACGTCATTTGCCTGAAAACATTTAAAAATAGATTTGGGTACATGACTACTGATTTTTTTCTAGGCACCTTCCGGCCGATCGGTGAAATACTAATGAACGATCTCACTGAGCAGGAACAAGAGCAACTCGTCCAACATGTTCAAGCAGCTGTTTCCGGTGTCGGTGTCTCGGATTTGGCGCTTTTAATACCTATGCTGACCAGGAATGCCGATATCCAAACGGCCGTTCTTAGAACAGTCAAATCCTTTGTTACGAACGAACTGCGTATGCAAATCATTGAATGACCCGTAGTCTACTTTGATTGGGTCCAAAATTATTTCTTAAGAAACAAAAATTGGTTTTAAAAACATTATAAACCTTTCTATGTATAGTACGTACCTATTTGATTTTATATTTCTATTGAATAAATTATAATTTTTAAGCTTAAATAATAATAATAATAAATTTTTTCACTTATTCCCAGTCGGCATTAACTTGTTCCCAATCTTCAACAAATGGCTGATCGATTGTATCGATCATTACCCCACAATAAAGGCAATCTGAGGCTAGGATATTTTCAATCTCAGTTTTGACTTTTTCCCGAGTAAGGCGCTGTTGATTAGATCGATCGGCTATAGCAATCGAAGTAGTTAAAATATTTTCCAGCTGTTGTTTCAAGCTAGATAGACGGCGGCTTTGCTCTGACGTAAGCATCGGAATGATTTGTTTCTCAAGGCAATCGCCATGGAATTTATGTCCACAAGGGAATACAAAAAATGGCTTTAGCAAAAGATAACTTTCACAAATAGCACACGGTTCTTGAGCTCCAATACGAACTGATCGATTGCGTAGTCCTTGCAAGTCGTTGCGAACACGTTGGGCCTGTTTAAATGAATCTGACATATCGGCTTGAAGTGTTTGAATTTGTTGATTATAATCCTAGTTCCAGGAAATGAGAATTTATTTTAGAATTTTAAGAATATTTTAATAATATTAAAAAAAAGAAAATGGTAGTTAACCTTCAAGGCAGTGCAGATAGCTTCTTTAAAGTCATCGATTTTTTCGAAATCCGAAAAGAAAGGCAAAAGATCTTCGATTCGCAGTAGATTACATTCTTTAAGTAGTTCTAGAGCTTTTTTAACATCGTTTGTGCCACGAATTTCGTGTTGAGCTGTAAGTATTAGAAACAGAAATGTTTTCCAATAAATTTCATCATTATATATGGAGGGTTTACAGCTGTAATGAACCAAGTCATAAAAGGTTAAATTCGACGATATTTACAGGTTAAGCACTGCCATTAATTACTAAACTAATATTTTTCGCCTGATAGTTTATTCTCTAAATTTTTTTCTGATTTAAAAATAAAATGAACGAAAACGCAGCATTCAATACTAGTTTTAGGGCCACTTGCTCCAAACGAACGGATAAATATATTAAACTGAGGATAACTATTTTAGTTTAAATAAATAAATAAGAATTTATCGTTTTTTTAATTGCACGAACGGAAAATAAATATCAAGCGGATAAGAATATTTTTTTCAGAATCACTAACACAACAAACACAAAACACATTGAAAAATAAACAAACTCTTAACGCTTTGACTTGCTTTCTCGTAAGAAATTCTATAATTTGACTTGAAAGTTATTCAGAGTTTAAATGTTTATCCAGAGAACGAGGAGAAGATAACTTTTTAAACTTAAAATAGAGAAAAAATGTTTTGCTACAACATGATTTGATTCAAATCAGTCAGGAGTTACTACTGTCGAAAAAACTTCTGTGCAAGTGGCCCTTAAACGTTTTTTTTTTTTTTTTGTATGACTTGATTCGGTACAGCTGTGAACCATCCATATATAAGTATGTAGTATATATTTAAAAATCTATTTTATTATTACAAATATTAAATTTTAAACTTTTTTCGTGCAATCAGAACTACAATCGCAAGCACTATTACAACTATCACCGGCGACACCCGCAACGCACCGGTATAATCTCCGAAGAAGGCAAAATTAGATAAACAAATCAGTATAACCCGTGACCACGAACATTGTAATCCGTTCGAAACGTCGGGTAACTAAATAAATAATTAATTATAATTTTAATAATTTGTATACGTTGTTAGTCCAGAAAGTTCCTTTTTAATACCATAATAGCAAATACTTTTAAATAATAAGGACGAGATTAAACAAATGCTAATTTATAACAGTTATAATAGTTAATGGCCAATTGAGTTATTTAAAAAGGGCCCTGATCTTATTTGACGGTCTTATATGCAAGTAATACAACTACTAAATTAGCCCTATCTAACGCAGACAAAAAAATCATATATTATTGCGACCAACTTACCAATTCTCAACCAAAGCTTTCTCCTTGTCTCCTCATCGGAAGGCTTCGAAGCAGTCATCTTAGCTTGTAGGATGTTAAATGTCAATGCCAATTCTACCGCAGCATCCCACATCTCCAGTAAGCATTGGAGAAAAACACAAGCGGTCTTTGCCTCATGCTCCAGGCAAACTCGTAGCGCATACTTGACATCGTAGTGTACCAGCGTTATATCAGATCCTTCATTCTCAAGATACTTATCTAGCTTCTCTGGTTTGTATTGTGCATACAAACGCAATAAATAGTTATGTAATGCCTGCTTCTGCTCACCCAACGAATAAACAGCATATTCAAGATATTTGATGATTTCCTCAATATGCAATTGACTGTCCAAGCAGATCAAAGTTGGTATCAATTTTTCTAAATTCAAATTCTTGGCCAGTGTCATCAAAGCAGCTACCGTCTCTTGTGGAATTTCCTCCATCAGAATTGGTGCGTACTTGTAAAACATTTCGGGACTTTTCTGAGTCTTGAGTACACCCAGCGCTTGGGAGAACTTCTGCTGATTAATATACTGATTGATAACTGATTCATAGTCATGATTCACTGCAGCCAACATTGAAAGATTATGACTATCACCATGCGATGCCATCAAGTCATATATCACGGATCTGTTGTTCCGAATACAATTGACTACCCGAGGTATTTGTAGAAAACTTTCAAACTCCGACTGCCAGTCCTGCTTTTTTCGTTCATCTAGACCAGGCCAAGAGATTTCGGAAAGGTACAATTCCACCAACCAAACAACCAACATGGTGATCTGAGTGAGATCCTCGTTGCGCAGCTTCTCAAGACGATTCCTCACGTAAGTCATCAAGGGGCGTTTATCTTCCAGCGAGAGGAATTTCAAACAAATTTGTTCGAAGTTAATTTTCGTATTGGAATATATCTCCGCACTGCGAAGGTACTCCTTCTGATCGAAGGAAACTTCTGCTTTTCGCGCCAGAACAATGTCCATTTGGGCGGGATTTTCGGCATTCTGTTCAGCCAAATCGTACATTCCTTTTTGCAAATACAACTGCCACAGATTTCGTTTTTCATGTGTGATTCGATAGTGGAATATATGTTTCGGAGTTAAGGCATAAATGGATCCATTAAAAGGATCCATTACAATGTCCAGCAACTTGCCAAGCTCATCTGAGAAATACTCTTCATAAACAGGTTCTTGGTTAAGCAAGCAAATTCCGGTAATATGGTCGGGATAGAGAAGCAAAGCATGAAATTGAGTGAGCATGATAGTTTTCGGGACTAGCTGCTTGCGTTCTTCGACTGAAAGTGACTTTGTTTCTTGAGAGAATGGAATGTTGTCTTTTCCGAGAATGAAATTTTCCTGTGTTAAGTCTTTTGAAAGCTCACCGAAGCGAATGCCGTTGCCATTCAACCAAGCATATCGAGTTGGCCACTGAGCTTCTATATGGAATCCAAGAACCGAGTACTTCAAGTCAGTTTTAATCTCTTCTGTGAGTTGAACTCGAATGCCACTGACGTAGGCATTAAAAATGGGCTGAAGCGAAAACTTGTCATCGATTGTTTCGTGAAAGCCATACAAACAGTCTGGTGTTGCAGCTACCACGACATACTTGTTGGAATCCGGGACTCGAAAGAAATCCAACCCATTAATTGGATACTTCATGCGACCAAGCCCAAGGTCATAGATCTGTGGAATAAAATAAAAAAATTATTCAGCAGCAAGAAGTGGCTGTTCTGGGTTTTAAAGAAGCTGTGTGAATGAGCAAACGAACAAGAAATTATTGTGTTTCAGAAATGAAAGGGATATCTTAGCCATTTACCAATCCATCCAGTTCCCTCAGGCCGTACAGGGGAAGGTATGAAGGCAGCTAATTGATTTAATTTAAGGTCAAAATGTTTTTTTTTTTGTGAGAAAATAGTGAACGTGGGTGGATGATACAGAAAATGCATCAATCATAATTCCAACTTTCTCACCTGCTTCCTGTATGATCTGTCCCCGTCATGATTAAGATCGATTTCAAAAATCAATCCCTTACTAGTTCCAATCAGAATGGGTCCAGTTGAGGACTCATCACCTTGGTATATATTGAATCCGACAGCGGTGACCTCGTGATCCTTGAGTTTTTCAATTCTCTTGACTTTGTTTAATTTGCCATGTACATAAAGCAATTCGGAAAGTAGCCCGTTCGTCTTAGAAGTCAGAGAAATGAGCAAGTGCTGTCCGGTGTGATCAAGGAAAAGTTTTGCGACCGAATATCCGTTTAAGTATTTTTCCAATGGTATTACTGAGGGGAATAAATACAACAAAATCCTAGATGGGTACATAATGGCAATACAAACCTATTGGAGGAGGCAAATTGGGTAGCTGGATCTTGAGAAGAACCTGCTGTGACATCACGCAGTAGAGCCAGTTGTGGGAGACGGCAAGGTGTGTTATATCGGTGTATGTTTCTGGAATGTTAAGACGCATTTTACATTTCGTAAAAATGGGTTGTTCTTCTTGCATTCGATAAGTGATATAGCCTGAGCTAAGTGGATCATTGGAACTGCTAAGAAATTTCGCTTTGGATTCATGGTGAATCATTTTAAAAAGAATTAAGAACCGAACGTATTACAATGCTAATTCACTATTGAAAAATATTTATTATGGAACTCCTTAAATTAATCAGTGTTTTGGCTTTCGGTTTCGTATCTTTTATCATTTATCTTTTTTCCTACAACACTCCGACTCCAACTTCGAACTACAACTACACCATCAAATCAACAACACACGATAAACAGAAACAAGGTATGCTCATTAGCTGTATGACGTCACAATCATCTGGTTTTCTTCGGAGAGCAAAAAGATAATTTCATGTTATTGGATTGTTTTATTTTCACAGTGCCTATCACTTAAAAATAATTTGTTTAAATGCTAAATTCCAAATTAAAGTCCTCATTTAAAAAAGAAAATAATACTCAAAGATGATTTTGACGTCATAAAAATGCCAAGATGGCGACTTGGGTGTATCTAATGAGCATACCTTGTATCTGTATATCGTGCAACAACAAGTCGTCTGTCAAATAACGAAACGTCAAAAAAAAGGACACTGCCATCTAACGTTAATATTTTGATATTCAGGAACGGAAGTTTGGAACGAAACAGCAGTTTAGTTTAAACAGAAGATTCAAAACGAATTTTAAATTTTGTATTTATCTGTCTGTTTTTTTTCATCCAACAAAAACTGTAAAACATTTCAATAGTGAAGCCGTGCTGTAATGGTGTATATATATATATGAAAATAAATACAATCTACGGCATGAATGAAAAATCCCTACTTTTTCCCTAAACTCATGAAATAGCACGCTAAAAGAAAACATTGAGTTGAGAATGCGGTAAGCAAAATATTAATAAGATTGAAAAAATAAACCTTAAAAAATAATGTTTTGCAAAATACAAACTTTAAAATCCTTACTTATTTAGTTTTCTTTGATGGTTGACTAGTTAGAAAAAAATTGAAGTATGTATATGCTTTACTTATTTAAATAAAATGTCACATCAGTCGAGGTTTAGATAACTGATTCCGTATGCCAGTTGTACAATCGTGTTTCAATATTTCATCCAAAGTTCAAGTTTGTATAACCAATTACATGCCTGAACCACCGTCCGCCGAAATCGGTGAGTTATAATTACTGAACCGCTGATTAAATACTGTACAACTGAAATTTTCTGTCTTCAACTTCATAAGAAAGAATGAAATACCATTTACATTTTATAAGGTCCTCCTGTTAAAGTAAAACAACTTTTTAATCTTTTTGTGCGGTTAAGGGCCAGTTGTACAATCGTGATTCAATATTTAACCCGTGGTTCAGCAATTTTTACTTAGTTTGTACAAATATTTGATCCGTGGGTCAGGAATTTTAACTCACCAATTTTGGCGGATTAACTGTGGTTCAACGATGGTTCAGGCATTTATTAGAACCTTAAACCATCGTTGAACCTCAGTTAACCCCTCGAAATCGGCGAGTTTAACATCCTGAACCACGGATCAATATTTTAACCACGATTGTACAACTGGCACTTACCCATTTCGGCTTATTAACTGGGGTTCATAGATGGTTCAAGGTTTAAGGTTCAAGTATGTGATAATAGCTGATTGTATGCCTGAACCACCGGTGCACTTCAGTTTATCAGTTGGGCCTTTAAGATGCCGAGCTAACTCAACAAATTTTGTGAGTTAAATCTAGACTGATTCAATAAGTATTTCTGTCAAATATACAGGGTGTTCGATTTACGGTGCACCAAAAAGCTAGAGCGAGTAGGATGGGGAAAACCTCTTAAAATTTTCAATTTCGCAAAAATTTGTTTGAAAATACCTGAATTCGTAAAAGTAAACATGCTCAATCACAATCACAGCTAAAAGCAGTTGCAAAAAAATTGTAATAATTATGTTATCTTTAGGCAAATTTTGATTTTAATGCTGAGAGAGCAAACATCAGCCCTTCTAAACCAGTGAATACAATTCGAAATGGACTTCACTTGCCTGCAGAAATGCGACTTGAATGTGGCAATGTTGCCGAAGTTTTACTTTTACGAACTCGACCAATATTGAAGAAAAAAAAAAAAACATTTTTTTAAAATTTTATTTTTTAAAAATAATATTTGAATGCCAAATATTAACAAAAGCTAAACCGCAAAATGCAAGTTGAAAAATTGCCAAACTTTAATTCAAGCCATCAAACAAACACAAAACTACTTATATAAAATTTTTAAATGAAAAAAAAAGAAGTAAAAAAAAAGGAAAGTAGAATTTGTTCAAATGCCATGACTTCGTGACAGTCCCTCTCCGTTTTAAATACAAACCCAATTTTAATCCATGAACTGAATTAAAGGTTTAACTTTAAATAACCTTCTCTCTTTAACGATCTTTGTGGTATATCTTCATTTAATTTAAAATTAACTTTCTCTTGTCGGAAACCTACAAAAAACATTGCTCCTTCTAATGCACTTCCTTATTTCTCCGCCTAGCAGACATAATCATCCATTTAAATCAAATCAAAAGCAGTGTCTGGGAAACAAAAAAAACACACACAAAAAGAATTTCGCAAGAAAGAGAAAAGCGAAAAAAATTCCACTACAAAAATTTATTTCATACTTTATCCTCTCACATTCATAGTTTCACAACCAGACAATCAGGCTCTTTTGCCACCCTGCTCCAACTCCGCTCCTCTCAAACAAAGGCCAATATAAAAGCCGGTAGTCTTCGTATTCACACTTCATCTGGTTTTCATTGATTTTTTGCCACTAGCCCGGCAGGACCAGAGCCGAATTTTATCTTGCCCGTGGTCCGTAATGGTTCAAAGCCCAATTCATCTCTTGGTATTCCGAATTGTGTCAATTTGGCTTCATAAGTTGCTAGTAAATCATCATGTGCCTTGCATACACGTGCCAACTCGTAATGCAACTCCTGAATGGTATTGTTCTTTGTTTTTAGCAAACTGTCAATCTTCTGTTTCATGTTTTCCGGGTTCAAACCAGAAGCAGCTATTGTTTCATTAAGTAAAGCATCGCGTTTTTCGGCTTCATTCTCAAGTTTAACTATCTTGCGTTCCAGAATCACATTTCGAAGGCTGGTCTTTTGCTGTAGTTCGACCACAATTTCTTCGAACTTGGCCTTTAATTTTTCACGTTCCTCGACAAGTGTATCGTTACGCATAATTAAAGCTTCAGTCTCCCATTTCAGCTGTGTTAGTTGTTTTTCAGCTGTTACGTTACGAGTCTTAAGTCTTGACAGTTGGTTGCGATCTCTGTCATAGTGTTCTAGCTTGCGTCGCATTTCGACCAACTCAGAACGAGCTTGGCTAAGTGGCTCTACAAGTTTCTTATTTTCTGATAATGTTTCAGAGTAGAGGCGCTCACTTCTTTCAGATTGTTTTCGAAGTTCTTCCATTTGTTCTTTTAAGCTGCTTATCAGAGAAAGATTGTTGAGTGTAATGTCATTATAATAGTTCTTCATATCATTGAAAGCAACATCGTGAGCTTCGTTAAGTTTTTGGATCTGAGCATCTTTGCGTTCTTCAACTTCGAACATTTCCATTTGATATTTGATGTCCAGGTCGTGACGCAATTTTTGCATCTTTTCTTGATGTAGACGAACCATATCCCTAGCCTCTGCTTCAAAACGTGATGTAATTTCACTGTTTTCGAAAACGAAAAGAAACGAAACGAAAAAGCAAAAAAGTTATAACGATATCAATTTCTGGTCATATAATTTAAGGGTAGTAATTTATATTTTAAAAAGGAGTAATCGAAGTGGGAGAAACCATTAGCAGTGAATGCAAGCAAACAGCATGGTACACACTTTATTATCATTCCTCTGAGTGATACTTGCTTTGGAATTTTGTGTGTTTTTTTTTGTGATGATAGTTTGGAGTTTTTAATTGCTCAAAGGGATGTTTTCGTTTAGTTGTTTGCGTCAATTTAATAAAGTCAAATAATAGTGTGGCGAGGCTGATGGTATTGCAGTCGACAAAGTAGTTCGGTTTTATATGGACATTCACACAACTTCACGGCGATTGAGAACTATCTGTCAAAATAATTCTGTTTAAAATAAAACTGAAGTGTTTCGTTCGATTTTTTTAAGCATCATTATACCTTCTTCGACGTAATACTTAGGCGCCAGTTATAGCTATCATTGAAATTCATCATTGAAAATTTTAATGATTCATTTTAAGACGTTTAGAAGTCGAAACCTTTGATTATTTTGATGCCAAAATAAAGCTTATGACTTAATTAAAATATCTGGCCAAAAAAACTTTTATTTCGGCCCAACATTTCTCATGAAATGGATTTTATTATTTCAATGATCATTGATAAGGTAGTGCAATAATTGAAAAAATGAAAGTCAATTTATGTAGAAAATTGGACCCAAACGAATTTCTTTTTTTCGCAATAAATATTAATTGAGTCGTCAGCTTCATACTTTGCTTTTTAAGTGCCCTAAATCTTAAATTAAAAATTTTCAATGATGAGTTTCAATGAAAGCTATAACTGGCACCTTAGGCATACAGAGTTCGAAATACGGTATAGGTGTGTTTTGTGGAACTCCTGAATGTGCACCAATTATTAATTTTTTTTTTAGAATCGGCACAGTTATTGCATCAATAAAACACGCCTTTCGACACATTTTCTTTAAACACGACCAAAAACCTCATGGTAGTGTAAAAGAGGTAATTGTTGCCAAAACTTATTTATATCTCAAAACTTAGATAAACTTCAGAAACCGAAGCAAACATATCAAAATAATTAATTTATGGAAAACCTTATGGTAAAGTGTCGACAGAATAACAGGGGATGACATTACAAATTTATTTCTTTGTGAGATATTTGATTTTAAACCCCCGCCCCCAACAATGGGCTGCAGAAAAACCTGCCGGAATTTTGTATTCGATATCATGATGCATAAATCTACAAACTCTCATATGTAGGTACTCATATTTTGAATGTGCGTTCACAGTTCACACCTATTTTTGCCAAAACGTGCTTTCCGCTAATATCACAAATATAAGTAAAAATCTGGCAATCATAATGATCTTACCATATTTCTTCGTTATTCTTCATTTTAAGCTGCTGCAACTGCAAGTCAGTAGTTTCATCTTTTTCACGCAGCAAATTTTTCAGCTCACGTTTGTCCTGTAGTAATTCTTGTTCCTGTTTGACGTGTTCCTCTTGAGCCAATTTCAACTGTGTCATTGCTTCTGCCCGTACTTCACCAATTTTAGTATGATTCTCATACTGCAAATGCTTCATTTGCTGCACGACATGTCTGATTTCATTTTCGGCTTTCTCTTGAGCCTTTTGAACTTCACGATCCTTATTACGTATTTCAGCTCGAGCCTCCTCTAAATGAACAAAACACCCAGTTAGAGGGTGAGATAAACCAATTTAAAATCGAAATCAATAAAGGTTAATCGAATTGTTTCGTTTCGATAATTCAATATTAATAGAATTAGTTTTTGTGTATTACAGTTACAAAGTAGATACAAAATTCACTTAAGACTTTTTGTGACAATTAAATTACCTAATTGCTCTCGGGTGATTTCCCAGAATGTTCGTATTTTATCCCGTTCCAGTTGAAAGAAATTCCTTTCCTCTCGTTCACGTTCCATTTCAGCTTTCAGCCTTAAGGCAAAAGCCTCAAGTTGGTCTCGATTCATGGTGGAAGTGTCCACTCCATCGATAAGGTCTGTAAAAGGAAATTCAAGTTATGTACTATATATATGTATATTATGGGAAGTCATAGTGGTTGAAGTTAAACACAAGTATTACAAAGCAAAAGCAATCTATAAACTGCTGCTGCAAGAGGATAATCAATTGAATTTTGGATTTTAATTGAATGAAACTGAGATTCTATTGTAAAATATCTAAGGCAGATAGTAGAATCTCAAAAGATTGGGTCGCTTTAATGGAGCGTATATATTCATTATTATACATATGTAAGTATATATGTGTACGTATCTATTAGGTATGTTCGTTTAATTGATTTATTGGATTATCCAATTTGGTCATGCAATATAATTATAATGGAAGCTTTGATGTTTTGACTGATAGAACTTACAAAATCGCAAATAATATAAGGTACAGACTTAAACTTTTCATTTATTTTTTAATGTCAATCATTGTGCCACCGTCAAACTTCGAATTTTCCAATTTGCTCATCAGACTTTAGGTTAAAGCCTAGTATGCTGGCTGATGCGAAACGAAAAATCCCTTACAAAAATGATACAATGAAAAATTTCGTTTGAAACTGTGATTTTCTGGGCATTTGTGTAAATTTCAGTTCAAAGTTTGTAAAAGTTCATATTACATTTTATTAAAATGCACAAAAAATTACAGAGTTTCAAGGTAAGCGAACAATTTACTTTTAATATTATTTAGGTAATAATAAATTATTTAAAAAATAAAGAAAAACACAATTTTTGTCTTGGTCCAGTAATTTGAACAACCCTATACCTTGAACACCCTTGGTTTCGTATGTGTTCAAGTTAACGAACCTTCACTGTAGCTTATTTTTAAGTTTTAAGTTTTGTATACGAAGATTTTTTTTTTTAATAATACAAATTTATTCTATTTCTACTACTGAAATAAATCAGCCATGTAGAAGACTTACTGGCTGAACAGAATGGTGACGCAGACGGAGACGGAGCTGGAATAGCTGTCAAAATATTGAATACACGCAAATTCAATGTTGCGAACACAACGGAACGTAGACGCATACGGTCTGCGTCTGCAGTTCTGTTCATCATCAGAGCTCACCAACTTTTAATTTTTCACGTACGGCACTTTTGACGTTTTAAATTGTATGAAGAAAAAAAAAACAACTTTTTGGGTCGGAAAAAAATATTGTGGTTATTTGTATTGCGAAAAAAATTATTTAGTAAAAGGAAAATTATTGGAAACAAAAAATGTGAATTCTGAGCTTGTACACAAGAATATTCTTTTGTTTTTCTTCAAAATAAATTCAAAGCTGTACAGCTCTATTGTGGTAATGTAAAAAAAATAACGTACGACACTTTTTGACAGCTCTTCCAGTTCTGTCTGCGGCTTCAGTTCCGTTATTATATTCTGTTCAGCCAGTTAGCACTATTTTATTGGACTAGTTGAATTATTGATTCAAAATAGTTTTTAACGGCCTTTAGTCCATGAAAATTTGGCGTTTTAAGTTTTGTTTCATTTATATGTATGTAAGTTCTTTTAAGAATGAAAATGATTCTCAAAGATATAGGTATTACCTTTAACTTCAAAGCAGCAAAATGAACAGAAGTCAAGCCAAACAAAACAGTTCAATTTCTTTAAAAGTACTGAAGTAATACTCAAAAATATTGAAATTCGGGATTCAATCTCGAATACATTCGGGATTCTGGCATTCGGGACCTTGTCCATTCGGGATTTGGTATTTTAGGCATTCGGGACTTTCATTTTCTGCCATTCGGGATTTTGGGATTCGGGATTATGTCCCCTTTCCCCCGGCGAACGTTATATCGCCTTATACACAGAAACATTTTCTGTTTTAAGGCTCTCCCAAACCAACGCGATTAATCGCCGCGACAAAAGAAAACAACAATAACAACACGTTGTTGTCAAACAAAACAACACGTTGTTGTTATTGTTTTCTTTTGTCGTGGCGATTAATCGCGTTGGTTTGGGAGAGCCTTTAATCCTATTAATTCCTATTTAATATTATAAATGTGAAAGTTTGTTTGTCTGTCTGTTTGTTCCTCTTAAAATAAAAAATACATTTGATGGCACAACAGCTCATGAAGAACTAGGGCCTAGTGACTTACAACTCTCCTGTGTGCGTGTCTGCAGGAATGGAGGGGACCTACAGTTTATTGCCGAATCCGAACGGCTAACGAGCGGCACTTTTCTGTGACAGGAGATACTCTTGGAGGATTTGTCAATTCCTCGCAAGAGGCAGTAGCCGTTTTTTCTTTTTAAATAAATAGGTGGCGAGGCTGGGGATCGAACCTTAGACCTCCGGCATGACAGTCCATCGCACTAACCATCACGCCAGGGCTACTACGTTTGTTCCTCTTAATCTCCGAAAATACCTAACTGATTGTAATGAGAATTGGTAGAACGACAGCTTGAAACATGAGGATGGACATAGGCTACTTTAGTTTTCAAAATCTACAATCTTTTACCAAAAAACATTCTAAATATTAAAAAAAGGTGATAAATTGTTTGAAATGTCAGATATTAAAATATAAAAGTATCAAAAAACAAATACAAAAGTATTTTACAATCATAAAGTTATTTTTTTTTTAAACATGCGAAGCAAGGTGAGCACGGTCCTGCTAGTATACTATAAATATAACTTCAAATGCAAAAAAAATCAAAATGTATTTACATATGTATATACATTACATACATATGTACCTATATTATGGGAATATTGCAGCATTCAGGCTTCGAAAAAAAAAACTGCTAGACTACTGAAAGGAATTAAAATTTTAGTGGGATGAAATTTCATAACAATTATATAAAATGAACTGTAAAGCTGTGATGTACAGATTTTTAAATCTAACTAATTATGTTGATAAAAAAAGTACGTATACGCCACAGTGACTCTGCTAATGTGTATTTTGTATTAACTTGAACGACTACAGATTTTATTAATTTTTTTTTTAAGTTTTGTAATATTTTGTAGAAAATTCTTAAGGAAAGAAAAATGCACAGGAAATTGGATAATTTCAAAAAACTTAACGACTATTTTCAAATGAATGGTATGTTAATTTGTATGAGACTTATAGACTCCGAAATCTAAGTACCGATTGAACTCAAATCGCCCAAGCAGTTTTCCAGCAAAGTGCAGCAGCGTATGCATTTTTCGACAAATTTCAAAGAACACGGTCCGATTCAGCTCAAAATTAAAGAAAATATTAGCTGAACATGCCAGAGTGTCATACTAATTACAGAAAACACGCTCCACTTTTTCTCAAAATTTCAGAAAATCTTAGGTTGAAGTTCTATGTGTGTAGGTCAAAATTCGTCTTGCAGTTTGCCAACTACTTGCAAAAACGCATGTTTACTTACTTAAGGTTGAGGTAGTTCTCCACTTGTTTGAGCATGCATTTCTCAGAAAAAACTGTCCGATTTTGAATTTTTGTTTGAAATGTTATACATAGAGAAGATTTTAAAAGAAAGGTGTACAGGTAGACGCGGAAAAATTGTATCCAATCCTCAAAAATTTTTTGGTGTTTGAAAGGTGATATTCGGGGGATTGGACGTAGAAGATGGCGGTCCAGCAGTTAGAAAAAAATCGGCTCAGCAGTTTTTCAACAACTACATTTTTAAAAATATAGACATAAAATAGCGTAGAATTTTTGAAAATCTTTCTACCAATAAGTCTGCTTTTTCTATATCTGAGTTTTTTCTTTTGAAGAAAGTTGAAATATTTTAAAGAACTTCTGTTGAATAAAAGCATGACATTTTCAATTTTTTCAAAGCCTGCCTACTGCAATATTAATATAATAATATACATGCATATTGCATACATATATACATGTACATACGTACGTACCTACATTTTGATATTTTTGCATTTGAAGCTATATTTGTAGTATATTAAAACAACGTTCGCCGGGATCCGCTAGTACCTACATACATACATACATAAATATTATTTTTTTTTCTTAAGGCCGTGTGTGAATTCGTTTAAAATTTCGATTAAATTTGATCCCACATTAAATTTTGACGTTTCTTCAGTGGTGAATACAATTTCCTCTTTTTGCTGTGTGAATTCAATTAAAAGGGATGTTTTTAATTCTAATATTTTTCTTCCGTCCGCGAGTTTTTGAAAAAAGTAGAACACATTTTTTTGTAATAAATTTCGCGAGTTAAAAAATTAAACGCCCATTCTAATGAGTTCAAAGAGAGTGCTCTTACCCTGGGTCTGTTATAAAGGACGCTTAGGGTTCGCATTTTGTTGCAAGCAGCTGCTGATCAAAAACACAAGACGCAAAAAACTCTGGCCGCTTGTGGTGGTCACGATGAGCTGGCAACTTTATTTAATTATTTAATGCTTGTTATCATTGCTGCAATTAGCAAATGTTGTTCTTCAGATGAATAAAAGGTATCAACCCATTCATCTTTGAGATGTATTGACCTTTTGTATGGAGACTTTTCATTCAGAACGATGTGTTTTTCTTAGAATTTCATTTTAACCACCAGATAAAGGGTTCTATTTTGCGTCAATTCAAACTCGTAGAGCAAAAGAAGTTTTTTGAACAAACAATGTTCCACTTCTACTTCTGGCTTCTATTTCTCTGCAAACAAGGATCCAGAAGTCTTCATTGTGGCTCTAGAAACAAGATTATATACAAATTGGCGTTGAACTTTTTCTTAATATTTTTAGAGTGAAATCATTTAATTATATTTTGCTTTACCTACTAATGCATCTTCATTGAATATGTTCTTTTTATGCACATGAAAACAAACAAAACCTTTCGTGGGTGCTGGTAAACGTCAAAATTTAATCTAGCAGCACAAATTTAACGTGCCCCCGGACCATTTTAAATTTTGACGTCTTATATTCACCTCAATAGTGTCAAAATTTAATTTTGAGATCAAATTTAATCCAATTCACACACGGCCTAAGTCGTTTTTGATTGGATTTTGGAAGTATTCCATTGTTTATAATGGAATTAATAAATTTTATTGAATCCTAAAATACAAATTCAAACATTGTAGATTTTTGAGTAGTTAAATGTAGCGTTAAAAAGTGCTATGGTAACGACATACCGACGACGTATGGACCGGAAATACGAGGACAACCATTAAAATGTTCATTTTCCAGACGCAGACATTATTTGAAAGGAGTGCAGGTTTTATACGCATAGGAGTGCACCACATTCACTTCTTCCTCCATCGAAATGGAGTTTTGTAGTAAAAAGAACTTATAGAATCGTGGCTGCAGTAAGAAGTATCATTTAATTGCCTTATGTTCGTCCAATTGCATCGAGTCCATTTTGTTTCTGTTTTCAATTTTCAGTGTCCTGTGCCTGTTTTGCAACTCTTATCGCTGGTGATACCCCCTTGAACACCATCACTATGCCGAGTGTGGTTGTGATAGTTGAAAAATGTGGTTAAGGTAGCCGCTAGCTGTTGGTCATGAAGCTAACAAAACAACTACATATAATGACTATATGGCTTTGTCCGCTTCCAGCACTTTAAATGTCCAGAGATAGTTTTGTAAGCTGATATAAAAGAATACTTACTAAACTATGGGACGTAAAAGTTTTGTTTCAACATCTCTTGGCGACGCATTCTCATTTAGTGTCTTTCGCTGCTGCCGCCAGCCGGACGACCAACGACGCGGAATACTATGTGCCAATTGGAGCGTCAACAGGGTGCGGGTGATTATAAAAGGTTTAATTGAAGCAATGAAGTTTTGTATGCGATGCGTGCTTATAAGTGAATTTAATGACCGTTTGTTATAAATGAAAATACTTACATAGAGCTGCTAGCTGCAGGAACGAATATTTGTATATTCAAGTAAGCCATAAAAATACATTTAGCAACAATGTTTTTCATTGTGAGAGAAAGTGCGGTGTTTTTTCCCCATATAGATGTTGATAAAATGCTCAATTTCGAGGCCGAGTAAGAAATTTCTTATTTGAAATAGTTATATCAATGTTACAAATTGTTTTATATTGTAACGAGTCTGATAACTTCACAACATTATTTAAAACATAATCACTAACTACAAACATGGCGCCCGACATCTTTAGAAAATGGATACATATAGCATGTAACTACATTGATGCATGAAATTTGATCCGTTTGTGCCTGTTTACATAGTATTTTTGACGAACGGCGCATCCAGTGAGATGGGTAGATTTTGTGTGAGTAAGAAAGAGAAGGGTAAATTCCACCCAAATTACGCCGATGCGCCAGTTTCAATAAATGTTTTCGGATTCAGCATGAAGATTTTTTTTTGTGTGAGTGAGAGATAGGTACATGGTTTTTAAGGGTGTGAGATAGGGATGGGTAGATTGAAATGAAAGGATTTTTTCTCTATAATGTAAACACGAGGAACATTTTGATGAACGAAAACATGCTTCATCAAAAATACAATGTAAACAGGCACTTTAGGCTTAGAAGTACAGAGGATGTACAGAGAGGCACAGATCCACCGACGATTAGGTATGAAAAATGACAAAGAACACTTTTTTCATCACAAAATTTATCATCGTTCACCAACTAGTCCATTGAAATGTTACAAAGCTTTAGCAGAACCTTGCATTTTGTACAGGACAAATTTATTTTTTGATTTATGTGTATAGGAGGGATAGGTGTGGGCGTTAAAACGAGTTTTAGAGTTTTTATGAACCAACCTGTTTTGAAAATATTTTTTTTTCGTCATAACTCCATCTCAGCTACTACCTCTGTCAGTTTACATCGAAATCGCTCAAGAAACAACGAAGATGACATTTTTATGAACCACCCTAATTTAAAAATATTAGCTGCGTTTCATTTTCTACGGATCTGGATCAGGATCATTTTACAACACGTAATACAAAAACAATTCAGAATCCTGCTCTCTATCTGGATCTATGTATTTCGAAGATCCAAAAATGAATTCTTACTTTGGCGGGTAGATGGCTTTTATGGTAAGGTAGCGTTTGTTGTAGTGCAAAGAAAAGAGACAGGAAACAACTGAAAATAATTAAAACGTAAGTAAAAAAGAGATGGTTATATAACACTGCTGTCATTGTGATCCATATCGTTTTATTTTCAAGGGAAGATTCTAATCCAGATCCAAAGATAATAAAACGCGGCTATTATCTTCTTTTATAACTCTATCTCAAATTATTTATCTGGCATTGGAATATTTTTTTAATGCAACAAATTTTCGAGTTAAATTTTTTTTTAATGCAAGAAAGTTTCGACTTGCATTAATTTTTTTTTGTTTAATGTACAAATATTCATCTTGCATTAATTTTTTTTAATACAAACATTCGACTTCATTTTTTTTAATGCAACAAATTTTTGATTTGCATTCAATTTTTTTAATGCAAATATTTTTCACTCACTTTGACATTTTTTCAATGCAAACAATGTTTGACTTGCATTCAATTTTTTTTAATGCGAAATATATTCAACTTGCATTAATTTTTGTTTTTTTTTTTAATACAAAATATTTTCATCTTTGATTAAGATTTTTTTTTTAATGCAAAAAAATTTCAACTTGCATTCATTTTTTTTTTCAATGCAAATTCTTTTTATATTGCATAAAAATTTTATTTTTAATGCTATTTTTTTTTGCATTAATTTTTTTAGTGCAAAATGCATTTTTTTTGCATTACAATTTTTACAACCCTGAATGTTTATATTTGTACTTACTTGGACCTTTTTTGCCTTTCTTTCCTTTTTTCGGAGGCTAAAATAAGAAAAAAAAGGAAAAATTTAGTTAAGTTCATAAACATTTAAATATATAAATATATTGAGAATTATTTGCAGGGCCGCCCCGGCTTTGTATGTGACGACAAATCTATGAATTCGGTTAGTTTTTTGTTATTCCAAAGCAAAATTTGGAAAAAAAAATTTGTTTCTGGGTTTAGAGAAGAGTTTTAAACCGTTTTAAGGTGTAAGTATACATGCAGAATTGTAGCAGATTCATATTATTATATTAGATTTTTATATAAATGGCTGTTTGTTTTGTCATAAACCTTCATTCTCGACGACGAGGGAAACGTTTAAACGCAAAAAAGGGCACATTAGACGGGATTTCTTTTACCACCTATTTGAACAAAGTCGGTCATATTGTCTGATAAAAGTGCGATAAACTAGTAAAAATCCATTAAACATTTTAAACACGATTTTCAGACATCAAAGTAAGCTAAATACTAATTTAAAAAAATTAAAATAATCTTTTGACTTGCTTTAAATTTTAGTAAAGAAATCCAAATCAGTCATGAATTGAATACCATTGGAAATATTAATTTGAAAATATTGTTAGTGTCACCGTTATTCTTACGAACCAAAACTCATCACAAACCCACAAACTGTCATTGTCAAAAGCTTTAATACTCTCCTCTGTTACACACTATATCTTGATTCGTTTAACTGCATTGAAATTTTATATTTTTTTTTTAAATTAATTGCCCAATAAAAAAAGTATTCACATTAAATATTGAACATTTTGTGTTTTCATAATAAATATTTATTCCATCCGTCACTTCCACTCCAACCGCCACCAATTGCGATTTATTACCCTCCGAAATGGTGCAGGACAAAAGGGGTAGGCAAAAAAAAAAATATGTGGGAACAGATTTTTCACACCGTTAATATGTCCTTATTCGTACGTTATTGTTGTCGTTTCCGTTGTTGTTGTTTAACGTGCAAATAATGGAGTCTGCCTCTCCTCTCTCAAGACCCGTAATATTTATGATGTAAATGTTTATCGGTCAATAACCACTTCTTGCTGCTGTTGCCGTGCCGGTGGTGCTGCAAGGTACCCATTTTACCGGAGTTTGGTTCCTCAATTTGGAGTGGTTTCCATGAAAATCGGCACAACTACTATACCTATCGATTGCATTAATTGTTGGTTGATAAATAATAATAAAATATAAAACGCAGCCATGTAGGTAACCATGTTTTTAAATCGTCGCCGCGGCCACTCGCCACTGCCGGGCACCTCGCACTGACCTCAACTGTCAAAAGTTAGCGACAAATTGCGGGAAAAAATTAAAATAAATAATAATAAAAAAAAAAAACACCAAATTGCCGATGCCGGCGAAAAATTGACTTGTCTGTTGTTGATGAAAATACCTACATTAAATTTTGCGGAAATTATTGCACCACGGTTGAATGCGATTTTCTCTTTAAAAGGGCTTCGCTATGCCGTGTGAACTAGTGTGCCATCATGTTGAAAGAGGGAATCTTTTTTTTTGTTTAACCTTTTCAACAAAAATACAACCGCCTGCCCTGGGCGCGGATGGAATGCTTTGCATTTTGGCTGCCATTGCCACTGGCACAAAAAACACAAACAACAAACGGGTTTAAATAATGTGATGGCGGCTTTCAAAACAATTTCGCAACATCTGTTGGCTTATTGCATATTTTATGACTGCAAATTATTCACAACACAAAAACCACCCCCTATCGTCGGGTCCAAGGGAACTGAGCTTCAACAGTGCTAAGCTAAATCCTGAAACTCGCTGGTCCTGTATTTCGGAAGAAATGATATTTTTGAAAAATTGCCACCAGATTTGTGCAGAGTGTTTGCTGTTAAATACACTCAAAGCAGGCAAACGCCATCATCAATGCAGGCTTGTTCCTTAAGAAATGCAATAGGGTATACGAGTACGGAAACATCCTATAGCAGATGCACCAGGAATATGGGGATATTATGGAAGAGGAGGTTTAGTATACTTGGTATGCTTCTTCCGAGGATTTTATTTAATATTTTTCTGATTTTGTAACACTTACCATTGTTCAAACTGATGGAGGAAATTGAGAAATTTAAATAATTCTTTAAAATAAAACAATAGTAAAAGCAATGGTTTAAAAAAACAAACTGTTTGATTTAATTTTTAATTTGAAGTGTAGCATCGAGTACTGTCAACAAAATTTTGTTTATTTTAGTTTTTTTGATTCATCGATTTAACAAACTTTGTCAGTAGGTTAACTTAATAGAGACAATTTGGTAGCTAGGCGAAACAATGCTGATATTTGTGTGTGTAATAAACAATCGTATGGTTTTGAAAGGTAAGCTAATTCAGCAATTTTTCATTATTACAAAAGCAATCACTAACGAGTAAGAAGGGTGGCATAAATAATGTCGTAACGAAACTCAGAAGGAGAATGCGCATAGTGCATTCAGATCTGTCAGAAACTTGACTTTTGGGAGAACTGTTGAAAGTTGTACAAAAATATTTTGAAAGCTAATCTGGGTAACAGCTATGAATCGGAGCGGCGGCGGGCGGTGTTATAAGTATGTATATATTTTTTTCTTTTTATAGTTTATCCAAAATAAATAGGCAGTTACACGTCATATCTGAAAGCTTTTTCAAAATCAGTAGCGTGCCATAATTTCGCAGCATACTAAATTTAAAGAACTACTCCATAAAAAAGTGTTTGCCCGCCCGTGAATTCCCAATTGCACCTGACGCAGACCCAACGTCCTATTGAGCGCACATCTGAGTGCACATCAGGTGCGCACTGAATTGCTGTGCTGTGGGCCTATGGCTGCTGCTGCTGCTATTCAACTTCAACCCCCAATTAATATTATGTTACAAATCTACAAATCTTTCACGTCATCATATTAATATTTAGGATTTGAATGAAAGAACAACAACTTGAGCGAGCTACCACCAAATTGTATGCGTAGGTTTTCGTAGCGCGTGGTCTATCAATGTGAAGTAAAGTATTTTTATGTAAATTGTATTTTTAAAAGGTGTATTTTTTTAAGTTTTGTGCAATTTGTGTTTTTTAGGCGGGTAGTTTTTTAAGAATCGTTTGTAATTTTTTTTTAAAAAGGTGTATTTATTTTAAAGTTTTGTGCCATTTGTATTTTTAACTCATGTATTTTTGAAAAGGTGCCTTTTATCTTACCTAATGGTGGTGCGGAAAAAGATAAATGTGTTTTTTAATTTTTATAAATAAAACAATTAAATTAAAATGTCTATCTAAAAAAAGGGCGGTAACCCTACATAATATTCTTTCATATTTGGGTCCATTTAAAATAAAGACTATGACAACCCTGTGAGAGCTTTAATGAAGGATAGATTTATGCAATCCACTTCAGCCAGAATGAGAGGCAAACGTCCTATTTATTTGGATAAAGTATAATAAGAAAATTTAGACCGAGTCTCTCTTGAGCTGCATAATAAAGACACTCATTTGGACTGAGCACATTCATATTTAAATAAGTGCAAACTTGGTGCTTTATTCGAATTACTCTTAGCTTGCGTTGTTTGTTGAAAAAAAAAGTTAGAATCTCTTTTACGCAAAATCAAATTCAATGTAAATAAATTGAATTGAAAACTCCTGTCCAGGTCGTGGAAAATAATACTTCTTTCATTGATGTTTGTCAAAATTTTAGAACAAATTGTAGACACCCTTAAACTTTAAATAAAATTTTAGTTGAAAAACACTTTCCAAAAACGTGGTCCAGTTGATATTGAGTAAAACCAATTCGCAATACAAAAAACATTTTAACAAAAAAAAAAAAAATAAAAATAAATAAAAAAAGGAAATTTCGAATCCCGGAAAAGATTCGTCCCAATGCCAAAAATGTGCAAAGAAAGTTAACCACACACTGAGTGGCATTTTCTCTACAAACATCCAAAGCATGTAATTGTTTTTGTCCATTTTTGGGGTTTATATCCCCCCAAAATAACCACATGACATGATTCTACTACTGAGTGTATAATCATCAATAAGACAAAAAAAAACAAAGATCCTTAAATTCTTCCTCCATCTCTGGGACATAAATTACTACATACTCCACTATATGTCATTAAAAAGAGATACCTACTTGCTCCTTCTCTTTTATTATAAGTCAGAAGAACATATCGTATGGTTGGGGTTTCTCTGATGTCTACCTAGTTCACTCCACATTTAAAGGACACTTTCTAAGTGGACTGAAGTTGAGAGTAAATAAAACAGACAACTATTCGAATTTTCGATGACGAGTCTTCCTCCACCAATTAAGAAGATATAAATCAAACAGTTTAAGGAGAATTCAACCCCGAGAATGGAATAACCTAACCTCTGGCTGGCATGGTAGTGGGAATTCCACTTTAAAGTGGAATAAAGTCTCTATGACGAGTTTTTGGTGACACACTCTTACGATACGAGTGTATATGTGCGGTAAAGTTGTCGGTAGTAATTTTAGACTGCTTTGCCCAGAATGTGGTAACATGGCATTTGTTAATCAAATTCTTAGATTGTTTTTCGTTGAAAATCGTTTGCAGAAAAGGTTTATTATAAATGCGTGTTGTTGTCCATGTATTTACATCTGTTCTGCTGGAGGCAGGCAGACGACGACGACGACGAAGACAACATTGCAAAAGATGACAATACAATGCTCGGCTCTTGTCCTTACAACTTCATCTCAAGGGAGTTTTTTTTTTCACTTGCTCTTTAGGGCAAGTATTGGTTTCGTATACGAAAAAATTTCGAAGTTCCAAAAAGAATTTATGGAGAAGTCCGAAAATTGAGTTTCGTCATACCATTCGTCGTCGGTCTATGAGCTTATGTATCAGTTCGTCCATTATAATTTGAGCTTAAGAAAAAAAGGATAGATTGATTTGCTTCAGATAATTTGTACATATGTAATTTTTGTATGATTAACAATGATTTCCGATTTTAAATCATTAAAAAATAAAAACGTCAAGGACCAATTTAGTTAAAAAATTATAAAAACTCTGTATTTTGTCGATACTTAAAACGAGTTTTAAGATATTGATGTCACTAAGAATCTCCTTTAAGTTTTCTATTTATAAACCCTTGATTAGTTAATTGGCTCGTCATGTGTCATTTAAACCTTTAAAAAAAACTTAAGAAATTATTTGTTATACCGGCTGAATCGCTTCAACCTTAAAAACCAAATGTCATCGTACTTAAGAGCAAGTTCGTGTAACCCCGTCGTATATTAAATATTTATTTTAGTGAATGCAATTCTCAATTTGTTCGTGTATCTTAAAGTAATGTCGAAAATAGAACTATAAAAAGTAAATATAAAGAGAGCAAAAGTTCAAGAAGGACGATTGTGTCATCATTTCAGACAGCTCAGCGTCGCAATGCTTGGATATTCTTAAAGCATTATAAGAACCATGAGCGAAAACATGAACAAAAAGATATGGGTTTTGAGAGATTCTGAATTTAATTAATGTAAATTGAAATATTCTAGCTTATTAGGTTCACGATAAAGCATTTGCATATTATACCGAATTCAGCAAGTATATAGGTATTCATATGGCCCCTCAGGGTATTCCGTCATAACAGTTGACTTATTTCGATACCTTCGATTAGAGAAAAAGAGTGCATAGAGGCGAAAAAATTCAGCCTAAATTTTTAAAAATATATATTGCAATATATACATAGATAAAACTCTCTGTATAGTTAGTGGCACTGGCTTAACAATATATATGTAGATGGCAGTGAATTTCTGAAAAAATATTTGTCCATGTTATTTCCTCCAACAATTAATCAAAGCAATGAATAACAAATGTTAAAGTTAGACATAAAAGTATGTCTAAAAATATTATAGAAGCACTCGGATTGCCTAATAATATCAAAATCGGTCCAGCATATTAATTTACTGAACAGCCCAAAAATAAAGAAATTTATAAAAAAACGTGGTAATATTTTAATTTTTATTTACGAAGTTTAATCAAAAACGAAATAAACTTTATCCTTCGTACGTCTTACCCTCCAAAACACATTTTTTTTTATATATTTTTGATTTGGTTATTTCGATTCGTGTCTATGATAAAATGTGAATTGACACAACAATTTAACGTAATGAGTTTAGGTTAAAATCGTTCGACTTTGGCCGTTATATGCGAATATAGCTTTTTAACAAACAGCAATATATCTCTGTCTCGTTCATTTTTAAATGTCAAACTAAAATTCTTAGTACAATGACATTTATTTGTTTGTTTTATTTTGGAGGAAAATAGATATTTGGAATTGTTTTTTCCTTAAAAATGTTTTTATACTTTATATTTGTAAGATATTTTAATCTTTTTATGGCACAAAATAGCTAGATTTTTGTAATTAAAATAAGCCCGCCTTTTTATCTTTCCAATTTCATCTGTCATTGTGCCAAGTTTTTGCTGTCATTTGAAACTGAAAATTTGGTAGAGATCTCTATTGGGTTAAAAATCGCGTTAAATTTTATTCGAAGATTAGTTTTTGACAATATAATGAGGTGAATCTAAGAAATTTAATCCAAATTTTTACGCAATTCGCACACCGCTTAAAGACACGCAGCCATATTAAAAAAAGAATAAATTTACCAGCTTTACATCACGAAAATGGCGGTTAGGTGGATTCGTTATCGGGATGTGTTGGGAAAATAAATCATTGTATACAGAGGGTTTAAAAAACTTAAGCCGTGTGCGAATTGAAGTTAAAATTTCTATTGAATTTTATCCAAAGTTAAATTTTGACGTTTTTACTTACAGATTTCTTTTATTAGTGTCAGTGCGGATAAAATACAACGCGGTTTAATCCCAATTCGCACACAGACAGTGTGTTTCTTTATATATTCCGGGTAAGGAAAAGAATGGATGGAATAGACGAAATGTTTATCCAGAATATCCAGAACGGAATGAATAAAGAAACAAAACTAGAACAAAAAGAATGGCAATCCAGTTGTTCGGTAGAATGTCAAAATAATTGAAGAAATAAATGTTTTTATTTTGGATATTTATGTATTCTCAAAGTCAAAAGTTAAGTAAATTTTACATTAAATGCATAAAATTATACTCTGGTACATTAATTAGCGGTAATATGCTGTTTTTAAATAATTAACACCAATGTGAATCTGCCATAATTGAGGTTAAGAACGTCAATTATATTGAACGCGCCCAGTATTCTTTTTCTATTCTTTTTATTCCACACTTCACATGGAATAAAAAGAATGCATTCCAAACGTTCCGGAATGAAAAAAGAAACAACAAAATAGTTTATCCGGAATGTTCCGTGGAATAAAGAAACGCAAAACTGGTATTCCGAATATTCTGGACATACCGGAATGAATAAAGAAACCCACTCAGAATAAATTTACCGATAAGGCTCAACCATAACTACGTTTATATTCAGGACCGAGAGCTCGAGTTGGATTTGTGTCGGATTTTCGACCCAGGTCTTTCATTCACAGATTTGAGAGCTCGATATTGTGTTGAATTGAAATGGTGTCGAGATGACATATGGTGTTTCCCAAGTTAACTCCTCAACCCAGGTTTTTTAGCACAAATTTCGACTCGACTCCACTCCTGAAGTGCAGTCGAGTCGGTTCAAGCTCATATCAACTCGATGCAGGTATACAAAGGGTCTAAGTGAGCTTCAAGCTCGCTTAAATACCACATGGAAACGTAGTATATAATAGACGGAAGCAAACGGATGCTAATGTCAATAATGAACGAACCGTTTCTTTGCGGTCTGTCAAGTGCGTTATATGATTTTCCTGTATATTCGCTTTATTTCGCACAGCACCGTAAGCACCGTTTTTACCATTAGGTGTGTTTTGTTCAACTCCTTAATGTGCACATTCAGAAATTCTTCACATTAAGCAAAATTTTCACATGCAAATTCTACCAACAACAAGTTAACAGCACATTTGCTCTTCAGTAACTCTATGGCTTAATGTGGAACATTGCAGAATCGGCACAGTAACTCGCTCAACAAAACACAACTATTATAGTTTCAAACTATCTAATTTTTTGTCATCTGACAGAGGTAAGGTTAGGTAGAAGTGGCTGTCGGGGCGGCGGCGTTATAATTTTAAACCAAATTCCGTTTGTTTATATGGTATTTATAAGATATTGAAGGGTAACTAACTTATTTCTTGGTAGCTCCTCGATAATTATTCAAACTAATTATTCTGCTAGTAGCCTAATACCCGCTTAGTTAGCTCGAATGTTGGTCTTATATTCTGGATATAATTATGTTTACCCAAAATGCTAAATACAGTAAAACCCGGATAAGTGCCTCGTTTTAAAAGGTACTTATGCGGGTTAAGCAGTTATAAAAAACCCGCTTAAGTGCGCATAAGCACTTACATATCTCTATATTTACAGAAATTAAAAAAATGATAACAAAAAAACGTTTTAATATTATTTAAAAAATAAGAAGCAACTGACCTTTTAAAAAAGGTAGCGCTAGATGAAGTAGCGCTGATTTCAATTGTGTACTTAAAAGAAATTTTTTTTCAGGTAAATTTCAAAAAAATTATACAAAATAAAACGCAATTAAACGGGGAAGGTAGTTATGCGAAAGGTACTTATTATATTAGATGAGTTTTATATGAAAAAATCCTCAACATTTTGGTTCTACAAAATAACAGGTATACTTAAGCGGGTAAGGCACTTAAGCGATAGGCACTTATCCGAGTTTTACTGCAATATAAAATTCGAATCTCTATAGACTGACATTTTTAATAATGTGGATAGTTGATAGAGCATATTTAAATGTGGAATTAGGTGATGGATTCATTACAAAATATATGCCAAACTCACGCGTTGGATGTTGCTTCCTTATCTAATCATTCTTCAATGAAAGGCATTGAAAAGCATAGGCTGAAAATAAATAATGCAGGTTCAAAGTGCTCACGTTAAGTAAAAAATTATATTAATTATGTTTCCATCAATGTAGTAGCCGTGGCGTGATGGTTAGTGCGATGGACTGTCATGCCAGAGGTCTAAGGTTCGATCCCCAGCCTCGCCATCTATTTATTTAAAAGAAAAACGGCTACTGCCTCTTGCGAGGAATTGACAAATCCTCCAAGAGTATCTCCTGTCACAGAAAAGTGCCGCTCGTTAGCCGTTCGGATCGAACTGTAGGTCCCCTCCATTCCTGCAGACACGCACACAGGAATGGTTGAGAGTTGTAAGTCACTAGGCCCTAGTTCTTCATGAGCTGTTGTGCCATCAAATGTATTTATTTATTTATGTTTCCATCAATAAAACTAAAACACGTCTTTTCGACATTTTGTGGTGCTAAATCAAAACAGGATATTTTTTAATCTAAAGGCGCCACTTGAATTTTATTCCATTTCAGTATCAGTATCAGTAAATGTTTGCTTCATGGATGGAAATCACCTATTTTGGCATGAGTTTCTATTATAAACCCAGAATGTAAGTATTTGTGTATTTATTTACTCTGTTTGAACTCTGTGGTATCCAAAAAAAACTGTAGTGCTTACTCCCAATACCATCACTATAGCTATGTTATACTCTTATGCTGTTATGCTCTTCCTTTCTGTGGTATCAAGATTTTCAGACTCTCTTACATACATTAGCATTCCTAGTGCATAAGTCCGAAGGATTTTCATTCGATACTGATAGAGCTTTTGTTATTCGAAAGGATCTGGCACTTCATTGCTATTTTTCAAAATCCAAAGAATGCACTCGAATGTACATTATTTAGGTTGGCCTGTCAATACTATGGCACTATCTTAAGCTGTCCATGTGTTTGTCTTTAGTCTGGCGCAGTTTACGAGGTGGATTTTTACTTCTACTAAAAAAAAAAAAAAAAAAAAAAAAAAGAGTTAAGGCTATTTTGGTGAAGAACAACAACTTAAGTATTCGTTTTTATTTCAAGGGTGAACTCTTGGTGTAACATAAACAGATCCTTTATAGACTTCACTCGTGCAATGGATGCCTTGTGAAATTAAAATAAATTTAAGATTTTTACATCCACTATGAAATAGCCCGAAGAGGAATTTATATGGCTATGGCAACGGCGAAGAAACAAAATCATGTTTTCATGGTGAAGACAAAATCAACTCTTGCAAGAAGAAGGGAAAGGAAGGGAGGTTTATGCTTAGTTTTCTTCGTTTTTTTTTTTTTTTTATTCTTCCTTAAGGCATAACACAGAAGATGAATTGAAATTGAAATTATTTTTGGAAATAGCGCATACTGTGTTGTCTTATGATAAAAATTCAAGTCAAAATATTTTCACATGAAATGTATAATTCTTTTGAAGGATTTTGTGTACAGTTATCGTTGAATTGGATATTATGATGATGTCCAACTCCAAAATCGTATTAATAAACATTTCCATTGTCTAACTTAGACACCGAAATTGGTTGTCCAAACATATTCTAAAGTCGGCACGTTCAATGAACAAAGTAAGGCATTTTTTTAGTTACGAAACGAAAAGTTATGTTAAAATGAAATAAATGTTCGTTGAACGTGGCCAAAATGTAGGTTAAATTCATTAATTCACTCGAGAGTGAATTAATCCAGGTATGTAACGTGAAATATGAGGTCGTATTTAGACAGCTGCTGGAATGTGATTATTAATAATGAGTTGTCCAACTATTTAGACAGTGGCTAGCTGGACAACTGTCCAAGAGTGTTCTAAGAAAATCTAATTAATACGACTGTTTGAATCTTGCTTGCACCAAGGGCTCGCTTACCGTTGAATACGCCAAGCTTGAAATACGAGTAAATAAAGAACTTAGTTAAATTTAAATCCTTAAACTTGAATTCCCGATTGGATGTCCTTACAGGGGCACACAAATGTTAGGGATTCAAGCTTCCGAACTAACAGGGTGAGTCTTTAAACCAATTTGAACCTGTTAATTCCAGAAAAGTCAACGGGCACAAAACTGAAAAGAGTGTATAAAAACTTTATTCTTCGTATTCTATATAGAATACCAAATCAAATCGAGCGAATGCTCTTCACTTTTTGAGAACCAATACATGAGCTAGGACCATACATGGGCCCTAGCCATACCAAGCAAATAATCAACCAAAATAGAACTATGATCTACAATCAGGTTTCCAGGAAAAGTAATCCCCCCTTAAGCTGTTTCTAAAGTTATTTAAATGTTTAATAACTAAATTGGCCCCACACTCCAGTTTATTGTTTGAATTTTTATAAATCAGATTTATTTTTTTCTGAATTAGATTATTATTTCAGTGCGAAATATAATCTTATCTGATTAAATATTTTAATCAAATATAAATTTCATTTAAATTTAAGTCTTTTATAATGTATCGAGATAACAGTTACCAAAAAGTATTTAAGGAGATAGAAACTTTATCTGGGGATGTCCTAAAATTAATATCAACAAAATTAGTTTTGTTTGAATGGCCTAATAATGAAAAAAAAAACACCGCAATTGAAACTAATTTATATTGAAAAAAATCTAATAGCGTTGTTTTACGCCGCCGCTACCGCTGTTGGTATAAACTGGCGCTAATTTAAGGTTAAGCTATAACGGTTTGGTGATAACTTAGGTAAAATTTTAAAAAGATAATACGATGCTAACTCGTCTGAAATTAGGAAAAATCCTGTTTTTAACAGCGTCATATACCTACTTAAAATTCTTTAACATCTTGCTAAATGGTTTAAAATTTTCAACAATTACTTTTAAAGGATAAGGTCGTTTAATATATTATATTTTAAGCCTGTTGTATACACGTGATTTAACAGTTCATCAGATTCCTATAGCTATAAGTGCAGCTCATTGGGTGTACAAATTTTGTATTGCCATCGTTTGAGTACTTTATGAAAAGTTTAAATTAAATTTTTTTGACCTTATACGGTAGCTTTTTTTAAGAAAAAATATTAACCACTGAAGCAATTTTTTTTTTCAAACTTGCGGAACTTAAAATTTTTAGGTTTTATTCCCTAGAGGGGAAATCGAAGGTCCAGCTGTCATACCCGTTTTGAAAAGATTATATTTTTCGAGAAGTGCTCCACCGATTTTAATTTGTTAACCAGGGAATCCTAATTTTGCATATAAACATTTTCAAAAAATTATTTTTTGGATTTAAAAAAAATAATTTTTATTTAATTCTTAAAAATTCGGGTGGCATTTTAAAGAATTTTTTATACATATACAAATTATTTTGTTTACGAAAAACGAATTTTTATATTTTTTTCTGCATTAATATTTTTAACTTCCCATTGGAAGTTATTGTCATCGGTCCGGTTTGTGAAATTGAAAATTTTGACATTTCTCGACGTTTCGAGGTCTATGGAGTCGAAATACATTGTTTTTAGAGAGATGTCTGTGTACGTACGTTCGTGCGTTCGTACGTTCGTACGTTCGTACGTTCGTACGTTCGTACGTTCGTACGTTCGTACGTTCGTACGTTCGTACGTTCGTACGTTCGTACGTTCGTACGTTCGTACGTTCGTTCGTTCGTACGTTCGTACGTTCGTACGTTCGTACGTTCGTACGTTCGTACGTTCGTACGTTCGTACGTTACGTTCGTACGTTCGTACGTTCGTACGTTCGTACGTTCGTACGTTACGTTCGTACGTTCGTACGTTCGTACGTTCGTACGTTCGTACGTTCGTACGTTCGTACGTTCGTACGTTCGTACGTTCGTACGTTCGTACGTTCGTACGTTCGTACGTTCGTACGTTCGTACGTTCGTACGTTCGTACGTTCGTACGTTCGTACGTTCGTACGTTCATACGTTCGTACATTCGTACGTTCGTACGTTCGTACGTTCGTACGTTCGTACGTTCGTACGTTCGTACATTCGTACGTTCGTACGTTCGTACGTTCGTACGTTCGTACGTTCGTACGTTCGTACGTTCGTACGTTCGTACGTTCGTACGTTCGGAAGCTTTTTTTGTTCCCGATATCTCGGGAACGCATAGAGATATCGACTTCAAATAAATTTTATTTTACAGGTCATAACGTGCAGAAAGGATTTTCAGACAAATTCAATTAGCGGTTTTTTTTTATTACAGAAATTTTTTTTAAAATTGTAAAATAGCTTGTTTCTTGAATATCTCTAGAATAAATAATGCTATCGACTTCGGTTTCTTTCTATGCATAATGAAGTAGTGAAATTTGTAATATTTTAAAAATAAAACAACCCGCAGTTTTTTTTTTAATTAAAAAAAACATTACAAATTGTTAAAAAATATCGAATATCTTGAGAACAATAAAAGATATTAAATTCTAGTTAATTTTATAGGCCAAACAAACTGATAATAATTGTTGAAATTTTTCGTTCGCATATATTTAGAGCAAACAGCCTTCCCTTGATTGCATAATTCTAAGTTTTTCGAAGATTTTTAACTGGTAATTTTCTTATAAAAAATAGCGTCGGGTGTCGAGTTTCAAAGGGAACCAATGGGAAGTTATTAGTGTGCGTTAAACCCAGCCATTTTTTTTTTTTAATTCAGACCGTTCTTCTGTCGAAATTAAAACATTTTAAGTACATATGTATGTACATATGTATGTATATATGTATGTTCTTATTTTAGCAAATTATAGAACATATTCTCCAATTTCTTGTATGAATAAATAATATAGTCAGATCTATTAGATTTTTGAATATTTATATAATTTAATAAAACTAGTATTGTCCCGTGGCCAAAACTCGGCTAGCAAAAACTGACACATTCTAGGAAGGAGAAAACTTTTTAAAACTTTTAATTTCGCTAACAGTTTGTTTGAAAATATTGGAGAAAAAAAACATATTTTTTTAATTTATTTTTTTTTAAATATGAACAGTGTTCGACAGTACAAAAACAAAAATGACCCACAGTGTGTAAATGCGTGTCTCAAGTATATTCTTTCCAACCATATAAAATGTAGGTATCAAAATCGGTCAAATAATTTTTGAGAAAATGATACCAAAAAATTTATTTAAGGCTATTTATATACATTCCTTTTGAATCGGTTTGTGTATTACAAACAAAAATTCGACATCATCTATTTCCTAACTTTCTACGAAACCCCCATGACCTGAGGTATTATTGTCGCTTTCTATTTGTATTTATTCAATGATAATGGCTTTCTGAGTCTCCTTCCTATTTATGTATGTAAGTGTTTTTTTTTTTAATTAGGTATATGATATCTATAAACATCCAGTCGACAAACAAAACCGAAGATTGCACAACTGGCGCTTATGCAATGTACCTTATACAAATTAAACAAAATTTAAAATTTATCAATTGTGTTGTAATCTTAACCCTCCAATTGTAAGTAATATCTACATAATATCTCATCTACCTATAGAGTTCCAGACCCTCATAACCTCATGATCTTTGTCATTCCTCTCCCAACGGTTGTAATGTTTTTCGATGCCAGTTTAAAAAAAAAAAGCTACTATACTTCCTAGCAAATACATTTTTTACACATTTTTTTGGGATTTCCCAAATTACATTGCACTCTGACTGTAGCCACTGCTCCTGAAAAGCGAAAGTCCCCGGCTATTTTTCTCAAACAAAATAAAAGAATAACAAGAGGAAGTTATACATTCAGAAAAAAAAAAGACGGAAAGTCCATGGACTTATCTAGTTCTATATCTACTTGTAAAAGTGTTTCTTGCTCTACAGGGCAAGTATTGGTTTCGTGAAAAACGAATTTGAAGTTGAAGCCATTTAAAAAAATGGGCGTTCAAATCAAAATGCATTTCGTTCACTTCGTGATTTTTTTGGTCAGCATAGTCGACCAAATGTATCCACAGTCGGTAGAATTGTGCGCCAATTTTCAGCAAACCGGGTCTGTAGGAAATGTGAAAACACCTTTGCATGCTCGCCCAGTTCGTTCTGCGGAAACCATTGCTGTTGTTCGCGATAGTGTGGCAGAAGAGCCGTCAACCTCGACTCGTTGCCGTGCCCAACAATCGCGAGATGACAACGGACTTCTTCTGGCCAGAAATTGAGCATATGGACCTGGACTATATGTGCTTCCAACAGGATGGTGCCACTTGCCACACAGCCGACAAAACAATAGGCGTGTTTGAAGGTTTAAATGAAAGAACAACAACTTGAGTGAGCTACCACCAAGTTTTATAGGCTGGAGTTATAGCTATTTCACGGTCGCCAGGCCGATCATCAGACTCCTTTAGTGGTGCTTAGTCTATTTATGTTCAATTTTATTCGAAAACCATTTGCCCCACTGAGGCTCGAACCTAGACCAAGCGTCTCCGGGCCAAGTGCTCTACGCACTGCGCTACCGAAGGTCACGTGATCATGTCGATCGAGTGTAGGTTTTATTGTTTGACGAATGCATTTGGCGTGTTTATTTTTCAAGCACGGAGGAAAGTGGTGGAAAAAAACGACATTGGGGACTACCGACGCCAACACAAAAAAAACATGGAGTTTTCATATCGATAACATGTATGGAATTCACGCCGGTAACACAGTTTTTCTCCGTGCTTAGGTTAAGCACCGAAAATTTACCGTGCTTAGCTAAGCCCGAATTGGCTTAGTTGTTGTTGCATTTAACACGTAAACTGTTGAGCCCCGACATCATTTTTTTCATCTAATTTCCTCCTTGAAAAAAAAAACACGGCTAATGGCTCTTTTGCGCGAGAAATTCAATGGCCGTGTTATCTCACGTCGTCGTGGCGATGTTAATTGGCCGCCACGATCATGTGATTTGACACCGTTGGACTTCTTTCTTTGGGGATATTTAAAAGAAAAAGTGTACGTCGATAAGCAAAGAACAATTCAAGAGCTAAAGGATGAGATAATTCGGCACATTAACGACATTGCACCTCAATATTATGTCTCAGAGTCATTGAAAATATGGCCCATCGGATAGAGGTATACCACCGAAGCCGTGGCGAGCATTTGGCCGATATTTTGTTTCACACATAATTGTCATAGATACATACTTCTATCATAATAAAAAATATTAAGATAATTCTCTAAAAACTTTTTGTTTTATTTACAACTAACATCGTGGGTTTTCGTTGGACCACCCTTTATATGGAATTATGCTTCAAAGTATAATGAGATTTAAGGAATTCTGATCTTCAAAAGTTAGATAGATAGATAGATATTTTATTTTTCATAGATAACGCTTTACAAAGTTTGGAAAAAACGCAGCTTGCTCAGAGATTTGATATTTAAATTATATCTTACAATTGAAAAATTTTTTAATCATTTTATGAAATTAATTGAAAGTGAAAAATTACATTTGAAGGAAAAGTTTGTGCTAAAAAATATCTCGTGAAATAAGTTCAATACTAAATTGTGGAAGTGGAATAAATTACAAAATGGGAATAAAACCAAATGTAAAAATGGGGCCTCATTAGATAAGATTTATTTTTCTATTTTCTTAATTCCAGTTTTTTTTTTTGCCAGATATATGTACAATTAAATCATAAAATTTATTTTGATAAATTTGATCCATTCGTTAACGTTTGGTAAACGTAATTTGGCATTATGTTCTACGTGAAAGAGTGCGCGATCGTGTAAGTTCACTCGATTTGTCATTCGTCAAGTCTGGACTTAACGGAATTGTATTTAAGTTGAATTTATGTGATTAAATTGAAGAATGTGATTAAAAAAGTTTAGTCTTCTCCTTGGCTGATTAATTTCAGTAATATATAAAATTTGTATTACAAAAAAGAGTAAATAATAAAAACTATTGTAATTTTGTATTTATTCATTCAAAATTGACAGTTTCAATTTCCGAGTTTATCAATTTTGGATTTTCTCAGTTCCCTAAAGAAGGAGAAAGGCTGAGTAAACTTGATATTTAACATGAGAATTTAGTTTTTTTCAGAAACTGCTTTTGCTTTCAATATCCAGAATGAACTAATTTAAAACTTCAATAGGTGCATTTTATTGGCAATTTTATAGCTATAAATAAATAAATAAATTTGATGGCACAACAGCTCATGAAGAACTAGGGCCTAGTGACTTACAACTCTCAACCATTCCTGTGTGCGTGTCTGCAGGAATGGAGGGGACCTACAGTTTATTGCCGAATCCGAACGGCTAACGAGCGGCACTTTTCTGTGACAGGAGATACTCTTGGAGGATTTGTCAATTCCTCGCAAGAGGCAGTAGCCGTTTTTCTTTTAAATAAATAGATGGCGAGGCTGGGGATCGAACCTTAGACCTCTGGCATGACAGTCCATCGCACTAACCATCGCATCGCACTAACCATAGCTAGCGCAGTAAAATTTCCCTTGGTGAACAATAACAAAACCAAAAGTGCCGATAAACTAGCCGGTAAATTAGTGAATATAAAAGTGGACAAATAGTGTGGACTTGAATCTTAAATGTCGGTAACGTAGTTTGTTTTTCACTCAAAAAAGGGTGTGAACACATCCAGAGAATAAATAGTGGGCATAAAAGTTGATAAAGCGTTGTATTGAACTTGTATTGCTGCGCTAGCTATGAATTACCAATAAAACGCACCTAATGTTTGGAGGAATTTAATTTTGGGAAAGTTGGCAACTGGTTTGGGAAGCGAAGATTTTTTTATTTTTGAATAAAGACATTATAAGATGCTTCCGAATAAACACATTTGAGTATTATTTTTTAATTGGCTATTTTTAATTCAAATTCAAATTTACAATTATTTTGAATGAACTTAAATAGGCAAACTTTAAATATTCAACTCCCGATCTAAGAATTAAAGTAGTTGGCCGATTTTGGAGTTTTGGGCATGTTGTAAAATTTTTTTTTTAACTAAATTTATTTTCTCTTTCATCCAAAATAATTTCGCATCTATTTTCAATTATTTTTTATTTTTTGTATTCTAATTCGAACCAAAACAATCAAAATGACATAACATGGCTGCGTTCAGAACTTGATTTGTTACAATTTTAAATATGAATCTACTACACTGATTGATAAATTACGTTCCGTCAGCTTAGGTATTGACGGCTGATGTAATTTTCATTTGCTTGATCGCTCATCCGTTCACGGAGCTCGCAATTCTGCCCCTGGTGTTTCTATTTCTGGCCGAGTCATTTGGTTTTTTTAGCAAGTCGGAAATCCACGAGACAAATTTGATCAGACCCAAATGGCTCGATCGTGTATAGCCTGCCTTATGGTCGCCTCCCTGACTAACAATAAAAGGTACTCCAACGGTCACAAAAAAAATTCTTACCGAATGAAATATTAAATTCCCATAGGAATCATGACTAACCATACTTGACTAATATTATATAGAGTTAATCAGATCAAGTTCGTGAATTTTATTAAAATAACAACAGGAAACATTGAAGGGGATTTTTTAATGTTTGTTGATACAGACGCCAAACTTCTTCAAGTGTTTTTGGCACAAGAGCTTTAAGTGTTTTCTTCACAGAATTATAATGATAAAGCGATAACTTCTTGATAAAAATATTCTTAATCTTGAAGGTATTGGTAATGGTATCCAAAGCTTTTTCTTTATAAATTATACTTATGTTCAGTTTTCTTAAAGTTTTTCAGTTCATATAAATAAGAAAGTCAGAACTGAGTTATTATCATTCAGTGTTCTCGTTCGCGACTTTCCAATACAATGAATTGCATAGTTTATTTGGTTATTTTGGCAGTCATTGCAGGCACAAGTTCAGCGGTAATTACAAGATTTAATAAAAAAAAAAAAAAACCATAAAATATTTCCATAATGAATTAATTTTTTTAGGCTAATTTAACCGTGGCAAGTGCAACAGAAGAATACGTTGATCTTTGGAACCGAAAGTATCAGAATGATATTAATGCCGCCGATATGAAAGTCGAATGTGTCGATGCACGAGGTGCAGATACCATAAGAGTTATGAAGGACCAACAAGAGGAAATTC
Source organism: Epistrophella euchroma (assembly GCA_947049315.1). NCBI lineage: Eukaryota > Metazoa > Arthropoda > Insecta > Diptera > Syrphidae > Epistrophella > Epistrophella euchroma. Next base: position 100,639,483 of record OX346247.1, on the reverse strand, counting down.
TCAAGGAAATCAAACGCTACCAAGATAGTCTTGTCCCATTAGAGGCTTTGAGTTTGATCCGAAAGCATTGTGTTCAGAAGTACAGAAGCATGTTGATTACCTATGAATCAGCCCTTGCACAATTTTCATCTTGCATAGCGGTAGCACAATCAAGGGTAAATTCTCTTACTACTACAGCCAAAACTACTGTGGCAGCTGCAAAAACCTCAGCCAATGTAAACCTACCAAGAGCTATAGTTAATTGCAATACAACCTACTACAGTAACCCAGCCAAGAAGGAGGAGTGTATTGTTAGCAATGTGAGTTATAAAGCCTCTTTTTGCGGGGTCTGCCTCGGCAGTTTATGGCGAAATTATTTCAAATTTATCTAATCTAATAAAATATTTTTTTTATATTTTAAGGTCGATTCTTATACAAGTAATATCCAAACACATATGAGGTCTGTCGACAAAAATCTAGATGCTAGTCTGTGCACTTCCACTGATCTCTCTCGTGATGCAATTCAATGTTCATTTAATATTGAACGTAATGTCTTAATAACTATTGGCAAAGCGACCAGTTTGATTGATAATTGCATGAAGGAAACGGAAACGATCTGTCCATGTGCAAAGAACTTAATGGTTGAAAGCGAAACACCCAACGTTAGCAGACTCTTGACATCAACGGCGGCGCCGCTTAAGTAGCTGTACTCAAAATTATCTTTAGTATCTTAATTTATTTTTAAATTAATTTAAACAAATAAAAAATAGAAATTAAAAATTGAATTTATTTGTTTTATTTTAAAATACAAAAATTAAAACAATAAAAGGCAATTATTTTAAACTGCTGCTCACGTGCTTTTGAAACAGATGTGTTGACTTACTTAATTTTGCGTTTCCTTATTTGAACGCATGGCTTATTGGTTTTTAAAATGTTTACTTGTTTCTTTTTAGAAAACATCAAAACATAACTGCATGTGTAAACTAATATTATTATGATTTAACAACTTACGAATAAGTAGTTTTTTTAATATTGCTTGTGAAAATAATATTTCTTGAAAAATAGGATATTTTTTTTTTTAAATTGAATTTTTTTAATCCACGCCAATAAATACTAAAAATTCTAGTTCATACAATTTTTTTGTTCAAATAACTTTTTTGAAAAACAGTTGCCACCTGAAAAATTGCAAGTTTTTCACATAATTATTTAAGGCTTTGGGAAATTTTTACTGGGGAACATCTAGACGGGATAAACTTAATTGTCAAATATTCGGTAATGCCCTGGCTAGTAAGAACTTTGCTATCCCACAGGAAAAACCAAAAACAAAAAATTTTATAAGGGCCACTTGCACGAAAGTTTTCTGATATCTGACTGATTTAAATCAAATGATGGTGTAGATTAATATATTTTTTTTTTTACGTTTAAAAAATTATCTTCCCCTCGTTCTCAAGTCAATTTTAAGAATTTCTTACGAGAAAGCAAGCCAAATCGTTCGAATTTGTTTATTTTTTAATGTGTTTTGTGTTTATTGTGTTGTTGATTCTGAAAAAATAATCTTATCTGCTAGTTAAGCATTTTTCGTTCGGTGCAGTTAAAAAAAAAATGATAAAACGTTTATTTATTTATCTAAACCATGATATTTGTACTAAGTTTTATGTAATTATCGGATTCTTTCTTGCAAGTGGCCCTAAGTCAACATCAAGTAACATCAATAATATTAATTATACTTACAAAGCACTAAATAGGGCTATCATTTAATTTTTTGAGAAAGTAGTATTTCAAGAAAGAGAACGTAGCAGTACGGCATTGAAATGTACAAAATTAAAGACAAGATTTTTAGATTTCGATTTTAGATTTATTTATTTTGTTAAACATTACTCAGTAAGATACAATACAAGATAAGATTAAACATTTTTTTTTCTTTAGAGTAATTTTCAAGAACTGCTTCCCTGGTAAAAATGTCCTAACCCAGATGAAGCATATTCCAGGCTGATTTCCAAGCTTTACCAAACGCGTCGACATGACAGACGACTTGAAGACAATCTGAATATCAAAATGAACCTACAAAACTTTAATTTCGAATGCCTTTCAACAAACAATTCGATTTTTTTTAAACAAAATCGTTTTTTTGGAAGATTTTTTGCGTTCAATGCGTTTCGCCCAGGCACGACATATAACAACAACAACATATATTTTTAGGTGCAAGAATGTAACCATGTTCCCCTAGAAGAATACAATTTACAGTGTGTATGCGCTGTAGTTTTATTAAGAGTCGGTGTTCATCGACCAAAAAATTGCGTCTTAGAAAGGTACGACAGAATCTAACTGATGAGCCCAACTGTCGTGCCTGGGGGAAACGCATTAGACTAAAGGTCGCAAAAAATCTTCCATTTGAATTTAATTCAATACAGTCCACTAAAGCAACAACAAAAATAATTTTATTTTGTTTTTGTTAATTCTCAAAATCGTTTTTTTTCTTTCAATAGGAAGAACTTGTCCAGAAAAACCAATTTTTTTTTAACAAATCGATTTTTTGTTGAAAGGAATTCAAACATTAGTTTAATTGTCAAAACGCACGCTGAAGTTGATTTTTTTTCAACTTTAAAGGCTGATTTCCAATGCCGCGTTGGGCGTCGCTTTGACAGATTTTTCTTTGAACGCGAAAGCTCACACATAGCAATTTAAGCAAATTGTTTACAATGACGCATTAAAGTTGAAAAAAATTAACTTTAGCGTGCGTTTTGACAGTTAAACTAATAAAAATCGATTTATTTAGAAGAAAAAAATCGTGTTTTCTGGACAAATCCCTTTTATTGAAAGAAAAAAATCGATTTTGTTTAAAAAATAATGGAATAGTTTGTTGAAAGGAATTCGAAATTACAGTTATGTAGGTTCATTTTGATTTTCAGGTTCTCTGCAAGTCGTCCGTCATGTCGACGCGTTCGTAAAGCTTGTAAACGTATACGTAAGCGTCTCTAACACGAAATCGCTATTGAAAATCAGCCTTAATGTTGAGATAGCTTATGTTACGTTAGTTTGTGTACATGCTAATAGGTGCCCAATCGTAACCAAAGAAACTGAATACCAAGATATGAATCTTGGCTGTCATCCGGGTTTGCCTACAAGCTGAAACACGCACACATAGACAGTTGGGCTAAATCCACCACTCATTTATTGCACACATAGACAGCTGGGCTAAATCCACCACCAAAATGGCGGTTATTTTGAAAATCTCATGACTATGTTCAAGAAGTATAAACAGATCGGAAATGAATTCTAAAGTGCTCACATACCCCTATTTCATTTAGTTAAAATTAATGTAGGAACATGGATGATTTTAAGATTTATTAAAAGGACATTGCCAACAAAAATTCATATTGACAATAATAAATAAATAATTCAATTATGTAGATTTTTTTCCAAACAGAATCCTTTTTTTTTTTTTTCTTTCAATACAGGGAATTTGTCCAAAAAAATTGACTTGTTCTTTTAAGCAAATCAAATTTTCTGTTAAAAGGAATTCGACAATAGTTTAATAAAATCTGTGAGAGCTATGTACATTCAATAGTTTTTTCAAAAAAAAGGCAAAATGTAGAAAAGTGAAAAACAAAAACATGCTCCTCTAGACTACTTACGAAAAAAGACACTCGACCTGAAAATTAACCTGAAATGAAAGAAATAATACAATTTTAGTACGATTTTTCGCATGCACTTCTCACTTTTTCCAAAAAGTATTGAATGAATATAGTTAAAGCCAAACATTTTCATTCCAAATATTTTGTGTAGGAAATTTGTTCAGAAAAATGAACTTTTTCTTCTAAACAAATAGAATTTTTTGTTGAAAGGAATTCGAAATGAGCAAATTATATCGAGTGTGTTTTTTTAATTTTTATAAGTTTGGATAAAATACAACATGTTAAGACTCTCCCAAACCAACGCAATTATTCGGCGCGACGAACGTAAACAACAATAACAAACTCCATTGGAATCAAAAAAGAGTGAAACACTCTGAAAATCCAATCGAAAAGGACATAAGTTAGGTCAATTATAGTTTTCGGTGTTTTAATTTTTATATTGGGTACAAATTAAGTATGTTAGTGTGTAAAATGTTTTATATATAAATATTATATAAGTAGGTTCTTTTTTATTATAAAACTCTTTATTTAATTGAATTTAATTTAGATATTAGCTTTGTAAAGAAGCAAACACATAATTATGTCCTTCATCATATCCACAATAATAATGGTCAAACCGGCACACAAAAAAAAAAAAACAGAAAAAGATAAACCAAAATCCACTCTATGTCCATATCCGGATAGCGTGGAAGGCCTTTTATTGGCTTTCAAAAAGTTATTCCTTGAGTAATCCCAATCGAAAAAGAAATAATTTACAATACGCAAATGCTTCTGGTGTAAGCATATGATTACCTTAACAACTATACGAACACATCCCTTTTTAGAATATTCACCACAAGTTCACCACAGTGATTATTGCAACAAAAACAACTGTCAAGTCAAAAGGCATTTTTTATTTTATAAAATTTTAATTGTTGTTGATATTTTTGCCGCTAAAGGATTGCAAGTTGTGTTGGTTGCTAACCTCTGGCCAAAAAGAACCCTAAAAATGATGGAAATCCAGAAAATGCAGGTCCAACATCCAACAGCATCGATGACTGCAGGTGCCAGTAGGTACAGTTCAAGGCAACAGCAGCAAGAAATTCACCCTACTATATTGTTGTTGGATTTCACATGTATTCATTGACACAAAATTAAATTACAAATACAACAATGTAAACAAATGGGTTTTGGAGGGTGAAACGTACGAAGGATTCATTTCTTGATATTCAGTTTCTTTGATCGTAACATTACTGCCCAACGCGTCATTGTAAACACTTTGCATACATTGCTATGTGTGAACTTTCGCGTTGACAGAAAAATCTGTCAAAGCGACGCCCAACGCGCCATTGGAAATCAGTCTTTAAGGTTTTTAGACCTTTGTGCAAATTGCGAGAAGAATTGTTACAATTTTTTTTCTGAAGAGTCCATGGGAGATTTGAAAAAATGATTTAAATGATAATTTTTAATATTCGTTCAACTCAAAACATTTTTAAAAAATAATTTAAATTATTTCAGTATTTCTTACTTTTGTAAAAAATACCAAAAAATCTCTCAACTCTGATTTGACTATTTTTAAACGAAATGCAGCTCTTCATATAGAAATTAAAAAAGTAAACCATTTCACCAATTGGTGGCACAAACGGCTCATGAAGAACCAGGGCCTAGCTACTTACAACTCTCAACCATTCCTTTGTGCGTGTCTGCAGGAATGGCGAGGACCTACAGTTTCTTGCCGAATCCGAACGGCTAAGTTGAGCGGCACTTTTCTATGACAGAAGATACTCTTGGAGGATTTGTCACTTCCTCGCAAGAGATAGTAGCTCCGAAAAAAAACTTAAGGTCGAAGCGGCTGGTATTGAACCCCAGACCTCTGGAATGACAGTCCAACGCACTAACCATTACGCCACGGGCATATGACAGCTGAAATATGTTTCTTATTGAAAAAAAAACACTAAAAAAATATCAGAAAATAGTAAGGTGTACCTTGGATTTGTACCTATATTTTATTTTTGGTAAATACGTATGTATTTTTTCTGCAACCTCATAGCAACAAATATCCCCTAATTATTGGAAATTAGATAGTGTTCTTTAATCTTTTATTAACAAACAAAACCAATTAAAATGGAAAATATACATACCTGTCTCAAACAGTATTCAAAGAGATACTGTATTGTTTAAACTGGCTTTGCGCGTGGATAAAGAACAATTAAAATTGTAAACACACGCAAAGTAAACGTTCGGAATTAGAGTATTATGTTTGCTTGAAGCCAGAATTATTGTAAGCGTTATTTTATCATTGAAAATGTTTATAGGGTTGTTTTTAAAATCAATATATGTATGTGTGTATTATGTACATACATATCTAAAACTAGTTGATATCAGTTTTACATATAAAAGTAGATAGGTACTATTCAATCGATATTAAATTATTAAGGTAATTACAATACAAGTTGCATCATCTACTTTCTAACTGCAAATGAAGATACAATGATGACTATCGTAGAGCAAGGTTGTAGTCGAGAAACTAGTCCTTAACTGGCTGAACAGAATGATGACGGAGACGGAACTGGAGCCGGAGCTGGAATAGCTGTCAAAATATTGAATACACGCAAATTCAATGTCGCGAACACAACGTAACGTAGCCGCAGACGGAAGAGTTCACCATCTTTTAACTTTTCACGTACGACACTTTTGACGTTTCAATTTGAATGAAAAAAAAACAACTTTTTGGGTCGGAAAAAAATATTGTGGTTATTTTTATCGCGAAAAAAATTATTTATTAAAAGGAAAATTATTGGAAACAAAAAATGTGAATTCTGAGCTTGTACACAAGAATATTCTTTTGTTTTTCTTCAAAATACATTCAAAGCTGTAAAGCTGCATTGTGGGCATTGACAGCTCTTCCAGTTCCGTCTGCGGCTCCAGTTCCAGCATTCTATTCTGTTCAGGCAGTAAAGGTTAAAATCGCCAATAACTGAAAAAGCGGCAAAATTTCGCAGTTTTTTGGATTTTTGACAATGTAACGTTTGGCGCTCAAGTCCTAAAACTTAATTATTAGACTAACATCATAAACAACACAACGAAAAATCATACTACTGGATCTGAGGCAATGTCTCCCTCCTATGCAGCGTTGCCGCCCGAAATAAAATTAACGTGCATTATTTTCTGAAAAAAACGTGCCAATTTTCGTGCCACATAAAAAAACCACAAGTTCTTCTATTTTCTTGAAAATTCTGTAATCAATTTTATTACGGGGTGTAATACAATAACAAAATTCAATGGAAGTCACTCGTATGCGTTGTCAAAAATTAATAATATTTCTGCCCACTTTTTACAGAGTTTGGACCAATTTTCATTATTTTGTTTTTAAATTTGCTTCATTTTAAGTAAAATAATGGAAATAAAAAAAACGTGCCATATTGAAATTTTTTGTGCCACGAGGAAATTAACGTGTCAAAAAAGCACGATCGTGCCACTTCGGCAACGCTGCTCGTATGAGATGACAAGGTTAGGTACTGGACAATTAAAACAAAACTAAATATACAAGTAAAAAATTAATTAATTTAATAAAAAAAAATATTTATGTAGGTACCTAAGTAGGTACATACATAATGGAAATATACTTCTTTGTTATTAATTTGATTTACAAAATTAGAAAAAGTTCGTTTTCATTTTCTTGAAGGATGCACTCTTTAACTATCTCAGTTTTTTAAGAGTTGGGTAGGTATATTCTACTGAAATTGATAGAATTTCTATTTTGGAAAATATACCAAATTTAAAGCAAATCTGGAGCAGGACCAATGGACAGAAACAGAAAACTATTTTCTCGAATATGCTTATGAATATGCTTGGTTCCGAGGCATTATGTTAAATTAAGTCCAGTTATTATAAAAGAAAAAAAAAACTAACAACATATCTTCAATTTTGGTCACAAAATTCCCCAAGCTCACCTAGAGCTAAAACTCAAGTTATAAAAATAATTAAGAAATCCTTTTGACCTTCGTCATTAAATACTCATCATCTTCAAGTAATTCTTGACCTTTTTGAAACTTTTGGCAAACATAAAACCCAATTTATTTATGCTTTAAAATTGTACCGACGAACGAAGCCGCGCCGCGCCCGCCCGCCACCGACACCGACACCCATCATTTTGCGTCGTCGTCGTCCTTGTCGGTTGTAAATTTATTCAATTAAAGTAATTTGGCGGTGGGAATAAATATGCCCAATATAAGTATACCATCGAAAACTACCACCACCAGCATTCAGCTTTGTTCTGGCTTTCTATATTAAATCCTTTTTTCAATGCTGAAGTTGAATGGACTTTTTGTACTCGCTTAATTTTGAAAATCTACTTCTGTACTTCTGCCATTTTCAGTTTGATTTAATTTCAGTCGTTGTCGATTTAAAACAACACTTGGGTAAAATAAGTATGTATCTTAGAACTGTATTCTGTGTAAAGAATATTTTATAGAAACCATTTTAAATTATTAATTCAGTCATTTTTATAGTCAGTGTTGTTATAAAACAAACTTTCTTCTTATTTATTCAAAAGAACTTGTTAAAATGTTTGTAATTACACAGTTGCTGAAAGTTAAAAAAACAAAATATAAATAAACATGAGTACCTAATTATTATTTGTAATGTACCTATATCTATATGTAAACAAAAATCCAGCTATTAAAAACAGAAGTTTTTCAAATTCAGAGTTACCGCCGAAAACAGATGTGCAGCTTTTTCGAATGCAGCGAAAATAAATTTACACAGGTTCTTATGAGGGCCATAGGCGTCCGCAGAATTTTTCCCAGGGGGGGGTCAAACAAAAATTAAACTAAAATTTTATATCGTTTATTTATTTTTTATGTATTCGGTCAGTTATACGTATAATTTTTTCCGACGTCTTTTTAATTGTTCATAATGGCCTTGCATGAAATCAAGGATTTCAACAAAATTGTTGTGAGGTTGCTAAAACAAAAAATCAAATTTTTCTGCAAGTCTCACCACCCGTTTAGGCTCTAGCTTTGAGGAGCATCTTCCTTTTTCAACACCTACCTATTCCTTTCCAAATAGCACCTATTATGTTGAATGTTATCTGGGTTTCAAAATTCTTTTTTTTTTCAATTCGATTTTACAAAATTCTGCTCTTCAAAATACAGACATTTTAATATGAGTAAAATCAAATTTTCTTCATTCTCTTTTCCAGAGTAACATTTATTAGGAAGTACTCTTAAAAATTCAAGTCTTGCAACAGTGAATTTCATTTTATCCAACAAGAAAGAAGCGCGCGCTTTTATTACATTGCTGAAACTTATTTTTTTTTTTTTTTGCAGAATTTTGTTAGAGAGTATTTTGAAAAGCAGAATTTTGAAAAACTAAATTTTAAAAAGTATAATTTCTAAAGCAGAATTTTTAGTTTTGACCCGATACATTTTTGACCACATCCAAACTTGATTTCGGCAATGTATAGATTTTTCGATTTATCAAAAACCATAGTTTAACTTTTAGTTTTTTCCTTTTCTTTTCAGTCAGCAGCGAAAAAAAAGATAGCAAAACTTGGGCTCCGACTAAAAACTACACAAAAACAGTCGTATTTGTCCTACGTCCCTAGTAAAAAATAAAAAATAAGTTGTTATGCCCCAGAGCCAAGGGGGGACAACTGCCCCCTCTTGCCCTCCCCTGTGGGCGCCTATGATGAGGGCTGACATATTCCGGGCTCTGCATGCAGCCTTTGCTGCACCATATCTCTATTTCTAATTTCGCTGCATGGGAAAAAGCTGCACATCTGTTTTTGGCATAAGACTGCGATTTAATCATAGTGCCAAGCAAATATGCACTTTTGTCCTTTTCGACAAAAAAAAAAAAACAAAACAAAAAAAAATCGGAACTTTAATAACTTAAAAATTAATTAATAAATTTTCAATAAATTTTAAAAATGAAAATCCTATAACAACACTGATTTTGGTTTTCATACTTTTGTCTGTCCATTCACCATTCCCATAGAATTTACTAAATATACCCGTCAATCTGGCCAGGACCATTTGCTTGAGTAGTAAGATACATTTTCCAGTTAAAATATATGTATGTAGATACCGTTGTCGGATGAAATTTAACCGCGGAACATGGTTCGTGGCCACAATGAGTCAGTCAAGCTGGCTGGATAGTTGGCTGGCTGGCTGATGGGCTTGTGCTGAGACTGGGAGCAATGACGAACGCGCTTCATTGAGCACCCGCGGATGCCTAATTGCCCATTATGGTGTTATGCTTCCTAGCATATAGCACTCGTTTAATATAGGGGATGGCGCAGGAATCAGAAATAACTTACAGAACACAGCGAACGGGCGTATAGACATCGTCGACATGGACACACCACCGACACCAAATGCTTTTTAATTGAAGGCAATTTAATTTTGTTATTAATTTTGCGGAGAGAAAAGTTTTGTTTTGTTGTATCTATGATTTTCTTTCATAAAAGGCTTTGGAGGATAGCTATAGAGGGGGTGGAATTGTTGATGTTTGATAAAGATAGGGCTGATGGGGAACTAGTGGAATTAAAAGGTTGGTTTGTTAAAAAGTCAGTAAGTCTAATGTTTTATATTTCGTTTTTGGCTTCAAGGTTTTATTATTAAATAAAAATAAAATAAAAACTTACATTAATAAATTTTCAATTGATTGACAAGATGACAACAGTTTTTATAGGTACATACCTTTACCTTAACTCCCCATACCTTATGCACACACTAACTTTAAATGATAGTCGGAACATGATCGATTCCGACAACACACCACACGAGATAAATGTGGTTCCGTTCAGAATTTTTTTTAAATTTAACTTACTCGTAAAAAATATGCTTTTCTAAAATCGTTTTTTTTTTTGTATAGGGTTTTGGAAATTAATCTGCAAGCAAATAATTGGCAGAAGTTTGAAAATCGAATTTTCAAATTTATAAAAAAAAATTATCTAAACTCAGTTTTTCTTAAATTTTTTTCAAAATTTAAATTTTATAAATGGAGTTTCCAGAGTACTCGATCGGTTGCAGATTTCCGGATATGCGAACGACTTTCATTGCTTTTAATCTTTTTCATTGAAGTGCTTATCTTCCGCGACACAAAAATCATGTGTTTGAGCACCTTTATTTATAACGAATTACGGCCATATTTTTGACTTTCTTCAAAGCTAGTTTTACCGAAAAACTAGATCTATAGCGGTTTAGAGTTTTAAGTTTTTCACAAATTTGTATTACTTTGACATCTAAATCAAAATATTCATACATAGTTTGACATCTAAATCAAATCAATAATTTTTTTTGAGAAACTTAAAACTCGAAACCCCTTTAGAACTAGTTTTTAGTAAAACTACCTTTGAAGAAAGTCAATAATTAGTGTCATAGTGTAGCTTAATTCAATATGAAAGTCAATCAAATACCTTAAATTAATCAAATTGAAAAATTATTTGAAAAGTATAATACTGTGATTTATAGATCTTAATAAAATTTTAAGAAATTCATTGAAGTATAGGCCAACAGTAGGTTGTCATTTTTAATCTTATCTATTAATTGAGTAAAGTGATTTAATATCGTCGGTATACACAAATCATATTAAATACGTCATATTATTAGATAATAGGTGATTTTATTTTATCTTTTAGGAGTTCCCCTTACTAAATTATTATTAGACTAGAATATTATATTATGTCATTTTCAAAAGAAAAATTAAAGTTTTAAAAATAAAAAACTGATAGGGTGAAGAAACCAAAATTTAATTTGCAGGTAAAAATATATGTACTTACATACTTATCACCGTTTAAACCAGTTTAAACATTGTGTACCCTAAGGGAATATAGGTTTTGACATTTAAACCAAATACAACCAAAAACGTTTTTAAGTTTAAGTTGAAATTTTTTGAGTAGAAACATAAAATTAAACAAAAAAGTACCGTGTTGCATACATGCCTGTATATAACTTAAAATTAAAACTGAAAATTGTAAAATCTTAATATAATTAGAAATGAATTGACTAAACAACTTCTGAAATTATTTTGACATCAACGGCATATGCATGCACCATCTGATTTCTTTAAAAAATGTTAATTTATATAGAAAACTATTTTTTAACTTTTTGTCGGTAAGAAATAAGTGTAAAAATGTAAAAATCCTGTAGAAAACGTAAAAACCTCGTAAAAAAAGTAAAGAAGATGTAAATATAGTAAAATACTGAGAAAAAAAGAGAGAAATGAGAGGCATTGTCATTATCTGTCAAAATCTAAATAAATAAAGAAATCGTTTATAGAGTTTATAGACCTTTCCAGCAATGTACGAAATTAAACAAAACTCGGCAACAAAATTTTTGATGAAATTTCATCAAAATCGTGACACTGGCAGTGTCAAAATTAATTTTGAAAGTATATTTCCCGAACCCGATATTTCCATAACTGTACATCCTAAATGATTGTAGTTTTCAGTTTTCAATTGCAAATTAAAAGACCTTTCCAGCGATGTACGAAGTTGAACAAAACTCGACAACAAAATTTTCGATGAAATTTCATTAATTTAAAGAGTGCCAAAAATAGTATTTTTAGAGCAGAGCTACTTCTTCTAAGAAAAAATATTTTTTTTATTTAATTTTTGCATAGTTTAACGATATCAAAATATTGAAATCGAAAGAACAAATTAATAATTAAAGCATTTTACAATGAAAAATATGGACGAAAATAGATTACAGAATCTCTTTTTATAAATATATCGAACAGAAAATAAAAACCCAATAGTTTTTTTTTAGACACCGCACAGAATAATCAGCTCAATCTCTCACCTTCAATTTTGAAGCTAACTAATTTTAATTATCTTTCACGTTGGTTTATCTTTTTTACTTTTTTTTTTTTACATATTTAAGCTCATCTAAAAACGGGTTCTTAGCAGCCATACAACGACAATAAATTTTTTTCTAACGTTTTTGATTCGTGTCTGAATTTAACTGCATTTCAGATTTTTGCCAAGAAATTCGCGTTAAGAAAATAGGGTTTTGATGGTTTTTTGATTAAAAAGATTTTTAGTGGTCCATCCGATATAATTATGGTTTTGAAATCTGATATTTCAAACAATGGGGCATTTAAAATTGTTGAAAATAATTTTTTTACTAAGATGTTTATTTATTTAAGTCTGAGTTCCAGAAAAAAACTCGCTTCACTTTTCAAAATTTATATGTAGGTATAGCACAGTTATCTGTATTTTGTTTAAAAGTCTATTCCCTTTAATATATTGCAGGTTGTTGCGAGTTTAAAATACCATTAACTTTCAATCTTTGACAAAATGATGAGAAATCTAAATTTTTGCATTTGAAAATATTTAAATTTAACCCTCTAACGGAAAAAATCAAAATAATGGTCAGATTTTTTTTTTCAAGTAAATATAAACAACAGAAGCTTAAGTTTGAATTTTCCAGTAAAAATTTTGTCTGAAACGACCTCCAGTTAAGAAATATTGTAGAACACGTCTCAAGACGGTCTTGCCGGTTTACTTGTAAAAAAATAACAAGGGTGAAATAAATACTTCAGCATAGTTTTATTTACAAAAATAAGGCAAGCGATTGCTTAATATTTTAATTTTTATGGAATCTTTTTGTACAGCCAACAATTTCTGGATTTATCGCCATAAAAAATAAATATTAAAGATTTGAATGAAGCAACAATAACTTGAGTGAGCTTAGTTTGAGTGCTTAGTTTATGTGTTCAATTTTATTTTAAAATTGTTTGCCGTCACTAGGGCTCGAACCATAGATCAAGCGTCTCCGGGAATATGTATTAATGAGAGGAAAAACAGAGCTTGGAAGAGCATTCCACATTCGCGTAGTATGGCTAAAGAACGAATCCCTGTATTTGACAGTATGCCCGAAATTGGGCTCAAGGGTAAACTGATGGGCATTCCTAGAAGCGCGAGTATTACGGTTGAATTGTTTAAGGGGGGAATGCAACAGGCTACTTCACTAGAGCACTGACCATAAAAATAACGATACAAAAAAGAGAGAGAGAGAGACAGGAAACGTTACGACGCGACGGCTGCGTTCGAGGAAGGTTAATGAATCTATAATGTTCCTATCTCCAATCAATTTCAAGGCTCGTCTTTGAATACTGTTCAAGAGGCTTAAATAAGTTGCTGGAGTACCAGCCCAAAGATGGGAGTTATACTCAAGCTTTGGACGTATATAACTTTTATAGATAATAGCCAGATCGAAAGCATCTCCGAAGGAAACCTAGACATCTGGCGGAATTTTTGGCAACGTCGAGTATGTGCTCGTTCCACAAGAGGTGGTTTCTGATACACATCCCAAGGATCGCAAGTTGTTTGGTTTCTTCGATGCAAGTGCCACTCATAAGGCGTTTTTCTTTTTTAGTTCAGAGTTTGTTCAGAGCAGAGCACTGAGTAGACTCTGAGCGAACGGAGTAAACTCTGAGCAGAGTATGTTCAGAGCACTCCGATTTAATTATGAAACACACCTGAGCACTCAATTGTCATATCTGTCAAACTACATGGAAACTGTATGAAGTTGGCAGCGCTCAGTTTTTTACTCCGTCTGCTCTGTTATTTTATTCTGAGCTCATATGGAGCACGCTCTGAACGCATTCTGAACGAAAAAAGAAACACAAACTCCAAGCCTTGAGCGCTCTGAACTCAAAAAGAAACACAACATTTTTGTTTGACAATTCGGGCTCAGCTTTGAACTACTCTGAACTAAAAAAGAAAAATACCAAAAGACAGTGGCAGCATTGAGTTTTCGAAGCATTAAATTCTACGCGGTTTTTTATTCCCCATTGTACAATGCTGTATAAATCAGAATTTAACGTACTAATCATATTTTGCCGTTGCAGTTCCACATCCGAAGAGCAGAGATGTGAGTCTGTAAACGAATATGAAAAGCTAGGGGTACTATTGTAAGCGAAACTATTTATTGGATTAGAAGTTACAGACCGCAGATCATTAATTAAAATGAGAAAGAGGGTCGGGGACTAAACGGAGCCCTGGGCAAACCAGCATTTATGTTGTAGGTTTCAGACTTGAATCCGTCCAACACAACTTGTATAGAATGGTTCGAAAGAGAGTTTCTAATCCAACGAAGAAGTGATTCATCAATACCGAAAGCACGCATTTTCGATAAAAGAGCAAGATGCCAACCTTTATCCAATGCCTTTAAAATGTCATGTGCAATAATCTTACTTTCTCCGAAACAATGTAAAGATTTGTTCCACTGTTCGGTGAGATAAACCATCAGATCACCCAGTGGACCTATTGCTGCAAAAGCCGTACTGCCGGTCATTAAGAAACTTTCGGTCTTCGAGATATTTCTCAAGCTGATAATTTATCAGCGTTTCCATGACCTTGGAAAGAAGGGACGTATCTAAGTACAATCTGTCGGTAATTAGAGGGTGAAGAAGATTCGCCCTTTTTTGGGGATTGGCTGGACAAACGCTGTTTTCCAACTGCTCGGAACAAGCCCAGAAGAATAGGATAGATGGAAAAGCTTACGCAGAGGTTTTGCTAGCGTGGAAGAACACCTCTTCAGAATAATGGCGGGGATACCATCCGGTATTGGATGGCGGATTTATGTGTGTTAGAGGGTTAATATTTTACTGTACCAAAAATCAATACGAAATAAACTACATATTTATTTTAATTTTTAAATTTATACCTAGTTCATTTTTACATCCAACGAAGGTAAAGGTCATCCCAGTATTTATTTGAAACCCATAAAAAAACAAAAATATA
Organism: Epistrophella euchroma; assembly: GCA_947049315.1. Taxonomy (NCBI): domain Eukaryota; kingdom Metazoa; phylum Arthropoda; class Insecta; order Diptera; family Syrphidae; genus Epistrophella; species Epistrophella euchroma. Next base: position 100,624,135 of record OX346247.1, on the reverse strand, counting down.
TATCAATACACCCTTAACAAAAAAAAAAAAAACACTATCAAACACAATCGAATAAAATACATTTTTCAAAGACCCCTTAGGCCAGCCTCTTCGATTATAATAAAAATAAATTTTCCGATATTTTGAGTAGGTATTTGGAAATATTCTCTACAAAACTGTTTTGAAAAACAATAAGAAGAAAAATAAAACAAAAAAAAAAAAAAGAAGCCCAAGTCCAATCTATAAAGGACGACAATGATTTTGCAAAATATATAATGCTACTTTGCTTCGTCGATTCTTTACGATATGTTTGGTCCTTTTTGGATCGTTTGGTCCTGCCATCGCATATATTTTCAAATACAAACTATTTATATACTATACCTACCTACCTACCCTCGAAGCGATAATAATAATGAACACGGTTTGTGCATTAAATTTTGTATAAAACGAATCGAGAAGAAGAAATAGTGAATGAAAAAATAAAAATATTTGAAATAAAATAAAAACCGATACCACACAAAAAAAAAAAAAAAAAACAAATAAACACACGCCGATGAAGTTTCCGTTTATTTCAGTTTCAGTTTCAGGAGCAGGAACAGGATACTCTCTAACTCATTCCAATAAATACAGGCTGCAATCTACGACGTTCATTGTTTTGTAAGTTTTTTTTGTCTGTATTTTTAGTTTTTATTTCCTCTCACCGTACAAAAAAAAAAGGGTAAAAACTATAACTTTCGCACTGCAAATAAATACCAAATGCCAATAATTCATTGAGTTTTATTGAAAGGACGATGCGATTGTGAAGCAGAATTAATGTGAGAATTGCCAAAAGAGATGTTCCACATGTGTGCTAGCTATCGGGTTCGAGATTATGTGAGCAGTAAATCTTTAATGGATCTTTTATCAAGTTATAAAGAAACGTTGTATTTCGAGAGATTTTGATGTTCTAAGGCCCGTCTAGCAATCAGAAATAATACAAAAAAAGTATTGATTAGGATTCGAACCATTGCAACTTTATTTTAGTTAAAAATTTCTTTTATAGATGCTATTTTAAAATTAAAAAAAGAATTTAATTTAAGGCATTTCGATGGCCTGAAGCAGTTTTCTTTTGTAGATCATTCACACAGTCGTTGATTTTCTTAGAAGTTAGAGCAAGTGACTCTAAAACAACTTTTTCCACTGCAAACGAGCATTGAACAGTTGACAAAGAAATGACATTCATGTCAAAAACACTCTGTTCCCGATAGGATTCAGCTTTGTCCAAATTAATCTGAACAAACTGAGCAGCTTGTTGCACCTTAAACAAACAAAAAAAAAATCAAAAATAAATAAACAGAGTTAACACTCGGAAATTAATATAGTCGGCCCTACTTACATATTCAATATAGCACTCCTCAATTCTTGTTTGATTGTTATTGTATGAATGGCAATTTTTGATGTTACGAGCAAGTGTGTTAGTTGCATAGTTCTTAGCAGCGTTTGTAGATGATCTAGGATTAAATGTCAAAGTCTTGCCAACATTTTGAGCATTAATGATGCACCACTTGTATTCTTCCTTAGCTTTTTTGTGAGTTATAAACTGCGAATCATATGTTTGAATGCAATATTTCCGAACCAAGCTCAAATAATGGTATAATTGTCTGATTTACTTGTTGAGTTTCGTTCAAGACTTGTTCTTGTTGCAGTGCGATGACAGCCAATCGATCTAAAAATCGAGCATCAACAGCATCGTTTTCCATTTCAGATAATTTGACTTTGACCAGGAGTTCAGCCTGAGCAATTCTAAAGTAGTCTTCGGTACCATTAGTTACACGACTAAGGTTATAGTTTTGCTATGCAATAAGAAAAAAAAATATTTAATAGTAAAAAGTATTTTTCCCAGAAAAACTTATTAAACTTACCCCCAAAACAGTTGTGAGAATTGCGGCAGCAATTATGACATTTATAAAGAAAGTCATGTTTAACTATGGGCTATTCAAAAAACTGATTGATTGTAGACTTTTCTGATCACAGTTTATATACCTACCAATATCATAAATAATTTTAAAAGGCTTTTGCGATAACATGGTTTTTGACAACCCTAAAGTGCTTTTCGAAGAAGAGACTTAATCTTATCAACGACACTCTTTTAAACGGATAAAACAATCGAAACCCCCCTCATGTAGACGACATGTAAGTGAATGTTTGATTGATTTAATTATAACGGTAATTATATTATGCCGTATTTGTATAAATTAATATTTAGCTGATAAAGATATTATTAAAACAAGTCGGAAGTAAGTTGCTTTACCAACTATATTAGAAATATGGTCAATATGAAAACTTATAAGTGCCACTCGTGCGGGACAGTTTTTATTGTACATACTATTAAATTGAGCCTTAGTCTTAATATTTCTTTTTGTGTATTAATTTATTTTTATTATTTTGCAATAGATTACTTTTATTAATAATCGCGTATCTCAGGATCAAATACTACCTCATGCATAATTTAATGTTTTTTTTTTATCTTTTTTTTTATAATAAGGTATTTATTTGATTCAGAAAACTTAATTTTATATAGAATTAAAGGTGACCAAAAATGCTTTTCACTGATGCTGAAAAAAGTATATGTCATCACTGAATTTTTTTGATATATCGGTGTGTCAAAGACCGCCTAAAAATTGTTGCTTCTCATGAAGTTAAATCTTAATATCTCAAAATGTACTTATGATAGGAAATATTTTTCGTACTTTTTTAAAGACAAGAAAAATACCTTTTATTTGATATAAAAGTCATTTCTCTAAGTCATTTATTTCGCACGTTATAAACAATTATTTGGGAAAAAAGCTACAATCTTTATTTTACAATTGGCTACCGCAAGCTCAAATATCTTGACTTTTCCATGAACGATTTTAAAAACATTTCACTCACATAACAAAATCAACGTCACCTCTCATTTGACACCAAACTCACTGTACACTCTTGGCCATAAATGGGCAATTTCCATTTCTTTTTGAATAAAATTGGTTTAATCGATGGTTTTCTGAAAAATTGTCGCTGCAGGTTTGTGGCAGCTGCCGTTTTTGCACTTTTCCGCTTTGCCACTTTGTGTCTTTGTTGCTTTGTTAATTTTGACTTTTTTTTTAACATTTTTATTTATGTAATGGTCTAAAGGCCATTTTCATACTTTTATTTCGGCATTAATAAAATTTGTTCAAAAGCGGTTTTAATGATTTTGATTAAATTTTGCACATCTTAACTTTAAATATCAAAATCGGTATCTATAAACTATTTTTACTTTTTTTAAGCAACGTTTAATTAAGGTCTCTTAACTTAAACGCCATCTACTTAAGTTAAAACGTAACTCAAAGCATTTTAAATATATTTTTACTAGAACTGCGAACAAGTATTTTTTTTTGTCACAACTAATGCACGACTAATTAACGGCAGTAAAACATTCACAATAAGAAGTTCTTATACGTTTTCCAGAGGCTGCTTCGCCATGTTGACACCAACTTAATTAGCAAAGCAGCAAGAAAAACATAGAAAACATTGCACCAAAAAGATGAAATTGTCACAACTAATCCACAACTATTAATTATTATAATTATTTAATTATAATTATTTAATTATTAAGCAATAAACTATTCGATATAAAACGTTTTTACTGCTTTTTGAGCTGCTGCTTCGCTATGTTGACATCAACTTAGCAATGCAGCAAAACGAACATCGAAAACATTGAACGACAAATTCGAAATTATCACAACTATTTCACGACTAATTAAAGGCTAATTATGTTGTTTCGCTAACTTGACACTAATATTCGCGTAAGCACATTTTGGGTGGTAGAAGAGAGCCCTCGCGAGAGAGGAAATTATTCTTGCCAATTTTTACCCGAGAAATTTCTTCGGCAGAAAATGTCAAGTTCGGTGTTCTGTCAAAAAGCCAGTGGAAAGTAAAAGAACAGCAAAGAAATACATAATGTTGGCTGGTTTTTTTAGTTTTAGTTCGTTTTTTGTTATATTTTTTGGTAAACTACTGAAAAATTTTTCAAAGAAAGTGTGTTAAATTCAATTTAAATTTTTTTATTTCAATTTTAATAAAGATTTTCGCTAAATATATTCGAATATTGTAGTTTTGTTTAAATAGCTTTTCTCCATAAATGCTATTTTGTTCACTTTTTGGTAACGTTTAAAAATTGGCAGTCATATTTGATTCAAAGCGTTGTGTACTTTTTGAAGGTTTCCCTTTGAAGGAATTTCATTTCCACTCCACAAAATTTGACAATTTTGACATTTTTAGTCCGGAAAGTACACGACTAGGGCCTTTGGATACAATATTGCTGCTACTTCGATTTTTCTACATCCAAAACAGTTGTGGGAATCTCATTTCGCTGGTCGAGTAGGAACTTCACAACTGGATCATACTAAAAATATTTTTTAGAAAAATATTTTAGAAAAACAAACAAATAACAATTGAAAACAAAGAACCTACAATTTTTTTCGAATACAAAAATCTACAGTTATGTTACAAACAAGTGCGTAAACACCACGAGTCTTACCTATAATATTTAGTTATAACTTAAATATTGCAGTGAAATTATCAACCATAACGTTATCGATCCTAAATAATTAACCATACATTATATTCTCAATTTTTTGAGTCAATTCGATATATGGTTCATTATTTATAGTCTACGTTAATATTTAGGAAGTATACCGTGGACCACTGATCTCGATAATACACTGGATAGTGGATTCCCTACAAAGTATAACAGTTTTTCTGATTCCAATATGAAGATGACAAGTACGTTGGCAACTCAACACTTTAGGTATGTTCAGTGAGCCTGAGAAGGCCAGTTCAAGTTGCTGAGATCTCAAAAGTTCTACTACAACCGAAGAGGGGCAGAAACCATCAAAGTGGAATTTCTAAGAAAAAAAAAGCAAAAGAACCATCACTTGTTTGTAAATTTGATTTTTTGTAACTTAAAATAATTGTAAAAGTGAATTTAAAATATTTTAGTTGCAATTTTGTAAAAAATTTTGCATTTCATTATGTTATACAGTTATACTGTTATACAAAAAAATAGGCAACTCAACATTATAACTATTCTCAAATGGCTTCAACTTTCTTGTATGGATGCGCTATTCAGTGTATTATAGAGATCAGTGCCGTGGACGGCTTATTATTAAGAGTCCATTCCTTTATGGTCCACTTTATTGAAATATTTGAGTCGTAACTAAATTGATAATTGGTAGGGCAGGGCCCCAAATAAACTATGCAAGGTATAGTCAAAACTGATACTGCCAACCTGAAATATTTTCTGAGTTCAATAATGTGAACTCTGAAAGCTGATGCCATGGAAATCAACAGTTGCCATCTAAAATCCTACTGTACAGTTTTTTTCGAGTAGGTAGTGATAATTTCTTTATAATACCTAATACCTATTTGAATATATCTCAAAAATATAAGAGCCTTATCTACAAAATTCTGATTTACCAAAATCATTTAATGTATTTGAAAAAAGACAACAATTAAATGAGATGATCTTATAGATGAAATAGTGCAACAGTAATTTTGATAACAGAAATCTAAAAGTTATTTTTGTTTTTTGACCCGAGCCAAATTTATTATGTTTCTTATCAATATGTTAGCTATATATTATTCATCAATGTGAATTTTTGTTCATTTTCAATTTGAATCAACTGCAAGAAGGAACTCAGTCCAAGAAGCACAATGAAATTAATTTTTGGAATAATTTTCACTATTTTCATTTTCGTTGCAATGATTGGAGCTGAAAAACCAGGTTAGTATTATTGGAAATTTTTTGGTAAATTTATTTTAAGATTTTAACTTAATATACAGCGGCTTGTTTGCAACCACACTCAAAGGATGGTAGTACTATAAGGAAATGTAGAGCGCTTTTGCCATCGTGGTCTTACAACTCAGCAGAAGGAAAGTGCGTTGAATTTAATTATGGTGGATGCGATGGAAATGACAATCGATTCAAGTCACAGGAAGAATGTGAAAAACTTTGTTTGAACTAAATACAAAAAAAAAATCAATTTTTGAAATCAAAATAATTAAAAATACACACTTTTGAATATGTACATATATATTGCATAGCTTATTTTATTTAAATTCCGACTCTACTGGATATCAACGATGCTAGGATTTATTAAAATGTGTTAAAAAACAAAAAAAAATAATGTAAAAAAACATTTCTTACAGTAGATTTTGAGAAAAGCTTGCGCAAATATAAATTTTCTATTTTCCACATCCACCGTATAGTAAATAATATTAGGCACTATTGAGTATTTTTTTTTCTAAGCCTACAGGTCTTAAGAAAAAGCAATTTATATTCTTTTTATTAAGAATTTCATATTCTAAACGCCTTAAAATTTCTGCCAAATAATTAATAATTTTCGATCAATTTTTTAAAAATTTAGGCGCAAAATTTTAGACGATTTAGTATGATGTTAAAGCATTTTTATTATGATGCTAGGTTAAAAAAAAGGATTTTCTAAATTTTAAACGAGCTACGTCATACTAACTTCAAAAATTGTCACTTTGACAATTAGAAATGTGAAAATGGTGTGAAATGTCATTGTTTAAGGCGTGTTTATTTGGTTGAAATTGGTTTAGTGTGATACTAGTTTAAAAATATTTAAAACTAAGAACATTTTAGTAAATATTTTTAAAGTTAGAAATTGTTAAGTGTTAATACCTTAACATCAGGGTAATTAAAATTTTGCGCCTAAATTTTTATATTTTTCAGTAATGGTTTGAATTTCAATGTTAAGATTTAAAAAACCAGAAGTAATGGCAGATTATAAAAAGAAATAAAAACCGCTCGAAGATAATTTTAAAAATGCAAAATTTATAAGGAGTTGGAGAGTTTTTTAAAAATGGTATTCTACAAAAAAAAAAATTAATACAAATTAAATAAAAAAAAAATTATCAGTGGTAAAAGAAAAATAATATGCACTATTGGATTATACGAACTTTCTTTTGTAGTTAACAAATTTAATGTAGCTACTTCATATACAATTAAATGGCTTAAATGGCTATACCAATTTTATTATATTTTTGCAATTTGGTCCTTCAAAATATGTAAAACCAAATTGCATTAAAACATTTTGTAAATATACAAAAAAAAATGAAAAAAACATTTTTTACTCTAGTACTTTTGACTTTATAAATTTTTTTTCGATGTGTGTCGTCAAGAGCAATTTCGTGTGATCCAGTCTTGCATATTATGTAGTTACAATAAAAATCTCCACTTCACAAAGGAAAGACGTTTTTATTTTATTTAACAACACTATATTTTTTAATTTTCTCGAAAATGGCTGTAACGATTTAGAATGCGCTTTTTCCTCCGTTAATTCGTCCAAAGTGATTTTAATAAAATTCGTCTCGTGCTTAAGCCTAGTATGCTGCTGACGCGAAACGAAAAATCCCATACAAAAACGGCACAACGAAATCACAAACGAAAAATTTCGTTCTGCTTTTCGTTCTGCGGTACGCTGTTCGATGAGCGAAATTGATAATTGTAGCAGATTATTTGGAGAGATCTCCCCTCTTTTTTCGCACAGAATTAATTGCCTGTACCATTAATTGTGTTCGGAAAAGTGACATTTGGTCTCTATTTGTGTTTGTATTTGTTGTTTCTTTCATCACAACATAGGTTTTTGTGATTTTTATGCGTTTGTTTGTTTTTTGTTTTTGCAAACGGTGTCACTTTCAAGAGGTAATTGGGGTTTTCGTAAGCATTTCGTTGGCATATTGGAGACCAATAAAAATTTCGTTCCGTATCAGCATCGTACTAGGCTTCAAGACTAGTGCGCTACTGATGCGAAACGAAATTTTTCTTTGGTCTTCAACATGACAACGAAATGCCTACGAAAATTTACCCCTTGAAAGTGCCACCGTTTGCAAAAACAAACCACAAACGCATAAAAATCACAGAAAGCCATGATGTGATGAATGAAACAAAAAATACAAACATGATTCGAGACCAAAACCAAACGGCAGAGGCAATTAATTCTATGCGCAAAAAGAGGGGAGATCTCTCCAAATAATCTGGTACAATTGTCGATTTTGCTCATTGAACAGCGTACCACAGAACGACATTTTTCGTTTGTGATTTTGTTGTGTCGTTTTTGCATGGGATTTTTCGTTTCATATCAGCAGCATACTAGGCTTTTAGCCTAACGAAATTTTTAGTTGGTCTCCAACATGACAACGAAAAATTACCCCTTGAAAGTGTCACCATTTGCAAAAACAAAAAACAAACACAAACGCATAAAAATCACAGAAAGCAATGTACTGATGAAAGAAACAACGAATACAAACAAGAATAGAGAGCAAATGTCACTTTTCCGCACACAATTAATGGTACAGGCAATTAATTTTATGCGCAAAAAGAGGGGAGATCTCTCCAAATAATCTGCTACAATTATCGATTTCGTTCATCGAACAGCGTACCGCAGAACGAAAAGCAGTACGAAATTTTTCGTTTATGATTTCGTTGTGTAATTTTTGTATGGGATTTTTCGTTTCGCATCAGCAGCATACTAGGCTTTAAGCTGAAAATTCAGATAATAGAATGATTCTAATTCTAATTAAAACTTCTAAAAAGTTTTTTTTTTTTTAAACAAAATCTGTACTTGCCCTATTTTTGTATTTCAACTTTGTACTTACCAAGATGTCAAATGGATTATAGATTTTTTGAGATAAATTTAAAAACACAAAAGTTTTATACATTAATAAATATATTTTTGTTTATTATTTAGTATACAATATATTTATATTTTCAGCTATGTATATATGTATGTATAGTATATGTTTTTTTTTATAACTATTTTGTAATTTTATAATTTTTATTCTGCTAGTTTTTGTAACATATTTTTTTTTTTAATTTTCTTTTTCTTGAAAAAAATTAACTTTGTTATTTTAATATTAATTATATACAACATTTTATTAATAAATATTATTCATAAACTTTTTATTTTGGAAAACAGAAAAACTTTTTCATTAAATCAATACTTTGTATTTTTTTTTTATTTTTGTCGCATTTATATTTTGATCTGTATATAAAGTAAGCATTTTATTAACATAAATTTAAAACACAAATTATTAAATATTACACTAAGCTTACATAATATATATATATTTTTTGTTTTAATTTATACAAATTTTTCTTTACATAAATTTTAAGTTATTATAAGTTTGTCATCAAAATTTTAACTCTAAATGTGTGTATAATTTAATTTTTTTTGTTGCTTTTTTTTTGTTTAATTAATTTGATTTTTTCTGGTAATGGCACATAATTTTATTGCATAACATAATTTTTCTCATTTGTTTTCGGTTCTCCTCATAGTTTTTCGTTAAATTTTGTATTTGTTTATATTTATCTTATTAATTAAAATTATTTCTTTTTTATAATTTACATTTTACAGTTTAAATAAATTTAAATTATATATTTCGTATATTGTTTTTTGATAACAGCATAATTTATCAGTGTATCATAAAAGATACATGATTATTAATTGAGTTTAAAGCAAAAACCATTTTTTGTTTAAGGATGAATATATAAACATTTTCCATTAATTATTAATATTTTGTTAGTTTTTAATTATATTTAATAAATTTTATAGAAAGTTTAACACGCAACGTATTATTTATTTAATTAATTAAATTAATCAAAATAAAAACATTATTGTACTAAAGTTATTCAAATAAAATTTTGGTACAGGAATGGGTTGCATGTACCTGCTCATAGAATTTATGGATTGTAATTGCAGATGCTTGGGCTACTTAGAATAACAATGCTATTTTTTTTTCGAATTTTGAATAAAATCAATTGAAATATTAATTTACTAAAATTAGTGGAATATTATATAAACTTAGCTTGTGGGAGCGAAGGGAAGTAAGCAGCGTAAAAAAAAATTTGTTTTAACGTATTTTATTGTATACTAGCAGACCCGCGCTCGCATTGCTTTGCAAATTTTAGGAAATAATTTGTTTTACTAAATAATATCGTATCATAACAGTGCCTAATTGGGCTAGTTGCAATTTCTACCACATTACTGACAAAAATTTTACTAAATGCTTACGTTTTCAGCAAAGAGCAATGCGATCTTCTTGAAATTGAAAAGCTTATAAGCTATAAATTTATTTCTCAAGTTGTAAGTACAGTTAAGAAATGATTTAGGGCGTAAGACTATTGACTTTATGCAAAAAAAACTCACTTTTATAAAATACGAACCGGGTTTTAAAATCATTATTGAATATGTTAGTCAACCTCGACAAAAAGTGTAAACAAAATTTTTAAAAGATAATAATCTTATTTAACAAACACATTAAACAAACAAAAAAAATATCCTGTCACATTTATAAAAGAATAAGGAAAATTATAAAATTTGTTTCAAGTAAATCGGTTAAATACTTTCTGAGATTAGCGCGGACAAACTCAATTTTTGTTTCGTCTTTATATGTATAATACTAGATTTAAAAGCCATAATTTTTCAAAAAGCCGAATAACACAAAAAGTTTTTTGTTCGAGTTTTCATGTATTTAGGATTGCGAAGAGTTTAGATTAAAAAAAAAAATTTAAAAGGCCTTTAAGGCCCATTTGCTGAAACGAAACTTAAATATTTATGTTCAACCTAAGCGCTTTATGTTCTACTTTTTTCTCAGCGTAAACTGTCACATAAGCGTTTAAGTTGAACATAAAAATTTAAGTTTCGTTTCAGCAAATGGGCCTAAGTCACACAAATTTGTGTTTTGTTATAAATAAATTTGATTGAAACATTTTCAGGACTTTTAATACCAACTCTATAAGACCCAAAAAAAGAAATAAATACCCGTTTTTATGCGCCGAATCCCCACTCCCAGTTGTAATATAACTTCGGTCGATTAAGCCAGGCTTTTGCTATTCTCCTAGATCTAGTTCTTGAACACTCTCAATCTTTAGTCATAGAAAGAATTTTAGAATTTCTATTATAAGTAAGAATAAAAAAAAAACAATGTCGCTTTCAAGAGGTCAGAAAAACAAAACAATATAACAAGTCTTGTTTTTTTCAAGGCCATCTTCAAGGTCCATTTAACCATATTATCTTTCTAAAACGAAAAAAAAAGAGCAAAAAACACTCGTAATTCACATTACATCCTTGAATATTATGCTAAGATAATTTTAACCAGGACAATTCAATGTGAAATTTTTGTCACCATTCCTTACCACTTTAAGGTAAATTACATTCAAATACTTCCACTTACATCCACATCCGCTCATTGCTATCCTTCTTCCATTAAAACAATGGGAAATTTAAACAGAATAAATGTGTGTTTAATTGCAAAATTAAGGATAAAGGACATTTTTGGTTATGAGAACAAAAGGGCTGTATAAACGTGTGAATGTGAACATATATATGAACATCAACAACAACTATAAATATGCGTGCGTAAATGCGATGATTTTCAACTTTCGTTTGGAGAAAGTAGGTAGTTATGCGGATTGTAAAAGTCCTTACATCCTTAAAGTGAATATAATATATGTGTGTGTATGTATGTATGTATGTATGACAGCCAAACCGAAAAGGAACTTTCACAAAAAGACATAACATCTTCTCGGATAAAAAGGATTCTGTGTGTCTTCCTCTTTAATTGTTGTAATCACTTGTGCTGGATTCATAATTACCAGAAAAAGGATAATAAGAGAATGAATGAAAGCTGCTGCTCCTGCCGCTGCTGTGCAAAACAGTAGTTGATAGTTAGCGGTTGAATATAGGCCCGTTTACGACTTAAAAAGGTTCTGTAATTTGCATTGTAATGAAATTGCTTAAACCAACTATACGACTATACTACGTGCAAGTATATCCTTCGAAGTAATTTTCAACACTTGTGCTGTGTGCAAAACGAAAATCATCGGCGAAGGTAAGTTAATACCTAAAGGATGTGCCGCCATCTATATAGATGATGGGAAAATTTTCATATTTTTCAAATTACTTTTTTGGATAATAATAATATATTATTTGACAGAAGTCCTTAGTAGCATATTTTTTATAAAACAAAACAAAAAAAAAAGGACGAACCATTTTCGTTATCGACAAAGAAACATTTCCGGTCAAGTCTTTTAAGGGTTTGACTTTTTTTTTTGTTGTGACCTTGTTGGTGAGATATTCACACAACAGCGGGCAATAATTACAAAAGTTTTTTTTTTTTTTTTTTGCTGTGATATTTAAAATCCTTTTTCATTTGTCCTTCTTTCGATTTCCGACCGGTAAGGGGTTGACATTTTAGATTCAATGGCAATTCAAATAGAATGAAAAGTGTGAAATAAATAAAAAATTTGAAGTCATTGGTTGGAATGCCATATCGCAGAATAAGGACTAAATGTCAAATCGACTTCTTCATTTCTTTTTTGTTTGTTTTTTGTTATTATTTGGTTGGAAGGAAGGTTATGACAAGCTTTTTTGTTTGAATTCAAATATGATGAAGGTTTCAATATTTTTCTCTGTAGGTATGTATATATGTGGTTGTGTGTGTGTAATTGTATAAAATAAAATTGAAAATTGAAATGAGAATAAATATTGTTTGCCCTTTTGTTTTATTAATCAATTTTAATTAATTCGAAGCTTCAATAACAATTAGATATTATTTGTGAGAAAGTATTTTCATTTTTTTTGTATTTTTTTTAAATAAATGATTATTAATAACAGAAATACATCAACAAATTAAATGGAAAGGGCACTTGAATTTGTAGCTACAAAAAAATGTAGGCGTGAGTAAAATAATCTTAAAGTTGATCTGGAAGTTTGAAGACTGTTAAAATGAATTCACGACTGGGTTGCACGTAATTGATCTGATTCAATTAAATATGTATGAAAATACGTTACATAAATTACATATATACCTACCTACATTTATGCAGGGTGTCCCCTTATTTGGGCACTATATTTTGGTTTCTCGTATCATTCTAAGAAAAAAAAACAGTGTCACTTTTTTACGCAAATTTAAAAAAATCAATTTGAAAAAAAAATGCAAATTTTTTTCAAAATTTTAATTATGAAATTTTTTTAGAAACTATTCACTTTAACAACTTAATTTTAAAAACAAGTAAAAGAGCGATATATTAGCTTTCAAAAAAAGCTATAGCACATCATTATATGTGATTTCGTTGATTTTAAATATTTTTGTATTCCATTTTAGGTCAATTTTTTAGAAAACTGTTAACTTTATGTCAACATTAATATATACAAATTTAAAAGCCTAAATGAACATATTTAAAAAAAAAAAACAAAAATTTCTTAAAAAAGTTTAGGGCGAACCAAAAAGCTGGCAAATTAATCAAGTTCGTATTACAATTACCTGACATTCGTCAGGTGGCTCGCCTCAGACGTCAAAACTAATCGAATGAAAATTGTTAATGACTGCCGGCGAATACAAATAAAACGCTAATTTATTAGGTAAAAACATTATATTTTCAGACAAACAAAAATCACTATTTTTGAATAACATACCGATAGAAGAAATTAAGAAGCTGACAGATCGCACTTTCAAAAGAATTAAGGGAACGAAAAAAAATCACTTTTTTTTATAGATTTTTTTTTGAAGTGCTGGTATCTCTGTGAAAAGTGGTTGTACTGAGATGAAACAAAAAGCTTTCTGAAGCTTTATATTTTTTGTATGGATATTGCGCAATCATAAGAAGCAGCACGATCCAAAAATTTTAATTTTTATTCTTTTTTTTGAACATTGTCACTTTCTTTGAAAATTTATTTTGAGCAAATTTAATGTTTTTTTTGATAACTTGTTTATTCAACTTTAAGGTCGCCTTTTTTTGTCATTCTACAATTTGTTTTCAGAAGAATATCTGGCTTTGAATGAAAAAACAGACTTTTGACTTTGACTACCTTGACTACCAATATCTTCGCAAGGAATGACGACACGGAAAATTAAAAGGTAGTTTTAAAAACTGGAATTAATATTCTACAAGATTTTTTCAAAACTTTATAACTATTATTTTTTTTGGCTCCTCATCGTTACATTCAGAAAAAAAAACGACTTTTTAAAGACTTATTGTAAATCTTTTACTGCTTTACAAATATTAACATCAAGACTTAATTTGGTAAAACATTTTAAAGAACTATAGACCACCAATATTTCTGTAAAATTTCAAATTAATCCATTGAACAACAATTTCGAAGAAAATGACAATGTTAAAAAAAAAAAAAAAAAATTTAAAATTTTTGGTCGTGCTGCTTGTTATGATTGCGCAATAAAAGTTTTATTAATTAATCACCTGGGGCAAAAAAATAATTAAGCAAGCGAATCCAAAAAATATTAGTCTCAGCTTTTTGACAGCAAAAATGAGGAATCTTACTCAGGAAATACGTTTAGATTTCTGAAATTGCTGAGGTCTCTGAGATCTTGAGAAACCTGAGCTGGCTAAATGAACGTTTCGATGAATTTTTGGACAATTAATGATTATATTTAGGCCCAGTTTTTCAATGAGAGATCATACTAGGATTTAAATCTGAGTTAACACCCTTAACATATTCTTTAGTTAATTAAAAGTTAATTCAACAAATTTGGTTATTTAACACTGGATTAATTAATTAAGTAATTGTATTTCTGTCAAAAATCTATCGAAATCTAATTACGACTCAATGGAAAACGTAATCTCGATTTCGGTAGCGAAACAATCGGATTAACTTTAACAAAGTTAAAGTTAATACGATTTTTAAAAACTGCTTCTAAGTAATCTCAGAGTTACCTCCAATATGTACTGAAAAACTGGTCCTAAAATTAGGTATACAATAGAAATATATGTACACGCAAATTTATCTAACTCCAGAAACAGATGAAGAAGACAAAAAGGTCTTCTTCATACATTTTTTTTTTCGAGATATCGATACCTAAAATAATATTATTATCTATGAATTAAGAAAGACTGATTATTTTTATGTTTAGTGGAAGAACTTTTATTATTTAGTTTAAAAAAAAAAATAAAAAATATGTTCCTTATCAATTTTATAATCCTCGTGAAGATTCTGATTTTTTATTTTTTTTAAAGTATTTAAAAAAAAAGAATATATTTTGTTTGTTCATTGTGTGTCGATCGTTTTTGCGTGGGAATATTTTAGCCACCAAGGTTTTATTAGAAAATCTGCAAGCACTGCACGCACGTTTGTTTTATTTATTTTACACCTACCCTTCCCCGCTGTAAAACGCTATAACTACATATATGTGTCTTAATACATAAAATTACAAAATTAAGTAATTTAGGGCCAGTTGTACGAACGTTGTTTAATATTTAACCCGTGGTTAAAAATTAAAAATCTTGAAACGCACGGTTCAACATTTAACCCTCGATTGTACAACTGGCACTTAGTTAATTTATTTCCTTAGGGCCAGGTGCACAAACGAAGTTCAACAATATTTGATCCGTGGTTCAGCAGTTTTAACTCGTACACTTCGGTGGATTAACTGAGTTTCAACGATGGTTTAACGGTTATTTCTGTGATTATACACCCATTAACATACTTAAACTTGAACTATTGTTGAAGCTCATTAATCCGACAAAATTGGAGAGTTAATAAACCTGAACCACGGATACATAAATGAACCACGTTTGTAAAACTTGCCCTTAGAATCATACATTTTTAGAATTAAGCGAGATAAATTTTAGAAAGAAAATTTGAAAAACTTAATACAAAATATAAAAAAAAAAACGTTAATATTTTTCTATAAATTAAAAAAAATAAATATAATTAAAAAATGAAATCCGAAACTATTTCCCTGTAATTTGAAAACGTATTCCAATTCCAAATTTATAAATAAATCCAATTTCTTTCTAATTTGCACTTTAAACCAGAGTAATATTCGGGTTCATCTAATATGTCCCCTTATATCCCCTGGGAATTTTTCTAGTTAATATTTTATATTATTATTTTTGTTTTTCTACATTATTGTTTCTGCCTTATATAGTATTAAATTTAAAACTAACAAAAAAAAAAAAAAAAAAAACATATAAATACGCCTGCCTATATGAAGACGCAGAGGCTATAGCTATGTATATTTATAATCCATTCACTCTCATTCACAAAAAAAAAAAACCACAAAATCACACTGACACAGCAACACTTATATTAAGAGCAACCTCACTCGTCGTCGTCGTATAGAACACAACAAACAGCACAACAAAGGTGTATGTAATATATAACAGTATATTTTTAAAATAAAATTGTGTTCCTAGCCTAAGTACCATTCGTCGGTATTATAAATTCAAAAATCCCGCTATTAAACTAGGAACCATCGTCGCCAGCATTGTAAGCAACGCAGAAAGCCTTAGTCGCGATGAGCTCCTTGATGTCAACTCGTTATTGTCCATGGCACCCCGCACCTCAGGCAGGCCATAAAATGTTGGTTTTCTTGTCGCTGTACCAATGGAGTTGGCTCCACTCGACCCAGCTCCGCCGGCGAAGTCCATTAGCCCGCCCCCAGCGCCACCATTATTACCCCCACCATGATGGTGTCGCGTGCTGTCCCCAGATGAGGGCTTATGTGTTGGCTTACCGTGTAAATACACATTGGGAGGTATATCACCATCTTCGAAATCCTCCGCCGAACCGTAGAGGTCCTCGTCATCTTCGTCGTCCTCGCCGTCTCCGTCCAGATCCAAGCCGCCATCGGCAGTCTGATATGTCACCTTTACCTGTTTCGGTTTAAGGATGTCATTTGTTTCGACGCCGTGTTTGTTGGAAGGATTTTTACGACTTGGTCCAGGGATTTCTATGAAGGAAAAAAAAAGCACGAAATGAAAGGATATAATTGAATGTGAATGTTTGGAAGGGAAGATGTGTTCGTATGTGTTTTTATAGCCTGTCAATACGTGGCACAGAGATTATTTGCATAAAACAAAGGATCATCCTGATTTTTCGGCTTAGGGAAAGATAGTGAGGCAATATGTAATCTATACTTACCGTAAAGTCGTATACTGCTGTCAACTTCACCGAGAGAGTTTTTCGCTATGCACCGGTAAGAGCCAACATCTTCTTTTTGGAATTTTCGCACAATCATTGTCATTTTTGTTTCGTACATTGATTTTGAATGTTCCTGTACGTGATATTTGGTTGAGGATACAATCATTTCACCTGTAGGTGCAGAATGAAAAAATGGTTATAGTGTGTCTATTTTGGAGGAGGTTTAAGAAACGTGTTTTTTTTTACTGTCAAAAATTAAATAATTGTATTCAAAAGACCTTCTACCACAGTGCCACTTATCGGTAGTTTTTTAGTGATGCCCTGACTTGAAATCTAACCAATCTGTGTCCCCTTTCACACGAAGATACTAGTTGCTGGAGATTTTTTTGAAGTTTTCTTGTAATCTCCTTAACAATCTCTTGTACCTTTCACACGCAAGCAACAAAAACTCGGAGATTTTCATATTTTCCTTTTAAACTACTTGGTTGAACGCACACAAACGTAGTGTGAAGAGAAACGTCAAAAAATCTCCTGAATTTCCTGCCCTTCTCGCCCATGAACTAATTGTTGCCGGCAACTCAGTCTCCTCGTGTGAAAGGGGACTATCTTAGAATAATGAACTAGACTATAGAAACATAGCAATTTTTAATATAGTTATAACATTTTTCCATGAAATGTTCAATATATTTCGGCACTATAAGTGCCATCATTATAGGAATCAGTGGGGCAAAAAAAAAACAACTACAACTTTTATTCCGGCAACACGAAATCTTAAATGAAATTATAAAATAAATTGTTATAAATTGTTGCGTCTCAAATAAATTTGGTGGCACAACGGCTCAGGGCCTAGTGACTTACAACTCTCAACCATTCCTGTGTGCGTGTCTGCAGGAATGGAGGCGACCTACAGTTTATTGCCGAATCCGAACGGCTGGTGAGCGGCACTTTTCTATGACAAGAGATACTCTTGGAGGATTTGTCACTTCCTCGCAAGAGGCAGTAGCCCTGAAAAAAACTTAAGGTGGAAGCGGCTGGTATTGAACCCAGACCTCTGGCATGACAGTCCAACGCACTAACCATTACGCCACGGGCTACGTTACGTCTTAAGTTACATATATATCAATAATGTTAAATACTAGCGGATGTGTGTATTTGACAGTATTGCAATAAAAAACGTAGAAAACATCGAGCGACAAATTCGAAATCATGACAATTCTAACTGACGAACGGCAAAATTACTAAGCATTGAACAATTCAATATAAAAAGTTGTAACCCCTTTTACAATTCCCCCTTTTTTTCACTAACTTGATACCAATTTGACAATTTTGCAAACAAAACATAAAAAACATTGAGCTACAAATTCGAAACTGTCACAACTAACAAACGGCAAATAAAAAAGCAGTAAAACAGTCGCTTCACAATAAGAATTTTCGATATTAAGTCCCACTGTTATTTGCAAATATTCGATGCTCTTATTAATTTTTAGTCAAATACTGAAAACCAGATGCAAAAAAAAGTTTTTGAAAAATTAAAAAAAAAAAGACCCACTCATGTTCACTTTGTTATGTTTGTGACGCGAAAAAATGACCATTCATAAATAAAACCCTGTTTTCGTTTTTTTTTTTTTTTTTGGAAGAAGATTCTTAGTCAAATACTGAAAACGAGATATAAAAACTTTTTTTTGAGACATAAGAAAAACAAAAGATTTCTTATGTCTCAAAACTAAAAAAAGTTTTTATATCTCGTTTTCAGTAATTGACTAAGAATTGATTAGATTCAACACTTGCAAACACAGTGGGACATAATTACGAAAAATTTTGAAAAAAAAATAAAAATGCACAATTTTTTTTAATTTATTAATTAATATACAAGATAATAAAATATGAGACAAACAAAATTAAAAAGAACGATAAAATTCTACAACCATCAGCTTAGCTCTATAAATCCAAGTAAAATTCCTATAAGTACCTACTCATTATGGATTCCTTTCGAGGTTAATAAGTGGGTTGAAATTTGGCAATGAAAGTAAGCTAAAGTAAATTAAATAATTATAGAGAGTGTATTTGTACAAAGGTGTAAAACAGAAGGTATAGGGTTCGTCCAAAGAAAAATCCATTTCAGTCGGATTCTCGGATGAAGAATCAATGGAATCTCCACTTAGACAGTCAATAAACCTTTATGCTTCGATAGGACGACGCACGGGTAGGGGGTGGGCCGGATTTTATCGTTTGCTTGTACTTATATCCAGTTCGCTTGTTTAACGGAATTTCTATTTGTATATTCTTGATGTGTTGCACACGGTATTTTCGGTTGTGTTTCACAACCATTATACCATTACGATAAGTGTGAAATGGTTGTGGGTTGAATTAGAGGTTGTTGTTTTGTTATCCTTTTAAGCTTCAAGCATTTTCATAATACACCACATGTTTGCGAAAGGATGTTGAGTTGGGGGTTATCTGTTGCCTATTATGTATTTGTTTACTCAATTGGGAGGTAGAAACAGCTATCTTAAGGAAGTAAGTTGTTGATTTTTTTTTTAGAGTAATTCTTTACCATCATTATGGGTTTGTTCTGAAATTGAGTTAATATACAGAGGAATATTAAATGTTTATGCTATGCACAGATAATTTTGCATCTAGACAATTTTGGGATTTGTCTATGTTTTATTGTATTTCTGAATTGAATCAGTAATGATACTAATGAGGTCATATTAATTTAATGATTATTTTAATTTTGTTTGCTGACTATTAAAAATAAAATTAGTTAAGTTTCAAGAAGAATATTTATATACGGTTGTTTCAGAATCTTCTGCTGGAATAAATAAACAAAATTTTTGACCTTAAGACTGGTTGTAGTTAGTACGGATCTTGCAAAAAAAAAACAACATTAATACACTCGATACATGACTGAAAAAATATAGAAAAACAGAGCTTTATTTATTAAATGATTTTTAAATGTATTTAATGAGTGAATTAAGAAGAAGAAAACTGAATATCCCATCCCAACTGTCGTGCCTGGGCGAGACTCATTGGATTTAATGAGTAAATTTTCTTATTTCAGATAAACATTCACATCAATTATAAATATGAATGAAATAAATTATAAACACATTTTGGGGGTGCGACAATTTGTGAAGAAGCTATAGTCACTAACAACTCTCAACCTACAGCGAAGGATATGTCAATTCCTGACAAAAGACTACCCAAGGAAAAAAAAGTCCTGTTTTTAGGTGTCGTAGTCTGGATTTTATTCCACGACCTTCGCCGTGATAGTCCTACGCACTTATTAGAACACCACGGGCAACTTTATTTTACATCACACTTTGAAGACTATAGGGAAAAATATGAAGTAACAATAACATAACTAAAACATGTTCTTCTGTTAATTTAGATCCTCAACAAATTTGGTAAAATTACTCTGGTATCGGAGTCAAAATCCATCATTTAAGGTGCGTGTCAATTTGAGAGTTCTTTCGCTAGTAAACTATCGAGATTTTCTCTGGGGTGTCTATCCATTTGAGAGTCATTTTTGTTAAGATTTTAATATCGTGAGCTTACTTGTACTGTTTTGACAGTAAATTTCCTAAGAGCACTTTAATGACCGTGTTCACTTGAGATATGAAAATGGCCAAATTTCGAGGAAGCTGTATAAAAAAGAATTTTCTCATCGAAACATGTAATTTGTTTATATTTTTTGGATTAAAATTATTACACCGCAACGCTTTTGCCCGCTTTTTCTCAAAATATATTATGGGTCAATATTTTTTCTATGAAGAATTGTATAAGCTAAAACAATTTTTTTAAAACATTTTTGAGAAATTTGCTAATAAAACTGAACTAAAACTCTTTTTACCCCGTAAAACCTTTAAGTCCAGTCCAAATTTGGGGTACTTTTTGGAAAATGCTTAAGGTACAAAAATAAAGCACTGTACCAAAATTCATCTTTGCCGGAAGTCGGATTTTCCTGAGGTGTATATATTTTGAAAAAAAAATACGAAAAAATAAAAAATTGAACTAAATGGGAAGTAGCGTTTTTTTTTTTAACCCATCTTATCTTAATACTATTTATTTTATTTAACTTTATACATATTTTACTTCATTACAAAATTGAATGGTACACTCGGGCGTATACGTACTTTTTTTTTTAAAATGAATTATCTACTCCTTTTATTTTTGCTTATTCACTTTCATTTGTTAATGTGAATTGATTTGTTTTTTATTTTTCCTAACCTGATAGGCTGACAAAGTTCTTTGTATCGTGCAACCATCTTATTTCTTTACTCTGTACCTACATATTTCAATTCAACGGGCTCCAAATTACAAAAACCATGAAAAGTTAATTTAATTTTTTTTTATTTTAATCTACATTAAATTGAAAATCTTGCATCAAGACGTATGTAGTTCATGCAATTAAAGTGAAATCACTTAAGTCTTCTAGTGATTTTCGTATTCCTTTAAGGTGGTCTCTAACCAACCATCATGTGTTGGAGAGTTTCTGAAGGGATACCCTTCCGAAAAATTTTCCTCAAAATTTCCCAATGTACTGCATAGCAGAAGAATATTTTGCGGAATCGACACATATTTTTTAGACTTCCTTTTTCAACACTTATTTCGTTTGTTAACATTTCCTGTATGCAATTCAGATTTCAAAAAAAAAATAATTTGGTGGCGCGACAGCTCGTTTAGAAACAGGGCCTCGTGACTTACAACTCTCAACCATTTCTATGTGGGTGTTAGTGGCAGGAATGGAGGGTACCTACAGTCTACTGCTGATTCCAAATGGCTAAGGGCAGGAGAAGCACCTATTCATACCAAGAGTTACTCATGAAGGATTTGTCAATTCCCCGCAAGAGGCAGTAACCGTGAAAAAAACATTTTGTTTTTAGGTGGACGAGGCTGGGAATTGAACCCAGACCTCCGGCATGACAGTCACCATTAAGCCACTGCTATAACAATTTTAAATTATATTAGTATTAATAACAGACCTTCATTATAATAGTTAATCGATGGATCTCTGTGAGATAGGTAAAACACTTTGCACCAAAATAATAATTTTTGATTTTTGCTTTTCGTAAAAGAAAATACAAAAAAAAATAAAAATTAAAAAAATGCTGTTATGAAAAAATTACAAAAACTCGATTAAAACCTTAGTTCCATTCTCCGCAGTCCGCGCACAAATAGTTGTGAAAGCTATTAAATAATTCTGTGCAAAAAAAGAGTGGAAACTTCTCTGAATAATTAAAATTTTTAATTCAGTACATGTGAACGAAATTTTTGTTTACCAATTTCTTGTCCCATATTGTGTTTCTTGCTCTTCTTTAAATTTGATAGAAATACTCTATATAATCTCTTAGTAACCTATTTGTATTCTCTCTTCATAATATTTAAAGAAGACTCACCTCCTTGAATATGGTTTGTCAAGTCATGTCAATTCATTTCCTTATAATTATTCCGGGCAAGTCGAATTAGTCCATTGAAATATTACAAAATTTTGTCCGAACCTTGCATTTTGTACATGACAAATTTTTTTTGGTGGATCTGGAGGCGGGATCAGTATGAGTATAAAAACGAGTTTTCGGGGTCAACAGCTCCCCCATTTGACCGCCATTTGGGAAAAAGGGGCGTAAAAAGTTCTCCGCGATATCTTGAGAACCATACATCGCACAAGCAAACTTTTATCACGTTTGTGTAGATAATTTAATTTTCGTCAATTTATGTTAGTGCACTTTTTATCATAAAATTGAAAACAAAAAAGTTATAGCCAAAAAAAGATGACTTTTTTAAGAAATTTATCTTAAAGAGGATTATAAAATAAATAAACTTGACTATGGCTATATTTTTTTGTTTATAACTTTTTTCTTTTTAATTTTACGATAAAAAGTGCGTTAAAATAAATTGTAGAGAATTAAATTCTCTACACAAATGTGCTAAAATTTTGTTTGTGCGATGTATGGTTCGTACCTAACTTTTTACGCCGCTGTTTCCAAATTGGCGGCCAAATGGGGGGAGAGCCTTTCAGATCTGATAGGGAAAACCTTCCGTTTTTAAGAGGATTGTCTTAATTTTATGAATACAAAATTTTCTACCAGCTTTTAACTAATATTTAGACCTTTAACTTTCCAAAAAATGTCTTGCATTTCTTATAAATAAACTTTGGAAGTCTCTGGAAACTCTTTAAAGTTAACTATTATCGCATGTAAAAACAGCTCTTTAAATGGCATTAAAATTCACCAAAATCTCTTCATAATCAAACCCACAATGATTGTCCACAAGAAGATATAACACTAAGATAAAAGGTATACCTAACTATCTATACCTACCATATCTAGGATAGAGAAATTGATATTTATCTATATGTAGCTTGTTCCAACAACTAGTGTGTCATCTAAGCCAAATGCCAAACAACATGTTCATATTTATTTACGTGTCTTTTTAAGGTTAGACAAAACCACCTTATAGTCTTATACCAACTATAGGTAGATATAGGATCAAAATCCATTTCTCTCAAATTCTAATTCCCAGGCTTTGGACTGGATTCTTTGTTTTTAGAACAGTAGATACTAAATACTCAAAGATTATGCTGTGATCAAGTAGACATTCTGTTTTCTTCAATTGTGACATTACCAAACAAGAGTTTGTTCGCCCCCTAAACCTATATCCTATATATGAACGACTGATGACCGACGAACGACGACAAGGACACTAAAAGACCAGCCAACAGATCCCAATAGCCCGAGGCCACCCTCTCGTCACTGATGGTCAAAGGTGTTTAATTCCTAAAGCACACATGGACTATGCAGGGAGGGGCACACAAACTCCATCCCACTCGATAATAGTGGATGAATGAGGATGGCAAACAACAAGGATTCCTTAGAATTCATCACTCTATCGGACTTATATTGACGCCTCTGAATGATGTACCTAAATATGCACAACAATTCAACATCATAGGGCAAAGGACACATCACATCGTATAGCATGGGAACAAGGAAACAGGACTAAAAACGGAGACAACACTACTTATAATAGTATACATTGGCATTGGCACACTGCGTTGCGTTCGTTGTCATGTTAAATGAAAGAGAACATACAATATCTACAAACAACGCAACACAATGACAAAAATAATGACTCTCTATTATAAACTTACCAGTATCCTTAATCCAGTAGTTAATTGATTTTGGTGAGGCCTCTACGTGACATTCGATCTGAACATCAGTGCCAAGCGGTGCCCCAACTAATTGATTTGGTACTTGGATGACAGGATGAACTGCAAAACCATAAATCAAAAACTCTTTACTTATATAGATAGATGTGTTGCAAAAGCGTGTAAGTGTATAAATGAGTATCATGTATGTAACATATATGTATGTAAATATAAAAGTTTGCAAATTTCAAATAGATAGATATAGATACTTATATAGATTCACAGGAAATACCAGTAAGCTATAAAGGATGCAAAAAGATTAAAATTCAATGCAGTTTTCGATCGAACGTACTTTATACCGACGACGATGACCGGCCGGCTCGTCTCGTCTCGTCTGGCCGGTATATACGACAACAACTTTCAAAGAGGTCAGTACTCAGAACCTATACAATCGGGTTTCTATGGTAATTGGAGATGCACCGAAAAGGTAAGGACATTTGACTAGTTGTCCAGTGCTGCTATGTAGATACGTATATATGCATGTATAGTTGTTGGAGCCACCACATCACCAATTTTCGTATACTTTTGCTGGGGTTTGTTTCTGCTTCCACTATATTTTGTCACATCTACGACTGCACTTGGTCCCTCTGGCGTTCATTTGATGTCATCGTTTATGGTCCATCAGAGAGCTGGGGTTTACACATGCTTGGGATATATCGTGTGTGTTTGTTGGAACGCTTAGATTTTCAAAATTTCCTTAAAATGAGTGTGCAAAAGAGGAGCATAATGCTGCACGACTTACCTTTTCCATGCCATCTGCATCGCAACTGTCTGCATTTGTAATGCACTTGGAGCAGGGTTGGACTTATTATGCGATCATATTTCAAAGCCTAATTTATTCTGGCAATGTTGTGAAATAAGTAGATGATAAATTTGAGGCATTTGAGTTGAGGGTTAAAATCGAGTTATTTTGTAGAATTTTTTTTCACCCAATTTAATTACCTAAATTTAAAATTAAC
The DNA here is from genome assembly GCA_947049315.1 of Epistrophella euchroma. Classification (NCBI taxonomy): domain Eukaryota; kingdom Metazoa; phylum Arthropoda; class Insecta; order Diptera; family Syrphidae; genus Epistrophella; species Epistrophella euchroma. Next base: position 100,599,023 of record OX346247.1, on the reverse strand, counting down.
CCAGAGTTAACAAAGTAAATTTAGTGAATTAACTCTGGACTGGATTTACTGAAGAGATATCTTAAACGGGATTGACCAACTCTCTGGTTTAACTCAGAGTTAACTCGCAGTACTAATAAACTAGACCTTTGTTAAACTTTTCTTACGAACGCTGTGCAACGGTTATCTTGAACATAAAAGAAAACCAGCCATTAAACAATATTTTCTTGGCTGAAATTAAAACACATAGATAGATACAATGCGCTCAAAAAACTCAGGAGATCACAAACTTTAGCTATAATAATCCTCACGTCCAAAGACAAACCTTATTTCACCACTTCGAATAAAATGAAAGAAACAATTCAAAGCAACCTTAAACAAAAACAAGTAAATATATCAATAGGTTTCGGACAATATCTACAACTTCTGTCGGAGACAAGAACAAAATTGTATGGGAGGGGGGGGGGGGGAATCTATTTCCCCCCGTTTAGGCGCGTCGGGCTTTTAAAGTCCAATCAGTTTTTGGCTAGGTTTTGTCCTTTGTCAAGCTTTTTTATCGCACACAATATAATCATTAAAAGAAAAACGTTTACTGAATGCGTTCAAATCAAAATTCTTTTAAATCGCAGTGAACTTATTAATTTTTCTATTTTCCTTGATAAACACACAATGGACCAAAGAGAGGAATAAATTAAGTTTTAATTCAATTAAAAGCTCTCCCAAACCAACGCGAAACATTCGAGCGACGACGAAAACAATAATAACAACACGTGCTTGTCAAAGAAAACAACACGTTGTTATTATTGTTATCGTCGTCGCTGCGAATGTTTCGCCTTGGTTTGGGAGAGCCTTAAAATTGTTAGTGTGATTAAAGAAAATATTAAGAATATTTCTTGTACATAAAACCAAACCCTGGAGTTAAAGAAAAATATCTAATAATGAAAAATACAAGTGATACTGCCTTTCATATATGTATGTACATATCGTCGGCTAAAGATTCAAACCTCGTAACTCCATTATTGAAAATTTTCCTTTTCGAGAAAAACGAAAACAAAAAATGCTTCTATGGGAGGTACCATTTAAAACCATTTGTTTGGAAATTTAATTTTCACAAAAAGGTTACATATCCTATTATCCTATTAATATTATAAATGTAAAAGTTTGTTTGTCCGTCTGTTTGTTCCTCTTAAACTCTGAAAATACCTTATTGATTGTAATGAGAATTGGTAGAGCGAGAGCTTGGAACATGAGGATGGACATAGGCTTCTTTTGCTTTCAAGATCGAAAACAATTCAACAGAAAAAGTTAAATTATTTACAAAAAAGGGATAAATTGTTTGAAATGTCAGATATTCAAATATAAAAATATCAAAAAACAAATATAAAAGTATTTTAGAATCATAAAGTTATTTAAATATGGGAAGCAAGGCTAGCACTGGCCTGCTAGTACCTAATAAAATTTATTATTGGTTTTTTTTTTTTTAGAAAAATCTGTCGAGCCATTTTTGAGAAAAATAAAATTTTCCAAAAAAACATGTCGAGGGAATGTCCCAAAAACACTATATACCAAGTTTATTTAAAATCGGCCCATGGGTTAATTGGCTGAACAGAATGGTGACAGAGACGGAACTGGAGCCGGAGCTGGAATAGCAATCTCAATGTTGTGAACACAAAGGAACGTAACCGCATACGGAGCCGCAGCCGCAGACGGAAGAGTTCACCAACTTTTAACGACACTTTTGACGTTTCAATTTGTATGAAAAAAAAAAAACAACTTTTTGGGTCGGAAAAAAATATTGTGGTTAATTGTATCGCGAAAAAAATTATTTATTAAAATGAAAATTATTGGAAACAAAAAATGTAAATTCTGAGCTTGTGCACAAGAATATTCTTTTGTTTTTGTTCAAAATACTTTCAAAGCTGTACAGCTGCATTGTGTGCACGTAAAAAAATAACGTACGACATTTTTTGACAGCTCTTCCAGTTCCGTCTGCGGCTCCAGTTCCAGCATTCTATTCTGTTCAGGCAGTTAGGCTGTAGGCAAGTAAGCAGACAGACAGATAGACAGATAGACAGACAGACAGACAGGCGGGCAGATTTGCGAGGCCTACTTTTTTCGTCTTCGTAATGTCAAGTTTGATAAAAATCTCGACATCTCCAAAGGATGTATCGTTTTTCATTAAACTTTAAATGGTGGATTGTGACTATTCCTTTTAGTAATGTTATGATTGCACAAATCCTTGGTTACAAAAAGAAACGACTGTCAAATACAAAAATTTGAGTCTAACACTCCGGTTCGATCGATTAGGTGTTCAGTTTTGATTTTGAAATAAATGACAGCGATTCGCGCGAATTTCAATGCACTTGGTCTCTTTACATACAAAAAAAAAACAATAAAAACGAAACAAATGATGGCGAAGTAATCGAAATCGAAATGACCAAAAGCCAAAATAATCGAAAAACTAAATAATAAAAGGCGAAATGAACTTAAAAAGAACTAAATAAAATACTGAATCATTTTTTTCGAAACAAATATAAACCAAGTAATTGAAAAATATTTTGATCAAAATGCTGGAAAAACTAAATGCGAAACGACTAAAAAAAAAATAATAAAAAAAAACGAGATAAAAAAAAAACGAAAAAAACCATTCATAAAGATCGATCGCTACGTCTAGCGATTTAAAGTTGTATACCGAAACCGCACCTAATTCGGACGAATTCGCTTGAGAAATCAATCGCTTACTCGCACGATTGGAAATCGCTGCCACCAAAACCGTATATGCCTTGTCAGTATTGCATTAGCATTGTATTCAATTTTCTTTGTAAATATCCAAAAATGTGGTTTGAATCAATACCAGTACTTCAATCCAATCGAAAGGACGTACCAACAATTTTTAGTTTTTTTTTCCGGCATTGATTTGTAACTTTTACACTATTCCTTCAAGATATATAAAGTGTGTAAAGTGCCTATATACTATACGAACCCTACGTAGCTTTTATCTTCATACCTTCGAATCCAAATTTTGGTTAACATCTACTTAACGAAGCAGCACTCCATCTGAATGTTCATCTATTCGAAATATTTCTGTAGCTTAACATATTCCTCTGCGTTTAAAGGTATGGCAGTAAATATTCGTACAGGCATCAAGGCCCATACCAGTCGCAACAACAAGATATTCAAAAAGATAAAGTTGCGTTCGCTCTTACCTCTTACAATGCCTTTTTGAGCGTGTTGTGTGCATATCTGCATATTCCATCTCCTCATCACCTACCCCTTGTCTAAAGGAAACTCACACAATATGAGTGTAGACAAGCTTTTGGAAAAAGGATAATAAAACTCTTGGATTCGAACATTTAATGAGTCCTTTTCTATTAGAGACTATAGACTGAAGCTGGTCTACAGTGGATGATGCAGTCCAACACTGACCACCAAATACTCTATGTGCCTGGCCAGATCAAGTCCATCCTCAATGAATCCTGTATTGCTGACCACTAGACTCCGGCATACAATGTAGCGTTAATGAAGGGAACTCTTGGTCAATGCTGGTCAGATGATGGGTTCATTGAAAATATTTCATCCCCGAAAAACTCCATTTAGAGGAGATAGACGTTTACACACATATTCTTCCACAGACGCTCTTACCTCATGGATGTGGCTCCAGAATGTGCCCACAACGAGTTGGAAGTTCCTATGTCCTGTCTCTGTGTGATGATGCGAAGTGTCCGATGGCATTCGGTGAAGGTATAGGTATATGGTTATTTTGCAAAAAAGGAAGTGACAAGTGTGTGAAGAAATTTTCGACACAGACCTATGGATAATGACTATGTGTTTAGGCCTGTTTCTATCCGTTGGATCTCTTATGTTGTGGCGATAATTTTAGAGTAAGGACCCAACTGAAACCATGCTCTTATCAGATTTCGACGTTAGGAATGTTTTTGTTCCCATCTGTGCTTTGCTTTTACTTCTATGTAAGGTACCTACTGATGGGCAAAATGTTGTGCGTTATTTTGTGTTTGTGTGTGGCCTTTAGCTTTTGTGAAGTTGATTATAAATAGCAGTTTACAATCTTGAAAGGCGGACTTTGGACAAGATAACCAACGAGATGAGTTTTTGTGCTTGTTAAAGGGCGTTTACTGGCAAAAGTTTTTCTGAACAAATTTAAAGACCAAAAATCGATGAGGATATTTTTTCATTCTGGTACCTATAAGGATTAGCAAAACCAGGGCTACACAGCATGGTTAAAGAACAAACAAAGAATATTAGGTTGGCAATTGATTTGATTAGATGGAACGAAGGTATGTACATATAGAAATGACGGCCCCAAGCGAAACCTATCTCAAAGACCCAACTAGCACTGAAGTGCGCCATTTTGATACCATAACTCGAGTGACCTGTAAAGAAAACTGTTTTTAAGTGTAACTTGCCAGACAAAATCCCAGGCTAGGTAATTTATAGGCTTCAGTAATCTATAGCCACTTGCTCGTGGTCTCAGGAGACTGAATATGAAAACTTAGAAGATGGTTCAGTCGCGACCAAACTTGGCTCAGAGCCACTTCGTTGCGTTGAGAAAGGAGATCAGATCTCTGATCTTCAGTTTGGAAAGTTCGCCGAGGTCATTGCTTTTCCCAATTATTGTGATCTCGTTTTGGCCAAAGCAGAATATTTTCAGAGGAAATTAATGCGACTATTTCCTTTTCCTGCTGGCCCCCACAGCTACGACAGTGAGTATTGTGAGGAGTACCTAGTCTCGCCGATGTTCTCCGATTTGCCAGTGACCGGAAAAAGTTGCAACGACCCTGGCTATATGTCTCTCCTGGGTCTGCCTATCAAGTGGGTTGTTCGAGTTTTATTGTAGGTGGGCCAAATCTTTCTAGATATGACACAGTTTGTAAGACCCTTTTAATCTTATCTCACTGCAAGATACTAGATATTTAATATGTAAATCAAGTGGTAAAAGGTGCAGAAAAACGCTTAAGGCATCCGTCGGTCATGATCGCAAGGCCCCTGTGGTACCAACGCTAGCTGTTCTTTGGACCTTCTTAAATTTAACGATGTTGTACGCTTTGTTAAGTGCGGGCCACCATACAATCGAGCCGTACGTGAGGATTGGTTGTATACATTCACAGTATCATCTTCGACTGGAGACCCCACTTTTTACCGAGTGTCTTACTACAGGCATAGAAAGCTATGCGGGCCTTAACCCGTTCTTCAATATTCAGTTTACAGTTTAATTTAGGGTCGAGAACAACGCCTTAATATTTTACACTAAGACAGAGATAGAGTTTGACCATTTAGTCGGGGTAGAGTGAAGGGGGGTATTTTAGTTTTGGTAGTAAAGAGCATCAGTTCAGTCTTACTTCGGTTAACACCTGGTCCTCAACTCGTGCCCCAGTTACTAACCTTACTCAGGGACATCTCTGTGATCTCACTGATCACGGGCAGCCAGAAACTTTCTTGACACCAATACCACCAAATTATCCGCATACGCTACCGCCTTCACCCCACATCTCTCCAACTTTACGAGAATTTTATTCATGACTGAAAGCCATAGAAGAGGGGAAAGAACCCCACCTTGAGGTATTCCCTTAACGTGCTTAATCGAACTTGTACTTTCTAACGTAGCTTAAAGCTGATATAGTCCTCTCTATACCAATGTCAACTAGGGCTTCAAGAATAGAGTCGGTTAGGACATTGCTAAATCCTCCTTCTAAGTCTAAAAATGTAGATAGAGTGAATTCTTTAAAATGTATTTATTTCTCAATTGTACACACAACCTAATTGAGGGCCGTATCAGTAGATTTACCCCTCTTGTATGGGTGCTGAGGAATTGCTAACGGATGCCCAATCAGTATGTCACTAATATGGGTGTCTAGAATGCGCTCCAAAGTTTTCAGCAAGAATGAGGTTAGGCTTAGAGGTCGGAAATCCTTCGCAGATTCATGACCATGATGACTACCTATCTTCGGAATGAAAACTACTCGAACCTCTCTCCATGAGACAGGTACATGGTTGAGGGGGAGATGCATCCTTTGGAAATCATCTCCAGCCAAGGAACTGCTATATCTTGCAGTCTTTGTATAGCATAATTGGTACTATGCCGTCTAGACCTGGAGACTTATAAGGGGATTAAGTATTAATTGCCCAGGCAATAATTTCTTTATATAATAACGGTATTTATATGCTCTATACTCGAACTCGAGCTAACTAACTAGTTCTAAGCGATTCGGGGTTACTGCTCTCGCAGCCCGAAAAATGTGTTTTTAACAGTAACTCCAAGGATTCGGGTGAAGAGATTGTCCAAGACCCATCAGGCTTATTCAAAAACGAAGGACAGCAATGCTTCTTCGAAAGAACTATACTAAGCCTAGATGAATCTTTAATGTTTTTAATTGAATGACAAAATATTCCTTCCATCCATCTCTTTTGTTTAATGCAAGGAAGTGCTTGTAAACAGCTTAAGGCAGTCTTTGTACGGTTTGTAAAATGTATGTTTTTGGCAGATATTGAATATTGTTCCTGTCATCTTCCTGAGATTAGACAAATCTTCGTTCCACCATGGAGGGATGGATTTACGGCTGTATTTGACTGGGCAGGAAACCTTAAAAGTGTTTTTCATATATGCTTCGAAGGTTTTTACTTTTTCCTCTAGATCTTCTACCGAGTCTGGACTCAGATGGAACCAAAGACATAAAATATTACATATATATAGTCTTTGAAGAAACGATGGAACTGTTTTACAATTATGTTGGGAAAATCAGGATGTGCCTCAAATTCCGAAAGAGCTTGTTTTCCATTTCAGTGGGTCATAAATCTCAGATCCGTTCCCGATATAGGAACGAAGTTCTCATTTTTCCATCGAAGTAGATGGGACATATTAATTTTCAATTCCCTTGAAAATCGCGAACTATCTCAATGTGTGAATTCAAAAAGCTGTAGCTTTTCTCAGCACCAAGAGAATTATTATTGTATTTTCGTCTTCTTACTTCAGACATTTTTTTAGCGGAAACTTTAATAACTAAGAAATAATGCGATCTAAAAATGTTTGTTTTATCATTATCATTTAGGGGTAGTTTGCTGAAACGAAACTTAATATTTAAGTTGAGTTTCTGTGAGAGTTCACGCTGAGGAAAAAGTAGAAAATATGCATTTAAATTGAACAAAAATAATTAAGTTTCGTTTCAGCGAATGGGCCTTAACTCAGGTGTCAAAATTGTTTGATTCAGTCTTAGTAAGGGACGCCGAAAACAACAACATATTAAAAAAAAAAAAATTTTCAATAATCTTTATGTTTTACGTTTCTTTCGCATGGCATGCAGCAAAATATATTTTTTTTGTTTTTTAAATGATTTTATGGCCAAATAACCGACTCATTAAAATTACTCTGCCTACCTTGGCAGCGCGTATATATTCTACACGGAAAGCTTATAAATTTAATGTCCAGAACTATTTTGCATCATTTTTCTAAAGTCAAGAAGAGTAGAACTTTTTTTTTTCACTTTTCAATTTTAGTTCTCCAGTCGAAAATTTTGTTAACGGATTTTAATTTTATTCAAGAAAAGTCGAAATAACTTAGTATGTATGTATGTACTTCTGTGCAAAATTCTGGAGATATACATAAACCTACATAAATATTTATCTTAACTCCATAAAACATTTTCCGAAACTCAATTAACTCCAAGCCACACTTGACTGGAGCTCTTTTGATGCATTTACCACAAGTTGGCATGCATGCATCCTTCCTCTTGTGATGCATTTTCATAACTCTCTCTTACAGTGATGTTTTGCTGTTTGTGCTTATGTTTATTGTATATGTGCCATCCAAGAATCCATGTTAATGATTTCCGCAAATAAAATTTCCTGTGCAAAACATAAATTAATTCTGTCGTGTATTATATTTTTTTTTTGTGTACGTTTCTAACATCCTGAAGATTCATTTGCATTCTTTCGGTTTCTTTTTGTATTTTCTTACATCCTCCAGCAGCTGATGAGATACAATTTTGATGACGATGTGCAAAAAGTGCATGTTTGTCAAGGAGTGGTGTCCTTTGTGTATGTATATGTAAATGAGATAAAAACCCCATAATGGTTGATAGGATAGAAGCAGCAGCATTTAATTAATCAGAATTAAAATAAGTACACATGAGCACCGTCTATTAAAATAAAACTCCAGGTAAAGGGTTTTTGAAGATGATGACTGGTGATGGAGAAGCTATATTCTGTCAAGAGAGTCATAATGTTTGCTTTGAGGCAATAACGCGCATTAATGTGAGTCCATCACAAATGGAACAATTGCACCACACACTGCCAGCATTTGAATTTCAATCTTAGGCATCTAATTAGATACTCGAAATCCTTCTCTATACTGCCACCCATATGTATCTTTCTATCTGTGAAAAACACCTGAATTTAAATACTTGAACTTACAGTGTATGCTGAGGGAGATTCTTTTTGAAACCGATGGTGGTACGCCATTTGATGCAATGCAGAGATACGAGCCCATTTCACTACGTGAGATTTTTGTCAGTTTTAACACTTCACCCCGGAATGATGCAACTGAAAAAAAAAGAAAAGAAAAAGGCAGGTATAATAATGATACTCTCATATTATATATGTATGCGGGACCATCATGAAATAGGCAAAAAGGATTCAAACATTTAAAAAGGAAGAGGTCATTTTGTTTGTTTTTGAGTGAAAAATGAATAAAAATGAATAGTTATAGTATTTTTTTTTTGTATTTGGTCTCTTGGGAGAATGATCTTAAATTAGATTATGAGTAGCTGACAACACACCTTGGGTTTTTGTGCCCATATTATCTTTTAGAACGATTTCATTGCCATCTTCCCGACGCCATGTCACAATTGGTTCTGGATAGCCTTGTGCTCTGAAAATAAAAACAAAAATATTAATTAAATTTTTTTATATGTTAATACAGGTAAATAATACCAAAAGATAAAAACATTTATCCTTAAAGAGTGTGTAATATCAAAACTTTTCAAAATATATGTTACCGTAAAAAGCCGAAATAATGAAATTCTAGAATTTAACGGGAAATCGTATACGTCACTGTTTATACATAGGATACATTCAAATTTTCTTTGAATCCATTTTCTTTAAATGCAAAAGAAACTTTGCGTACACCCAACTTCGCACCTACCCCAAATTCTACAGTGGAACAAGCAGGTGGTTTATACGCCGCCGTAATGCTGGGTGACCTAGGATTTACCGGTAAATTCTAGAATTTCATTATTTCGGCTTAGAGTAACATATATATATATACAAATTCTTTGCCTCAACTTTTCTTAGTTCTCAATCAGTTAACCAGGGTTGGTTTTATGGATTTGTTTAAACAAAAAAAAAAAATCGATTTTGATTAAAATAGCATTCTTCTTGTTTCCTACTTCTAAATATGTAATCAGTGCCTACGTTTTGTAACTCTCACATAGCAAAAATCAGTCGAGAAACGGTGAAAAATGGAACAAAACTCATTTAATTTGTTTCAGTTCTCATCGTTTCTCGACAGAACTTTTAACAAGTAAAAATAAATGCAGACAGTTTTTTGTCAAATCAACATGATCGATATTAATACAAAATGTTCACAATAATTAAAATCCCAAAAAAAATATACACCTACATTAAAAATTATTCGTAAGAATATTTTTCAAATATTTGGCCAGTAATTTAATTAATACCCACAAGGGGTATCAATTAAGTTTTGAACAAAAGGTAAAACAAAAATAAAATAATTTATTCCAGTAAAATTAGATAACATAATTAACCGAAAAAGTTCTCGCCGATTTGTTATCCCACCGTTTCGCTATCTGCAGCCCTTCGTTATCTTTTCGAGTTCCGGCAAAATTCATTAACTATCTAATATGTACGTATGTATATCAAGGCCGTTCGTATTTTTATTTATTTATTATAACAGATAATATGAACTTTTGAATTAGATTTAAAACTGAGTTATTATTGAATACTGAAACGAAGTCATTATTGATCATCAGTTTTAGAAAATTTTAAATTAAATTTCTTTATCACATTTCTGCAGCCCACATCTCCCTTAGTATTGCTCTTAACGAAAATATGAATGAAATTTTTTTTGTAGGAAATTTAAATTGATTTCATTTTGTAGTGTTGAAATTTCTGCTTGTGCGCTTAGTTTTCAAAATATTCGAGAAAAACTACAAAAAGAGCTCATATAACCCCTTCTGGCTTAAAAGTACGGTCCTGGGCTGGGGGTTTTAAGTATGTTAGACCTGAAATAACCCAGACTACATAATTTTTAGCATATATTTTTACTTTGTTTGCTGAGCTGTTAAGGTCAGTTTATGTAGTTTTTTTTTTTTTTGAAGATCTCTTTTCCTGTAAAAAGTGGTCGTAGTCAGAAACAGAAAGTATTTCCCAGCTATATATTTTTGTTATTGAGAAATTTTAACAGATGTTTTGTAAAACAAGGAATCAATCCTAAAGAAACGTGTTATCTAACCAATACATTTAATTGACTCAAAAATTAAATTTAAAAGAAAATTACGCTCTTTAAAAAAATAAGAACAAAATTAAAATTTTTATCTCGTGTTTTTTCTTAAATTGCGCGATAAATTAAAAAAAAAAACATCTGTTAAAATTTCTCATTATAAAAAAATAAATTGTTTCAGAATGGTTTTTATTTAAGCTCTTCAAAAAAAACACATTCAAAAAAAAAAAACTGAACAACATTTTTACTATTTGTATTGTATTATTTATACTAGAATGTCAGTTTATTAGACTTGACCATTCTTTATTCCGTCAATTTTATTGAATTTTGAACAATAACAACAACTTAAAGGTGCTACCACCAATTGCTTACGAATTAATTTTGGGTATTTTAATTCGTTTTATTTTTGTTTGGCTAGAGATATAGCTATTTCAAGGGGTGCCAAGCCCTATCGTCAGTCTCCTTTATAGTGGTGCTGAGCTTTTATCCAATTTTATTTGAAAAACTTTCTACACATCATGCGGTATTTGAACCCGCGCATCAGATTTGCTCAGTCTTTGAAGCTGTGTATACTACGTACTCTGCCACCGTTGACCACTGACGTCACAGGTCTAGATGTGCTGTTTGTTTATCAATTGCATTTGGAACATTTTGTTCCCTTAACTTATGTATTTGACTTATTTTTAGTGTATATTCAAACCTGGATACCTTTTACACAGTGCCATTTAGTTTCCAGTAACAATCAGTTCATTGGCGAGAAGGGCAGGAAGAAAGAGGGGTAAACAAAATATCCCCGGTAAACAAATTCAGGAGATTTTTTTGACATTTCTCTTCACACTACGTTTTTGTGCGTTCAACTAAGGTATTAGTTTAAAAGGAAAATAAGCAAATCAAAAAAGTCTTCAGCAACTAGTATCTTCGTGTGAAAGGGGACTATATTCTTGATATTATCTAATAAATTGATGTTATTATTTCTGTTAGACAAAACAACGCTAACATCATCTATCAGTGGAGATAGTTCAGTCAAATACTAAATTGTGGCCATTTAAATTTTTTAAATTCTATCTTTCGTTGTACCTAATGATAATTTCTTCAAGATTATTTTCTTTAAACAAATAAAATGTCATGATATAATTATGTTTCCAAATTTTTCTGAAGTGGCTACCCCTTCTATTTCAAAAATGTAATGGATTTAATTCTATTCTTGGCATTCTTAATTCAAAAATTGATGAAAATTTTTAGAATTAAAGAAAAAAAACAAACTATGTTCTTCAATGTTACTGACCCAACTCCTTTCTACATAAGAGCTATATATTTAACATGGCTTGCTACAACAGGAGAGGCGTTAGGAGCGTCTCTAGTTTTTTTCAGCGCTACCTTTCTAAATTTTGAAAAAAAGCCACAAAAAAAAAAGGATTTCAAGAAAAAAAATATCCTAAGTGGTGGAAGTTTCCACAAAATAGCTTACATACATATTATGTAGTATTTGCCAAACAGTGAGTTAGAAATTCCAATAACAGCTTTAAGCCTTATGGTTTGCGTATTCCTGTGGGATAAAACCTTTCCAACGGCATAACATAGCATTAAATATAATTCATGTTCGTTGGATGAGACAGAAGGCCCCTCCCTTCTTTTAGGGGGGAGGCACAATTTTCTGAAAAAAAAAAATGACTTAAAAAAAAACAAAACTAAATAAAAACAATGGAAATATTTAAAATATAATAATTTAACTTTTTTAAATCCAGCCAGGCCATTCTTTCATTTTTTTGTTTGTAAATCAAGTTCATGGTTAAAGTTTTTTATGGTCACCTACAATTTTCGGCACCTCGCAAAAATAGGTCAGGTAATTTAAGTAATTGGTCAAGCCACTTTTGTATATTTGAGTACATTAGATGCAAATAAGCAAAGCGGAAATGAAAAAAAGAACCATATGATTAAGTTATTTTTGAATTTTGTATTCAAATAGTGTCAACTAGTTTTAGTTATGATTACAAGATTACAACCAATGAGTTACTTATTTAACTTAATATTAAAGCATATGCAAGACAATTATGTAAAGATACATATGTATGCATTTACTTGTGAGATTTTATGACTATTATATAAGAGCCTTTTAGAAAGGAGCTCAACCCATAAAGTCGTTCACCTTAGTTTTCTTCTCGCTATTCTTTATATGCTCAGCGAGCAAGCACTTAATGCATTGGTACTCTATTGAATTGAAGCCATTTCTACTGTTTTTTTTGTTTTTTTTGTTTTAACTCAGCCAATTTCTTAAGTGCTTACGTCATCCTCTAAATAAACGACTATGCTCTCATAACAAAACAGTTTTTTGCAATAAAAAATAACAAAAACAGACATCAAAACACTAATCCGGCGCGAATTGCTATTAAATCCACTATAATAAAATTATGCTTCCTTGCGAAACGGATACACACAACCAACACTCACACTCATTCCATTGAAACGAAAGGAAGTCGTTTTTATATCCTGCCAAGGGTTAAGTATCATAGTAGAGTAGTAAAGTAAAAATGGTGCGTATCGCTTTTAGGAAGCTGTGAATTTACTGTAAACGGGGGGTTATGGTCAGTAACATAAATCAGACCGAACAAAAAAGAAGAACCCATCAGGATAAAAAGAGAGAAAGAGAGGTTGTTGCTTTTGTCGTTAAATCCTTAAATTAGATCCGAAAGAAGGATGTAATTGTTAAGTAATTTGATCTGGCGTTAAACAGGTCTCGGAAGTTACAAAACGAAAGAGATATGCCATAGTCACTTGATTGTGGTCAGGACGGACAAAGAATTATTTTTATTCTTCTTCTTCTTTCTCCATAAGGTTAAGGGTAGGAATCAGGAATGTCATTAAATTTGGCGTCAATTTAATGAACATTGCAATGCCTGTGGTTTAATATCTTAACTCTTAAATTAATTGATTACTGGTTGGTTGGTTGAAATTGAAGTGCTTTTATTGTTTTTGAAATTCAAAGAATGTTTAAGTATCTATATATTTTGAGCATAAACATTTGTGTATAGGAACTGTTTAATGTCTTGAATGAATTTAGTTAATTTTCATGTAAAGTTAACAGTCCAATTTATGTATTTGGAAACAATTAAATGTGTTGAATAAGGAGGTCGTCAGTTTTTTTTAAGAGCCTTGAACTTAACTTAATATTTTGAATCTGTGGTTAATTTCTTTAATTTTTTTTTCTGCAAAAAATTTATTGTTTTTAAGTATTAAAATTATAGTTAAAAGATACGATAAACCAGAAGATTACCTAAACTCAAATAAATTTGTTTGATTAATTGATAAGGAAGGAATTAGGTGAGAAGAAAAAAGGAATTTGAAGAATAACCATTTCATTTAATATTAATAACTTTTTCAAAAACTGGCAATAAAATTCATTTGGGAAATAACAAATAAAAGCTGCATGCGAAGAAAATTTGGTTTGAAATAACGAGAGACCAAGAAAACTAAAAATAGGTGGATGCGTTAAGTTGCTTTAAATAAAAATAAATAAATAAATTTGATGGCACAACAGCTCATGAAGAACTATAGGGCCTAGTGACTTACAACTCTCAACCATTCCTGTGTGCGTGTCTGCGGGAATAGAGGGAACCTACAGTTTATTGCCGAATCCGAACGGCTAACGAGCGGCACTTTTCTGTGACAGGAGATACTCTTGGAGGATTTGTCAAATCCTCGCTGAGGCAGTAGCCGTTTTTCTTTTAAATAAATAGGTGGCGAGGCTGGGGATCGAACCTTAGACCTCCGGCATGACAGTCCATCGCACTAACCATCACGCCACGGCTCTAATTGGAGTTCAATAAATTTTTTCAAGCTGCCATATACATAAGTCATAAAGTGCATTTCCATCATCGGCTCTACATATTTTTTCACTTTTGAAAAGTGAAATAAATCCAATTTTTAACAGTTAAGATAGAACTATAAAATAGTCGAAATGCTACGTACGTGGTCGTACGAAACTGAGCGATTCGAGTACTGATTTCTATAATACACTGGATAGTGGATTCCCTACAAAGTATAACAGTTTTTCTGATTCCAATATGAAGATGACAAGTACGTAGGCAACTTAACACTTTAGGTATGTTCAGTGAGGCTGAGAAGGCCAGTTAAAGTAGCTGAGATCTCAAAAATTCTACTACAACCGAAGAGGGGCAAAAACCAAAGTGGAATTTCTAAGAAAAAAAAAACCAAAAGAACCATCACTTGTTTGTAAATTTGATTTTTAGTTACGTAAAATAATTGTAAAAGTGAATTTAAAATATTTAAGTTGCAATTTTGTAAAAAAATTACATTTCATTATGTTATACAGTTATACTGTTATACAAAAAAATAGGCAAATCAGCATTATAACAATTCTCAAATGGCTTCAACTTTCTTTAATGGATGCGCTATCCAGTGTATTATAGAGATCAGTGGAGTGATTTTCTACTCTTTGTGAAGTTTACGTTAACTTTTGCTTTCGGAAGAAACGAGCGCTCTTCGACCGCTCCTTCGTAGGAGAGCTAACAGCTGGCATTCAAACAAAAGAAGTTATGTTTGCTTTGATTCAAATGGGTATAATTATGAATTATTTAAGTTTATGCATTAGTAAAAGTAATCTAATAATATACTAATTTCATCCATCGTTAACATAGCCAACTGCAATAGTTTTAAGTTTTTCATTAATTATTTTTTCATTTCTATTTTTACAAAACAAAATACATTTAATTAGAGATGAGCTAAACTGTGGTTTTCCAGTCACAGGTATAACTGTAACTGTGATCTTATGAGTCTTCTATGTCTTTTTCATTTTGGAAAGGATTTGATATTTTTGCGAAAAGATTTGTCCTTTTTCCATTTTTGTGTGTTTCATTAAAAAAAAAGATGCCTTCTGGATGAGTTCTTAAGACGGCAGATGCGATCTTTTTAAATTTGGAGACTTTGTCTTCGTTCACCTATACATTTAAAAATTATTTCATGTCAAATTGAAAATAAATTTGTCAGTGAATCGAAAGTCTATATACATATGTATGTGTGAATGTGAACAACAGTCAAAAATACGACTGAAATATAGGCTCACATTTCTTTGTCTAGTGATTTTGTTCAGTTTACTCATTGTCCGATTGTCGTGATTTGTGAATCGTTTCTGTTTGTTGTCCAGCCAGAAAAAAAATAAAATCACAGGTCGTGATTTTTGCTCATCTCTACATTTAATTAACGCAGGAAATTACATTTTGTTTTGGTTTTGACACATGATCGGATGTGGCAGTGACTTTGTATTATGGGTTACTTGTGCATTTGAGGTTTCGATGGCTTTAAAGCTAAACAAACAATAATCAATATATATTTAAGAAAAAAAAATCAAAGAAAATGACACTCTTCAAAAAAAAAGAAGAAAAAAAAATTCGTTCCCTTAATTTTTTTTGTAGTGTACAGTAAAACCCGCTTAAGAGAAACTACAAAATGTCACAGTCTTTCTTTCACTTAAGCGGGTTTTTAACTTAACCGAAACCCGGTTAAGTGAAAAAAAAATCACTTACTGGCTGAACAGAATGGTGACGGAGACGGAACTGGAGCCGGAGCTGGAATAGCTGTCAAACTATTGAACCAACTTTTAACTTTTCACGTACGGCACTTTTGACGTTTCAAATTGTATGAAGAAAAAAAACAACTTTTTGGGTCAGAAAAAAATATTGTGATTATTTGTATCGCGAAAAAAATTTATTTATTAAAAGGAATTATTGGAAACAAAAAATGTGAATTCTGAGCTTGTAAACAAGAATATTCTTTTGTTTTTCTTCAAAATACTTTCAAAGCTGTACAGCTCCATTGTGGACATGTAAAAAAAATAACGTACGACACTTTTTGACAGCTCTTCCAGTTCCGTCTGCGGCTCCAGTTCCGTCATTCTATTCTGTTCAGCCAGTTAAGCGGATCTAAAAATTCCATTAGGCGGAGAATTAATGCTAAAAACAATTGTGTTTATCTTTTATTTATCTTTGAATTATCAAAATGTAATTTTCTTTTTAATAAATGTCAAAATACGTAGATATACCTCTTCATCGGGTTGTACGTATTTTAAAATTTCTTGCAAAATTCAAAACTATTATTTTATAAAAAAATTCGCGCGAAATTTTAACTATTACAGCCTTATTCATTAGATTGCGCTAAATAGATGAATATGCACTGCATAAGGTTTTATGTAGCCTCTTTGCAACGTTGCATAAATTCCTATTCATAAAACATTTTCCTACCCATTATAGTTATATAGCGCTTGATGATGTCAAATAAAGGACTAAACATAAGAAATCTATTACGTTTTACGTCCACAACTGACAACTTAAGCTCAGCTGTTCGTAAAAAATCAAAAAAATAATTGTGCCGCGACGATTGTGTCTTTTAATTTCTTTTAATATTATTGTAATTATTGTTCTTTGTGTAATTTTTGAGTTTGGAAATAAAGTTAAATGTCTTGGAATAAAAAAATGTTTGATTTATTGAAAGAATTGTTTTCACTAAATGTTTTTTTTGAGAAGAATACCTACTCATTTATTAGGGCGGCGCTTTTTTTTGGCATTGTTTTAAATTCTTTTATTTCCCCTCTTAAAGGGATCAAGAACCATTAAACTTTGCATACATCTTAAGTAAATATAAAGTAAAGTAATAGTAAAGTAAATTTAAGTAAGGTAAATAGTGCAACAAATGTAATTCGTCAAAAGAGGTGTACACAAAAGTTTTAATTTTAGGTTGGGATTCGATCTCTAGACCTTTGGCATGACTACGTTAGGCGAATTTAAAATAAATTACCCAATATTTTGTTTTATTTAAATAAATAATTATGTACATACCTTGATCACTCTTAGGTATGTTCATAATTAAAAAATAAGCGTCACCCTAAATCTTTGTGTTTTATTATTGTATGTGAGTCACAGTCCGTGCATTCAACAAACATCTGAAATTTCAGATTTCTGAATTTTTGGAGCTTCTGATTGGCCAGCTGTCATAAAAAGTTAGATGACTTTTAGTGACTTTTAGTTACTGATGGCCAATCAGAACTCCAAAAATTCAGAAATCTGAAATTTCAGATGTAGGTTGAACGCACGGAGTGACATTTCGGTACAAAAATATCCTTATGTAGGCACTATTCAACCTCCAAACGCGTTTAGCTTATAATGCCTCTATTCAACGCTGTACCTATAAGTTTTATGTATCACATTTTGGCATTTAGAGGCATTATAAAGAGTGTATAACATTATGCACTCGTTATAATGCGATTATGAATTAGGCTGTTATTTTATAAAATTATTATTTTATAAATTTATTATATTATAAAATATATTATTTTATAAAAATAATTTCGTTTTGAAAACCAATTAAGTACAAATACCTATACACATAACCTACTCCTACATTATATTTGAAATATAAGTGCTTTCAAATTCTCAAACCCTTCTTATACATATATTTATATCATGTCATGTGGCATAAACTTTATTTGTATACATACCGACAGGTCAATTTAACGGAACTACCTTCCGGAACAATAACATCTGATGAGGTATCTTCCGCAACAAAATCTGGTGGAATGACCACGTCCAAGTATCCAATCTGCAAAAAAAAAAAGAAAAACAAAAAAGAACATGATTTTCTGTCTGAGATGAAAATTAAAGAAAAATTACTCATACCCCATATACAACTCAACTCTCAGTCACACACGTCTCACAAATTTATGCATGGAGCGGCACAGAGAATATGTGAAAAATGCAAACAGCATATCAGAAAAAAAAAAACATAAAAGAGACTTGACCGAACATAGACTATAAGGACAGACACCGACAAAACCACTAAGGAAACTTCATACAGATTGAACGGGCAGAGCAGCATATCCAGCTTATAGTGATAGTCCGGGGCATTTAGACTTTTGCTGGGAAATAATTCCGAGACGCATTTTGACTTCAATATTTGAAAGTGTATTAGTACACGAGCCGAAAACCGTTTTCTTTACAACTGCAGCTGGTGTCGTTTGGCCGCCACCTTGTTTTTAACGGTTATTTTTATTTTCGCATGTAACTTCCGTATTTTTGGTACTAGACAAAAATTTTGTACCACAAACTTGTAGGGAATTTAATTATCTAAAAAATATATTATAAAACTTTTTTCTATAATCCCTTTACTTCAAAAGTTACAGTGCATTTTATTGAAAAATCTAGGGGTGATTTTTTTTAATTTCATCAAAAAAAATTTTTTCTCACTAAAAAAAAAAATGTCGTAACAAAAGTTGTAGATCCTTCAATTATGTTTAACTTTCCCTGTCACAGTTTTCTAATATCAGCTACGATTCTCGCTCTGCAGCGCATAATTTGGAGAAATCCATACCTCGTTTTTTTTTTAAGTTTTTGTTTTTAAGCAGGTTACTCGAGTAGTACCGTTATCTAGGTTTCAAATAAGAAGTATACAGTTTTGTAGGTAGTATTTTAACAAACATTTTGCGCAAGGGTTCCTTAGCCTAAATAGGTGAAGGCATAGGGTTGCCACGCTATAAAGGTAATTTTTCGGGTTTTTACAATTATGTGACACAGCTCAGTTGGTATTGGTATGTCTTACGGACATAAACAAAATTCCATAAAAAACTTGAGAATAGGTGTTTATTTTTAAATCACAATTTTAATAGGGTAAATTAGGGTAAACAAAGATAAAAGTCTAGAATCAATTTTCTAAACGAAAAATGTTAAGAGTTGCTTTAATGTTTGTTAAGACACTACCTACAAAACTGTATACTTCTTATTTGAAACCTAGATAACGGTAGGTCGTTCTATGGCGGGATCTTAAGCGCTTAATACACGATACAATTATCGTACCGATTATCGTAGTCGCATGTGATGATTGTATCGTGTGTGTACACGAAGTTATCCGCTGTACCTAAATCGCACGTAGAATGCTATGGAGCGAAGACGGCTGCGATATCGGTACAACTCCAAGTCGGTGCGATAGGTTGTATCGTGTATTAAGCGCTTTAGACTACTACTCGAGTTACCTGCTTAAAAACAAAAACTTAAAAAAAAAACGAGGTATGGATTTCTCCAAATTATGCGCTGCAGAGCGAGAATCTTAGCTAATATTAGAAAACTGTGACAGGGAAAGTTAAACATAATTGAAGGATCTACAACTTTTGTTACGACATTTTTTTTATTTAGTGAGAAAAAATTTATTTTTGATGAAACTAAAAAAAATTACCCCTAGATTTTTCAATAAAATGCACTGTAACTGTTGAACTAAAGGGATTATCGAAAAAAGTTATATAATATATTTTTTAGGAAATTAAATTCTCTACAAGTTTGTAGTACAAAATTTTTATCTAGGACCAAAAATAAGGAAGTAACATGCGAAAATAAAAATAACCGTTAAAAACAAGATGGCGGCCACACGACACTAGCTGCAGTTGTGAAGAAAACGGTTTTCGGCTCGTGTACTAATACACTTTCAAATATTGAAGTCAAAATGCGTCTCGGAATTATTTCCCAGAGCTCCATATAACCAAATCTAATTTCCCCGTACTATGAACTTCATCGCAAATCTTCCGCAGTAGGTAGGTTAGGTATAGGTACATTGAAGTTACAAACATGAAATGAAAGTGCTTCATAGGGCCAGTAAAGTGTATTTCATGCTTCCTTAACTTTTATTTCTCTAGGTACGTCAGGATAATGGAATGGAAGTGACCATGAAGTAAGGAAAAAGATGAAGCTTAACTTTCTAGTGGTCCAGGATTTTAATACTTCGTGTGTGGTATGTGCGCTGTGCGTTGTTGTGTGCCGCTCGTTTAACGAGCACAGCTGATGTTTATTAAACAGGTAAATGAAAACAACACGATGGACGTAGATGGTGATGGTCTGAATCGTTTGAAGCTTATGCGTCACAAATTGATATTACACCACACCCGCACACCTTAAGTTTTTATTATAAACCGCAGAAAGGGAAGGTCGACACTGCTTTGGTTGAAGCAATTTTTTAAATTGTTGAAATGTGACATGCGAGAAAACTTAATTTTAAAAGCAACAAATTGATGGTTTGTTGAAACTTAGTAAGCTTGTCCTTATAAATATTAAATACGAAAGCCAGAAGCGTTTTGTTTGGGGAAAGTCGTTAAGGGCGAATTTTCAATCAGTCAGTTATACATTACCTACTTATTCTTTAGATAAAGCAAAAATTTGTATCTATTTATTAAATAGTAGCAGACCCGCGCTTGCGTTGCTTCGCAAGATTTATGAAATACAGAATTAGTTTTACTAAATAATATAGTATGAAAATAGTGCCCAATAGGTAGTCCAGTCATTTTAGACAATTGATTTCGGCAAAATCGCCGGAAAGCTGGATTTTGGTATACAGTCTACTGATGGTGTTCTTAAAAAACTGTAAAAAGCCCCCATCGATAAGAGCGCCTATAACAATGTTACGGGGGGGGGGTAAAGGCCCCCCAAATTGGTTTTTCAATATCTCCCTAACGGTGCCTTTTACAGAAAAAATGTTGGTGACGAATTTGTAGCTTAGAAAATTTCCAAAAAAAAAGATTATAACACTTTTCTTCATAAAAATAACGGTTTTCAAAATAATTCAATCGGTAGAGTTAAGGTTTTTAGTTTACCATAGAAATGGAGGATGTACAAAAATACTCATGATAATTCGCATACGGTGTGATAAGAAGCTAAGGCGTATAGGTTGAATTGAAACTATTTCCCCCTGTTTAGGCGGGAGGGGAAATTAAAAAAAAAATAGACTAGAAATAGAAAAGAGATCATAAAAAACAACGGCAACACACAACAGCTGGAAGTCCGTTCTTTGTTTTGTTTTTAATTCAAATAGTTTCAGACAATAGTTTTTGAAACATTTCTTTTCAAACTCAAAATTATGAAAAAATAATGAATTCAAAATTTTACGTAATTAAGTAATATTTTTGTTTTTAATATTCGATGCTCCTATTAATTTCCAGTCAAACACTTAAAACCGGATTTAATTTTTTGAGAAAATTGAAAATAACGATATCTACTTTACTACTTAATTTATATAATCTTTAGTCTAATTGAGTATAATTGTAAACTCAAGTTGATGAAAATAAATAAATAAAATAAAAAATAAAATAATTAACTATACTTAAATAACCGATGGAAGTCAAATTCAAGGAAAATTTACTTTTGGTATTTTCAATTTTTTCAAAAACTGGAATACATTTTGACATCTAGTTTTTAGCGTTTGACTGAGAATTGATGGGAGCATTGAATATAAGACACGAAAATATTACTTAATAACATAAAATTTCGAAAAAAATTAGTTTGAACAAAATTTTTTGATATTTTTTTTTAAATTTAAGTTTTAAAATTAAGTTTTGAAAAACTGTTCACTAAAATAACTTTTTTTAAAAATAAAATAAAAGAAGAGGTTTCTGGCCTTACAAAAACGTATGTTTTTCTCCTAAGTAATTTTTTTTTAGAAAATTTCCCCTCCCGTTATTTTGAATTTTACTCAAGTGTCTGAGTATTTTCTTTTTCGTATTTGACTAGAAATTTACAGGTGCATAGAATATTAAAAACAAAACTATTACTTAATTACGTAAAATTTGGAAAAAAAATTGTTTGAACACTGGAAATTTAATGATTAAATATACAAACAGGATTCCCTGGTCGGGAATCATCCATCGCTATAAAAAGATACAATTCCATCACAATAAAACACAAGATTTAAGTGGAAAACTAATTGAAAAACCACTGTTTTATTCTTATCCATCGCCCTTCGACCTTCCAGTTTGAGTTAGTTCTTCCAACTGACTTTTGTCATTTCATACATTTCATAGAGCAAAATTATTCTTTCGTTAAGTTTTACATAAGCTTTTTATATTATGCGAAATACATCGACTGCAGAGTTGCCAGACTCATGCAGTTCGATACAGTCCTTGCGAAAACCTACGGTTTTCCACCCTTTCGCTTTTATTTAAGACCTTCTCTCTTTGATCGAAAAATCGGTTCCACAACTTTAAATTTTATACCTATGAAACTTAATAATAAGTTGAAGTTGGGTTTGTCACACCGTCATTCAACCTTAAGACCAATAGGACCAAGACAGGAATTCATAGTTTTTTTTTAAATTTTCCACGCATTTCTATTCTAAAATGTATTCAGTTCAGCAAATAAAAAAAAGAGACTGATTGCGATCAACACTGTTAATTGGTTAACCAACCCTTTGGAACTTGATACCCGATATTATTTTTTTTACAAGAAAATCGCCAATTCAAGATCTTCGAAAACCTTGTCAGGCTTGCAATCAAATGAAAACCAAAGTTGGCCCGTTTGCTCTAAATAAATTTTAGACGAAAAATATTTTCAACATTTTGCAAAAACCAAAAACCAATAATTCCAATTTTTGTTCTATATCGTACCGGATTTGGAAAGGAGTTCAATATATTTTCAACCGATTTTGTGCTTGACAAAATTTCTAATACATTAATACTGTTCAAATTGTCTACCATAGGTTTTGAAATGGATTTTTTCTAAGCGGAAAAAACCGTTAATACAGTTATCTGCCTTCGCTAGCCTTTTGTAAGCCACCTTTGGGGTTCCCCAAGGCAGCCACTGAGGCCCTTTTCTTTTTATTCTTATACTGTTAATGATATTAAAATGATTGGTATAATATTTCAATATGACTCGAACAACGACAAAAGTCTTCATTCATCACATAAAGAAGGTCGAGTTTGATAAAAGTGATGATTTTGGCTTCAGGTTCAGAGATAGAGTGCTAAAGGCAGAAATAATGCTTGCTCTCTAAACGAAAGAGAAACAGGATTTTAGAATTTTTCCTAGATTTTACAAATTTTTAGCACTTTTTTAATATTATGTGCATAATATCTTCAGAAAAGTTACTTCATCCTCTTTAAAAGTTTCAGAAATAAGTGAGCCATAGATTTTTTAATGAATTTTTAAGGACGTTTTCGAGACGTACATCTGAAAAAATAATAACATATGTGCATATATGACAGACCAATAACTGAAACTCGCTGAACTTTTATAATGAAATATATATTTTTTTGAAAATAGGTACATATTTAAAAATTGAGGCACTAACAACTCTTTGATCTTGAATAGGACCTTGGAAAAACTTAAACTTAAAAACTTCAATGCAAAAAATCTTTGGTATACCAATATTGTTGAAACGAATATCCCACAGACCCATCTTCCATATCAAATTCTGTTAAAAATTTCATTAAGAAATCATATTTTCTTAAACTTAAAAGCAGACAAAAGGAACCTCCAGGCAAAATGCAGAAAGTAAAATTCAGATTTAAGTTGTCGAAAAAACGCTTCACATTCAGCACTCCCATTCTCAAGTCATCGCTCAACGGACATGAAATTACAAACAACACAAAAGCACAAGACTTATCGTTTCCTTCATGTGCGGAGTTTCATCAGACAGAAGTCATGTCAAATGGACGAAAACATTTTTCAAACTTCCACTTACACAAATACACACCGCATTCATACCAATACAAATTCAACTATACTGACGAAAATATTTTGAGACTGACTGACTTATGCGAGGACCGAGGAGGATGACAAGACCTTATCTTCCTCTCTCCTCTCCTCATAATAATGTTCGCATCATGTCGTGTAGAAAATAAAAGTGAACTTATTCTTCCAGCACTGGGAATCTGTTGCACAGTACATACAACAACACTGACTCACCTGACTCTTCATCGGGTCCGTATTCAGTTGACACATGTATCCGCCACGATCTTCCTCAGAAACGGCTTTAATGTGCAAATTCCAGGTATTCTGGTCCAGGTGAGTTACACCAACGCGAGGATTATGAGTTATGACGTGCTCGTGTATCGCCTGAATAGCTTTTGTGTCCGCCTTTAACCAACCGACCTGTAGGATAAAACAGATGCAGTAAGTTTTAACAAAAAAAAAAAAAAAAGGTGCCAAGGATTTATGGATTAATAGGATTAAGTAACAGAAGCAAGAGTGAGAGTAAAAAGGGCAGACTTAAAGTGCTTAAAGAACTTCAATATCTTGTTTCTGTCTGTTTATCCCCTGCCTTCTAACTTATTCTTTCTCAGGGAAAGTATGATGAGAAAATGTTAAGTAAAATAAAAACTACAAAAAATAATACACAAAAATGAAAGTTTTGCATTTTATTTAAAAAAAAAAAAAAAAACACGAAAATGTCCTTACCCGATATCCACCCAAATGTCGGACATTGCACGTAAATGTCGCATCCCGTCCAACGGCAACAGATACATTTGTTATCGCTTCCACGAATTCCGGCTGAAATGCAGATAAATCTATGGAAAGAGCAAAAAAGCAACAACAGCAAAGTGAGAACGGAATTTTTCAACTTTCAAGTGAAATATATATTTCTAAGCAGGGTAGCTATGGAGGAAGGAGACAAGGAAGGACTCAGTTATTCAGAAAAATAGTTCATCATTTTAAGTTGTTAAGATTTTCCTGTTTTATTTATTTATTTGTTTTTTCATTGTTTTAGTCGGAAGGATTGAGATGATGACAGATATAATTACTTCAACCACTATATAGCTTTATTTGAATCATCCTATTTCCTGCTTTATATGTAGATATAATAAGAGATGTTATAATCTCTGGAGAATATAATCAACTCAGTTTTTAGACGACTTTTTGCCAAGATTGTTCGGAAAGTTTATGTTATTGGCCTTTGAGTGTGCTGTTGAATGAGAAATGGAGATCATAAATGCAGTTTGGTTGTTTTGAAGATTACTGGGAAAAATGATAAACATATTTATTCGTTAAATTGAGTTTGCAGTTCAGTGAGATAAGGATTGTACATTTTTTTAATTTAAAAGTGTTGATTTATATTTAAATTAAATTAACCCTTAAAGATTCCTATAAGTGACCCCGTTAAGCTCTCTGACTCTTTCGAAGTGCAAGTGCAAGGCAAGGGGATGTTCTATAGCCAATCCTTTTTCTACTTGCGATAGACGATGTAATGACGGCTAGCGTTGGAACTGCGGAGAGATAGGGCATTCAAAGGAGGCCGTTTGAAAAGCTTAGCCATTTAGATTATGTCGATGATAAGACATATATTGGGCCCTGATGGCAAACAATATCAGTGGGCTGAACGAGATGTGTCAAACATTACAGGTGAAAATACAGTCGATCGGTCTAAGAATAAATGGCATACTGACAAAAATAATGCCCATAGGCTGGCTGCTCTACACATCAGCGTATTATTCAGCAGGAGTGTCTAGTTGAAGAGGTTGAACAGTTTAACTACCTCGGAAGTATTGTTTCCGTAAAATTGTAAAACTGCCCCAGGTATTGGGCTGGGACTACTACTTCAAAAGAACCACATCAATATTGTCATAAGTCCAAAAGAGAAAACCCCCTAGTTGCCTTTTGAAATTTTTTATTTTTTGAGTGAACTCATGACCTTCTGTCAATATTTATGTTTCGATTAACTTTAACTTTAACTTTACTCAAACATTGTAAAATAGGTTTTAAATGAAATCTGTCAGTTTTGTGTTCTGATAGCGATTGAAATTTTTTTGAAATATAATTGGATTTTAATTGAATATGGAATGAAAGTGTTCCTGTGATTATGATTGTGTGAGTCACAGTGGCATGGCGTAGCGTGGGTATCAGCTCTAATTAAGGTATTTCAATTTAAAAAACTTCACGTTGCTTGCGCTATAAATACAAATATTAAATTGAATGCCACTACAGACTTATAACATACAAAAGTGAAAACAAAAATTTAATGAAATCATTTATTAACAGCATTTATTAACCCGAAGACAAAAAAGATTATACTGTCATTACAATATTTACGCGACGCGATGTGAGTTTTATTTGTAGATGCACATATAACTTACGCCAGTTGCATTTGTCAGTTTTTGAAATGTTATATCGTTTTCGTTTCAACCAAAATATTCGACTTTTTTTTTGATTTTTTTGATCTGAGAGAAGGTTTCAACCAAAAAAAATCGAATTTTCTGTTGACCTGAGGTCGATTCCTCAGATCTCAATTTTTGGCAAGATCTACACGCACAGATCAAACACAAAACAAATCGCGTTTTTAGTTCCATTTGCGAGTTGAGATTTGGTATCTGACCCCTTAATCTGAATTGGTTGGAAGGAAAACGATAATAAAAAATGGAAGAAATTACAAAAATCTGACAGCAGTCTAGATTTGCCAAAGTTTTTTCGTTGGGAATGACAGTTCGGTTATTTCTGTAGGAAGCGTCGCTTTTCCTAACCGATAGCAGATGAACCTTGACTACATATGTATGTAATTGGCATACTTACGCCCAATTTCTTCACATAGGTACTAAGCTAGCTTATAACCCGGTCTAGCTGGACCAGGTACCAGCTCTGGTACTGGGTCCTAACGAAAAGTTAGTACCTGAGCATTTCTTCACCTCCCTAGTACCCGATCTAAGTTCACACAGCGGTACTAGAAACTTAATATGTCTAAAACTGGTCTAATACTAATTTTGACAACATTTTGGCATTTTAAAAATTATTTTGATATTTATTTAACATTTACGTCAGTTTTTGTGAAGTTTTTAATTCATTTTCGACAGAATTTACCTGTCTTTCATTTATTTATTTAGCCAGTTCAGGTTTCTCAAGCTCACTGAGATCTCAGAGATCTCAGCAATCTCAGAAATCTGAACGTAATTCCTCAGTGAGATTCCTCACTTTAGCTGTCAAAAAACTGAGACTGATATTTTTTGGATTCGCTTGCTCAATTATTTTTTGTCGCAGTTGATTAATTAATAAAAAAGAGATGGAAATTGGTTTTGACTTCTAGCGGAGAAATTTTGTTCAAGTTTCTCCTTCTGCTCAGTGGAGCTGACGGAGCTTGCTCAGTGAGATCTCAGTGAGATCTTAGAAACGTGAACTGGCTAATTATGTTTTCTGTTTGTTTAAAAGATGAATATAGTAATTATAATATTTTCGTGTGTTGCATTGAATTTCTTCTTATTCAAAATATGTGAATATCTATTTTGTGTTTGTGGTAATGATTTCGCCGAATTTGTGACTTTTCGTAGTATTTTAAATTAAGTTTTGCGTGTTCGCGTTTGACCACGGACCTACTAATGGGATAACCAAATTTTCCGGCTTCAAAATGTATGCGCCTAATTCAAATATTGGTGAAATATCTGACCGAGCATCAATTCCGGTCAATTTTTTAACAACGTTTAGTCCGCCAATGATATTTCCCGGTTACGTCAAGGAATCGGTAAAATGCATAAGCAGCCACTTTAAACTCTGAAAATGTTGCTGGCTTTTATCCAAAGTTAAAAATTTAAAAACCAATGAAATTTAAAACAAAAAAAAAACGCTCTTATGTTACATTTATTTAAAAAAAAAAGAAATGGTCAAGAAGTTATCAAAACTGAGCAATATCTCTCGGACGAACAAATTGTCAACACCAAAAACTAAATCCATTTTCTATACAAGAACACCACCGATTACATAAAATTGAAAAAAAAAAAAAAACTAGAATTAACAATGTTAACAAAAAAAACGCACTTATTACCTATTTCTTCAGAAAAAACAGGCAAGAAATGGTCAAACTAAATGAAATTAATTGCTCTGATTTGAGTATTAACCTGCTAGACTGTCGGTTTCGAGGTCCCAGCTTAAACCAAGTCCTAACTAGTACTCGGTACCAATTTGACAGGACTAGGGCTTAGTACTTATGTGAAGAAATCATTTGGTACCGATTTGAGTACTAACAACTGGTATAATAACCAGGTCCTAGCTGATTTTGAGGAGCTAGCTAGTACCGATTCCTAACTAGTACTCGGCACCAAATTGACAGGCACAGGACTAAGCCTTAGTACTTGTGTGAAGAAATGAGTTGATACCGATTTGAGTACTAACTTCAGGGCTAGTACCGGTACTAGCGTTAGGACTCTGTGAAGAAATTGGCTGTTATATATTTTAATATAATACAGTATTTAGTGTGAACTATCGCTAGAAAGTACTAGTAATGTTTTGGATTGTTTTTCGAATGCTTTAGACTTAGAGAGCATATTACCGCATCTAACGAGACCATTATGTGTACTGATGATATTTTTGGTGACAATTTGCAAATATTTAACGCATTGCTTATTAATTAACACTGACCGCCTTAATGTTTCTTAATTTCCAAACAACACTAGTGAAAACAAAGTAAAAAATTAAAAAAATATCAACGACCCCCTAAACTATTCGAGGCCTGCCAATCAATGCAAATCAACAAAATTTTTATTCGGAGTGTCATTATGCCATTGTTTTTTTTTTTTAATAGTCATACAACTGTTTTTGATAAAAAATAGATGTGTTTCGATTGGTCAACTGCTCAAAAAGAGAGATAAAGCTTTAGTTGTTTATAAAAACCATGAAATTTTGCCGCCTCCTAAGAGCGCCGCCCACCCTGCCCCCACTACGCTACGCCACTGGTGAGCCAATATTTCCATTTATTTTTTTAAAACACTTTTAAAATGTATACACCAACACAATGTTCTTCATTTGTCTCTATAATGGAATTTTAAGAGCCTGAAAATTCCACTTTCCCCTAAAAAGAATTCTCTACATCCGATTTAAGAATGATTGATTAAAGAAAAGCAAATTTCATTAGTTTTATTTTCATGAATTCAAAGAATTAAGTTCATTTTATTTTCATATGAAATTGCTCTTAATAAAGGTTAAACATTCAAATAAACTTTCCTTATGCTTACTCAAACTGTCTAACGAAACTTTTCACAAAAAAAAAAAAAAAAGAAAACTGTATTTTTCTCACATGGAACATATGCCGTCATTTCTTTTAAGTGCATCAAAATTGAGTAAAAAAAAAACTAAATGAGAAGAAAAAAATATTCCACTTACATACTTGGAACCAAATAAAATTACCATCGATTTAGATCCGGAGTTCACTGATCTTCATAACGACTGACATCTGACATCATCTGACATGAACATTTTTATTATCCTGGCCAAAAGAACAAACTTTTCGTAGTCTTTTAATGCGGAGAAATTGAAATTGTTGATATAGTTAAAAAGTATATATACCATATAGCAGGATGACGTTGTTAGAGGATAACACTTTAGGGGGTGAATATTTGGACTTTTAAGCGCAAGAGGCAAACAACATCAAACTCTACTCAACCCATTGGCCGGCCAGAGCCGGAACGACCCAATTGGCAAAAATATGATTAATCACAGTTGTAAAAATGCCATCGCCACCCGTGCCACCTCCACCGCCGCCGCGCCGTCTCCAATCCACTTTCATAACCCTTTTTCATCCTGGCAGCCATCACCAGTTCGTATGGATCCAAGCAGATCCAAGAGTTCACTTTCAATTGTGCAATGTGCGGACTTGGGGGTTGAGTGTGAGTTGAGTATACGTTGGCGCACAATATTAATGACTCTACGTGATGACTACCACGAGTACAGGACGAATAAGGAATGGAGAGTGGTATCCTCTCGATTTGCATTGCCAGATGTTTGTTTTTGTTTTTTTTATTTTTTAATTTTTTTTTTTCAGCAAGGAAACAAGGCAACTATTTTTGAAAGAAGCCTTCACCTGCATTCTTTACTGCTGCTTAAGATAACGACGCAAACGCTGGCAAAGTTTGCCTTGGCCAAAGCCATGGCAAGGGGTTTGTTGGTCCACTTTGCTGGCTGGATAATGAAGTTATCAAGATGATGTTCCTTTTGGCGCATAAAAATCCTGTCGAAAACTTAATCCACACGTGAGTCAGTGAACTTATTCAGGCAGGGTTCCACTCTAGATGGCAATAAAAACCATGTACAACATTGTGCACTATATAGGAGTCTTTCTCTTGCAGGAGGACAAAGTATCTTGATTTTCTGTGAGTTAAGGATCTGGGATTCTCCTTGCATCGCCTCCGACGCCGCCGCCAATATTATGGATGCTATAAATAAAATGAAAAACTCACACAAGAAAATGTTGTCTCTCTTTCCCTCATACTCAGTCAGTTTTTTATTTCTACGGTTTGTTTCTCAAGGGACTTCTTGTTCAAGTCGTTGAGTTTTAAATCAGAAACCCAACCTAAAGACATGGTGGTATTACTTGTGTAAAATTTATGGTGAGATAACATTAACAATCACATCAGATACGAGAGCCGGGGGTAATAGAGTTCTTTAGAGATTCTGATCTGTATCGCGAATGATATGTGATAATGTACCTACCTAACTACTCGAAAAGGAAAGGGATGTCGGGTGTCATCCTTTTTTAAGAGACTCAGCAATGTAGTTAATGTATTTGAATAAAAATGTGTAGTTTTATTGGGTTCAAATGGTGTTCATGATACTTTCTTGAAGACGTTTATACGTATTTTCGGTGACAAAATAGGACTTGATGAGACTTCGATTATTCTTAAAGAGATCGAACTTTAAATTCAGGAATTGGACCAGAATGGAAAAAACTCACATACTTAGATACAATAGTTTATTGAATGAGATGAGCTTAAAAAATATGTAAATAGTCAATGATAATTTGGATTTTATATTTGTATTGTATTCATTAATATTCATTTTGGTAGGTATAATATTGTATATGTATTAGGGTGGCGCTTATTTGGGCAATGTTCGAATTTCTTTCGTCCCCTCCCCCTGAAAGTGTTGAAGCTGACTTACAAAAATTCTGTGCAAAATTTCATTGGAATCGGTTAACGTTAACACGTACCACCGAGCACTTGAAATTTCCTATACAAATTAGAGTTAGATTTTTAGTCTCTTACTAAAAAATTCCGGAAAATTGTAATTTTTGATGAACAAAAATGAAATTTGTCAAAAACCTTAAAATCATAGTGAAGTAAAAAAAAAAAATATTTTTACATTAAAAAAAAAAAATTTTTTACCCACGTAACAGTGGGTAATAGTTTATTTGTACATTTTTCGTTTTATTGTGTCCACTTAACATGCTGCGGGTATATACACATATATTTTTATTTTTTCCTGAAGTTATCAATATTACCATGTTTTTAAGATTTTTGCTCAGTTTCATTTTTATTCATCACCAATTACAATTTTGCGGAATTTTTTAGAAAAAGACTAAAAATCTACTTGTAATTTGTATGAGAAATTTCAAATGCTCGGTGGCACGTGTTAACGTTAACCGATTTCAATGAAATTTTGCACAGAATTTTTTAAGGTTATCAGTCAAAAAAATAATAAAATGCACGACTGGGTCGCACGAACTTGGAAAAAAAAGCATGAAATACGTTCTTTAAATTGATAAAATAAGTACTTAAAATAATTTAATCTCAGAATCCGGTTTTCTGTTTTTGACTGAAAGCTAATAAAAGCATTGAATTTTGAAAACAAAAAATTTACTTAATTACATAAAATTTTGAAAAAAAAAATAGTTTGAAACTTTTTTTTTCAAAATTTCGAGTTTGGAAATTAATTTTTCACAAAGAAGAGATTTCTGGCTTTCCAAAAAGCTTTAGCATGGCATTTTAAATTGTACCGTTGTTTTTAAATATTTTTTTTTCTGTTTTAAGTCAATTTTTTAGAAAATTGCCCCTCCTGCCTAAACGGGGGGATATATAGTTTATCCAATTATTCTTGTCAGTACAGGGAAGATAGGACGTTTGCATCTCAGTTTGGTTGCAGCGTACTGCATAAGTCTATCGCATGTAAAAGCTCTTATCACGATGCCGTAGTTTGCATAATAAATCATTTCAAGTTTATTTGAAATTGACCAGCGTTACCACCTAGTTGGTAAAATTGCACAATTACGATTTTGAAAAACAAAAAAAAATGATTTATCTTTTTCCACACCACCATGAGGTAAGATAATAGGTGCGTTTTTGTAAGGGTATGCCCAGTAGTGTACTTTAAGGTGCCTCGACTCTGAAAAAAATTAGTTCTATAAAAATGTACTGTGAAGAAAAGAAAGATATTTAAATTTCCTATTTTAAGATATTGGTTACAACACTTTATTTTAAATGGTGGCCGACGCACAACATCTACATCCGCGCTATTTTATTTTTATACTCAAAAACAACACACATACTAATTTCAATGGCAGTCTACCCTACCTAACTAGATGTCAATTAATTGGTATTAATTCGCTTGAAGCAAGACGAAAAGTTTTTTCTGTTATGTTTGTTAGTGATATTTTAACACATCATATAAAATGTCCTCATCTTTTATCTTTAATTTATATATATGCTCCATCTCGCCAATTAAGAGGGCGTTTTTTTCTTTATGAACAAGAACATAGAGTCAATTATGCACTAAATGAACCTATTACTCGCTGTGTCAGAGAGACAAATTATCTTAGCAACTATGTTGATATAAATTTTAATATAAACAGATTAACTCTGAAAAATAATTTATTATTGCATTTCATAAATATAATTTAATCGATTTTTTTTTTAGTAAAGTTATGTACATATGTAGATTAATATATTTATATTTTTATAATTCGGTAGTCTATAAGGGGTTATTGTATCTCTGATTGATGTTAAACTAATAAATAAATAAATAAATAAAAAATCATAAAATTATTAAAGAAAAGAAGTCTGGTACTGACGAAGGCCCAAAAGAAACATTCGACAGTTGAAATACTCTTAGATTTATTTTAAATATACACTTTGGTTAAATTTGTATTCTTTTTTTTACCTTTGTAAATATAAATTGAAATTAAATTTATTGCACACACATTTTTAAAAAATTTTACCAACGATTCTTAAAAAACTACCCATTTAAAAAACACAGATTGTACAAAACTTAAATAAAAAATACTTCTTTAAAACATACAATTTACATAAAAATAATTTAATTCACATTAACTGACCGCGCGCTACGAAAATCTACGCAAATAGTGTTCTTCTTAAAAGAAAACAGCTTAAAATTTTGTAACTGCATTTTAACGTATTTTCCACACATTAAAAGAAATGCAAAAGATGAAAACACTCTATGGTAACTCTCATCATTAAAAACTTTTTTTAAAGCTCTAAAATCAAAAGCACCTCTACAGAAATCCAAGGAAAAAAAAAACTGAACGAGTTACCAAATGGACATGGGTAACCCTGAATGCACATTAATATAATAGGGGTTGAAGTTGAAAAGCAGCAGCAGCCGCAGTGCACAGTGCGTACTCAGATGTGCGCTCGAGAGGTCGTTGGGTCTATGTCAGATGTAATCGCAAATTTACGGGCGGGCAAACACTTTTTATGAAGGAGTTCTTTCAATTTAGTATGGTGCAAAAATATGGCGCGCTACTGATTTTGAAAAAGCTCTCCCATAAGACGTGTACTGCCAATTAATATTGGATAGACTTTAGACCCCCGCCTCCCATACGATTTTTTTCTTGTCTTAACCCCACCTACTCGTTCCAGCAGTTTGGTGCATCTTATACCGATCACCCTGTTACGGTGACCATCCGTCCGGGGTTTCCCGGGACTGTCCCGCGTATTTCTTTAGCCTGTCCCGGGTTATTTTTTAAGAAACCCGGGACATACAAGTGCCCCGTATTTAAACATTTTTTGAGATTTTTTTTTTTATAAAACAAAATGTTTTTCAATAGTTAGCAGTGGCGTGGCGTCCATATAACACGATTCCTTTCGAGTTACCTTTTGAATAACGAGCAACATTGATCTATATAAATAGAAAATTCCCTAGATATGTTGAAGAAAACCGTATTAATTTTTTTCTATAAGAAATCAAAAAAATAACTCGGTTTTCTGAAGAACAAGTTTGTTCTATTCAGCGAGAAATTTTATAAGTTCTATTTGTTTTTCTTGTGGGATATGTAGAGTTGTAGAAGAAAAAATTTTGTTTGTATCTCGCTGTTGTATGTATGAAGCTCATTGAACAGGGCAGGTAGTCACATACGTACAAATATTGGTAGAGGTAGGTTTCTGTTCGAAAAATTAATTTTAATTCGAAAAAATAACACGCTTTTTTCCGTTTTATTTCAATAATTTTGAAATTAAACTTTTATTACCCTATCTATACAAAAATTGTAAAGCAAATACTTATACCATGGCGTGGATCTACAAAATACGCGATAAAGGCAATTTAAGGTAGACATTCGTAATTTAGTTACCTATGTTTTCGGGTGACTAGTTTTTCTTCGACTTACCATGTGAAATCATCCACGCCACGCCACTGATAGTTAGTTATATGAAATTGCAAAAGTCCCCTTATTAACTTCTGAAAATGAATATCGTAAACTAGTTTGTTACAGAAAAATTAGAAAACTAAGGAAAAAAGTGTTTGAAACAGTTTTTTTAATTTCTTCTTCTTCCTCTGAAGTCTTGCTATTTTTCATTTACTCAGAGGCTTCAATTTTTCATGGTAACATTGCAAGAAGTTTCTATGTTTTGATTTCTCAAATTAATTAGGAGAACGAACAACTTTGTAAAGTAGATTTTATCATTAAAGTGTTTTCTTATTCAATACTACTATATTTTTATTTTTATTTTATTTTTCAATTATTCTTAGAAAAAGAAGAACAAAGGCAAAACTAAACTTCAATTCCAATAAGTTTTATAAAAATTAGAAACACACATCATGTCTTTGATTTAATTACATTACTTCTTAGCCAATTATTGTTCACTTTGTAAGCTTATTAACTTAATTAACGACCAAAACAAATCTCGCTTGACCCCTTCCCTTCCGACATCCAAAGCAACTTCCATAATCAAATATGACAAGGCGCCCCATCGCCACATCCCCACCGCACCAACCGCTGCGCTGACTAAAGCTGCCGGTAAGTCTTCTAATTAAATTGTGTACTTTATTTCGGGAATTTATAGGAGTATGAAATAGCGGTGCTATGGTCATGGGAAATTGCAACACAAAATATTCTCATCTAAGAAAGAACGTGTTTTTGGGCGGAAGTAGTAGCTTCATCTCTCATCAGCCAGGGGTATATAATGGAAATAAAGTTTCTAAGTTTTATCGCATTTTTTTTGAGACCAGAAAGAAACTAACGTCGTCGTCCTGTCTCCTGTGTTCCCGTAATAGTGCGATAGTGAACGTTATAGATTTAGTCTGCCCGCCATGTTACTTCGTTTAGAACAATAAAACATTTTCACCCGAACTTCAAGTTTTTTTGGTTGCCTCGTATATTTTTTTTGTGGTTCACTACTGAGGCGAATTAATAGCAGGATTGCATCCAGAAAAGTTCTCTCCAGCATCACAACAGGCACACCGTGAAAATCTACAAAAGTCCTTAAGATTTTTTACGTTTGTTTTTTTTTTTTTTTTTTTTTTTTTTTAGTTCACGTCCTTAATGGAAAGAAAAATATTTGCTGAGTCTCGGCAAGAGACCATTACGACTTTTGGTCTTCTCTGCCAATGGTTATTCACTTCCGTTAAGCAAAAGTTAAAAAAAAAAAAAGAAAAAAGGTAAAAAAGAAAATGAGGCAAGCAGGCGGTTTTGATAGCCGCAACGGCGACTTTTCGAATTAAGTGCGCTCACCACGAAGAGAAAGCGAAAAAGCAGGATGAAAAAGTGTTAAAAAGGATCAAAAGGAGAGTTAAGGACTAAATTCTATCAGGTTTAAATAATTAGAAAAGTTCTGTGAACTTTTGCTAATTGTCTTGTGTTTTTGTCTTTAATTCTAAAGAAAATTCATTCGACACGGTTATTTTTTTTTTATGTTGGTGTTTGTTATTGAGAAACATTGTTGTGGAAATGTTTGTTTTTTTTTTTTGTCGTTGTTCATTTTCATTGGACTTTATTTGCAGAGGAAAATAACGAATTAAAAAGGGTATTTATTTATATATATTTTTTTAATCTGTATCTGATTGAATAAAAATCGAATTCTCCGAAGGATTTCGAAAAAAAAAAATAAATAAAAAGAAACACGCAATAATGTTTTAGAGTAATTTCCAGGCGCATTCTTTGAAACTTTTGTTTTTCTTTTTTCTGTACGCATCAGACTTTAGATCAAAAGATTTAAAAATTATAAAGCATTCAGTCTTTGTGTAATTGTTTTGTAGATTTAAGTTTAAGCTAAATCCAATCCCAATTCGTTTTGAAGGTCCTGGTTCTTTTCGTGAAACTTAACGTATGCGGTTGAATTCATAATAACGCAAAGAAGCTCATTTTTGGCTACATCAACAGTCAAAGTTGCCGCATTTGTAATCAAGTCACTAGCCATTTTTTTGAAAAAACGTTATATCCACAACGCTGTTCTTTGCGAGGAAGTGATAAAATCGCCAATTGTATCTCTTTCTATAAGGAAGTGCCTCTTTTCTTAGCCGCTCAAATTCCGAAAAATTGTAGACTCTCCCCATTCCTGCCTAACAACACACACACAGGCTCTGGTTTTACAAGAACTGTTGCGCCACCAAATTTATTTATTAAGTTGAAATTGTATTTATTTTAACTGCAAAAATGACGAAACCTGTGATTAACCATTATGAAAGAGATTATTTATTTCAAATGGTTCTAACAGGTTTTATAAAAAAAATTGCGTAAGTATATATGTACCTACATATTGGTGAAAAAAATTACAGAAAACTTTTATTAACGGTACCTGCCAAAACATTTTTTTTTTTAAATTTTCGACTTTCTCGTTAACGTTTATATTGAGAAGGTCATTTAAAGTCAGATACACTTTTCAAATAAATGTTTTTTGGATTTGAAAAAAAAACAAATATTTTGTTTTTAAATCAATATTTTCAAAATGCATTGGTACCTATATAAATTAATTTATTTTTTAAATACATTTTGTAATCGAATATAATTAAACAATTAAAAATGTAAACCAATTTTTTTCGCCTATTAAAGAAATATCAAAAATACGAAATTGTTTTAAATTTAAATTGAGGTTTTTTAATCGTTGTTACCTCAAAATGTTTTTTTTTTTTATAGGTACTAACTATGTATTTATTTAATTTAAATTTTTATTTATATTTTCCATGTATTATATTTTGCATGTATTAGTGATTTGTGTCTGAGATTAGTTTTTTTGATTGTTTTTTTCTTAAGAAAAAAGAATCTAATATTTTTAAAGTTACACAAATTTCATCTGTTGTATCGTCACAAGTTTGCAATTATAAAAAATAAATAAAATAAATTTTATGGGACAACAGCTCATGAAGAACTAGGGCCTAGTGACTTACAACTCTCAACCATTCCTGTGTGCGTGTCTGCAGGAATGGAGGGGACCTACAGTTTATTGCCGAATCCGAACGGCTAACGAGCGGCACTTTTCTGTGACAGGAGATACTCTTGGAGGATTTGTCAATTCCTCGCAAGAGGCAGTAGCCGGTTTTTCTTTTAAATAAATAAATGGTGAGGCTGGGGATCGAACCTTAGACCTCCGGCATGACAGTCCATCGCACTAACCATAACGCCACGGCTACTACCAATTATAAATTCAAATTTTCTAATTCAGCAGCTAAAACACGCTTCGAATGCTGTTGAATGAATTCCTCTACCGAAGTCTTGTCTTCAATTTCTATATCAATTAAGGTCGGATTTAAAGGTACATATGTCAAAAATTCGATTTTCAAATGCAAACGTGATGATATTTCTTTTCTTAAAATGGGAATTCTCTTAAAAAGTTCGACTTGGTTGAGGCAATGTCATTTTTTTTTGTTCGAGTTTAAAAGAAAATCGAGTTATAAAAGTTCGAGTTATCGAAGTTTGGCTGTAAATATATCTATCACAATCACAAAATTGTTTTTTATGAAAACCGCCCTCTAAGGATTTTTGAAATTTTATTTATGTACATAAATTCATATTTTTGTTATTTATTTTCTGAACTTATTTCTTTGGAAGACATTTTATAGCAATTCATTGAACGAGTTTCATGCCATTCCACAGTGGCGAATCGCCAATCTAGCCTAGCTGGAGCAAATTCAAAAATCAAAGAATAGCCTATTGGTTTTAAATGATGTGGTTAAGTTGTCAATACATTGAGTTACTGTAATCCATATTTTTTTTTTTTTTGACAGGAAAAAATTAGCCTAGAAAGTAAGTTGTTGACAACACGGGCTTAGAGAAAACAGCGACAAGCGAATTTTTCACAAGACCGGTTATAAAGAAAAATAAGATTGATTCTATTGCAATATTTTTTTGTGTATATTGTTAAACTCTTCTGGGAATAAATTTTTACTATGTTTTATTTAAATTTATTGAATTTGAACTATGCATTTTATAAAAAAATTTGAGTTAGAAAGTCATTAAGTGAAAAAAAAAAGTATAGTGTTAAAGTTATTTATTCCGCATTATTTGGGCCTGAAACTTAGGTATTATTCTACATAGAGTGTTACCTCTTAGGAAAAGCAAAAAATTTTTGTTCTTTTTTACAAACACCCATACAAATTTTTTCACTTTTCCATAAGAACTTCCTCACTATCGCGAAGTTAAATTTTGTAGCTTTAGGAATAAACTGCTAGATTTCATCGACGAGACCATGTTTAGGCTTAGTTATTAAAAGATATGATCTCGAAGGAATATCTGAAGATGTTAGAAAAAATCCAAAAGTAACGGCTAATATTTTGTGCTTGAAACTTAGCGAAAATGGGAAAAAATTGAAGTCATGTTAACTGCGATTTAACATCAAATTCATCCTATCTACATGTACCATGACTGCCTTAAATTAAGCCTTAAATTAAAGGTATAGTACAAATATTTGCAGGAAAAAAAAAAAAAAGCTAAAGACTGCAGTGAAAAATCAAAATAGGAATTTTTTTTTGTTTTTTTTTTTAGTGTCCTTTTGAAAATACATTATAGTAACTTCCTTTATTCTTCCTAAAAGGCAATTGTTAGAAAAAGTTCAAAAACCTAGAAACAAAAATTTAAGGATATGTATAGGGATTTTCATTCTCGCATAATTTCATTGCAACTTTGCGCCACACTTCCATACGAATTTGTATTGTAATAACCTGAGAAGTGCTTTCGTTACTTCGTCTGTCGATAGTATTGAGAAAGAAACGTTAAATGATGAATATGAAAGCAACTAAATCTAATGATATCTATATTTATAGGTATGAATTTCCAAAAACACTAGAGATATAAAAAATGAAACAACAAATATTATTGTTTTGTCCTTGGATTATTTTTGTATATGTATTAATAAAATTCGTATATTTTGTCTCTTTTTCGCAAAAAAAAAATGATTTTTATAATGCCTTATAAGATTTTATATATACATATGTTACCGTAAAAAACCAAAATAACTATAAATTCTAGAATTTACCGGTAAATCCTACCTTACTGTTTATACATAGTAAATATTCAAAGTTTTTTTTATGTCCAGATTCTTTAAATGCAAAAGAAACTTTGCATACACCCAACCTCGCACCTACCCCAAATACTATAGTGGGCCAAGCTTGGGGGTTCCGAGGGGCAGCATTCCCCCCCAATACACACCTCACTGTTTATTTACGCCATAATGCTGGGTGCTCTAGGATTTACCGGTAAATTCTAGAATTTCATTATTTTGGCTTTTTACAGTAACATATATGTAGTTCCAAATAGTAGAATTGAAAGACATAAATCATTTTTAAATATATGTATATATCCCCTCACGGACCGTTTATATATAGTTTTGAGAAAGGTGACCTGTTAAGTTGACGTCAACTTAGCAGGAAACCCATTTTCTTGCAAACCAATAGAGAAATTAATTTTTTTTTTGCGTAACTAATTAGAAATTAAGTAGCAACTAATTACTATATACTTTTTTATCTGCAACGGAAAAATTGACCTGCTAAGTTGATGCACATAGCAAGTTATGAATTCGTTCAAAAAATCGAACTCGAGATAACAATCAAACTTGACATTACGATGATAGAGAATACGAAAAAAGTGGGTTCCGAAATTCCGTCTGTCTGTCTGTGTGGTGTCTGTCCACGGCATACAGCCTAAGTCAATCAAGTGATTTTCTTTAAACTTGGAACGTAAGTGGGAAAATCGAAAGGTACTTGTTTTATCAATTTAAAAAACGTGTTTCATGCTTTTTTCCCTATTCAAATTTCCATTCTTCGATTTATTAAATGGATTAATACATATATAATTATTAATTATATGCTTTAAATTACACTCAATCTTTAAAAATTTTACTACAAGAGCAAGTTCGTGCGACCTAGTCGTGCATTTTGCATAAAATTAATACTGTTTTTGTAAAAAAATCTTTTATTTTCTATTATTTATCTATTAGCAATTATTTACCAAAAAATTATCACTCAAACGTCGATCTTCGTATTTTTATAATTTTTTTAAGCTAGATTTTTTATAATAATAGATCTTTAAAATTCTAAGCCATGTGAACCACAAGAGCAAATATCTGTGTTAACCTGGCCCCAAAAAGTGTAGAATTCTTAAATTTTTTTGTAAAAGTTTGAAATGACCATTCTTGACCAAAAAAATAAATTTTTTTTTGACTACCCACAGTTAGCGAAAAAATCGATTTTTATAAATGTGGGGCCAAAAGAATGCTGTCCCGAAAAATCGAATCAAATAGTATTTGTTTCTGGGATGGCTGATTTCACTGACTATGACAGTAATAGGACAGAAGCTCAAAGTTAACCTACGTTCGGTACCTCTGTTTGGCCCCAAACACCAGAAGATTAGCTAATCAAATTTCTGGTCTGTCATTTGGTAGAGTTATATAGAAAATAATTGGGTTTCTTATTTTTTGGATAGTGAGAAACTTGGATAGAGAGAAATTTTTTTTTGTATCTTTTAAGTGGTGGGATTTATATCAAACACATTTTGGATCTTTTCCCATAGATTGGAACATACAAGTTTTCAAAATGTTTGTTTTTAAATTTTAAATAGTTCGTTTTCAAGTTCCGTTAGTTCCAAGAGTCCCTTGAAATTTAAAACTATTTGAGGAAGTATGCACGTGATGTGTAGTCAGGCATTTGGATAATTAATTCCAGTGTTTAATTTGAAGTTAATCTTCAAATAAAAATAAAGTACACATTGCATATTTGCAATAAAAGGTTCGTTCGCGTACTCCCCAAATCTACGAATTTTTACGAATTTCTACAAATTTAACGCAAATTGTGTTCGTTTACGCAAAAAATGTGTAGTTTTTTGCAGAAGAGAGCGCTCTCGAGAGAGTAAATTATTTCCCCTTTCTGCTAATTTCAGCTCAAAGAAATTCTTCGGGCAGAAATATGAGTTCAATCAAAAGTCACTTTGATATTTGCCAGAACATCTCTTTTCTTATACTCCTCTGTTTTATTTAATTTAATGTAGTAAATTAACTTTTTCTTACTTTTTTATTTTATTTTGAAAATCTTTTCAAAGAAATGATTACGATATTTATTTTTTTTGTTTTCAAATATTTGACGTTAAAAAACCGGTAAAAATTATTTGTTCAAAGCGTTCGTGTACTATTTCGCAGTTTTACTTCTCTCTGAGAGAATTTCATCCCCACTCCTCAATATTTGATAGACTGTGAATTTTAGTGCAGAAAGTACACGAACGAAGCTAAAATTATAGCTTAAAATATTAGCAAGATTGTACAAGTACATATATTTCATTCAAAATATCGAAACAAAAAAATATTAAAGACCTGCGATTGCCTGTATAGCAGTTTGATTTAAAGTGCCATAATATTCGCTCTTAATCGTTTAATGCCAAAACTATCATTGAGCAAGAAATATGTATGTATTTGTTTATGGAATCAGAATCATAGATTTATTACATTGTCATTATTCGAAAGTGTTTAAAATTTAATAAATTTGTATGTAATAGATACACTTAAGCTTTTGTTGTCTGTTTATTTTTTTTGATGAATAATTTTATAATATCCAGTATCAATTAGTATTTGCAATATTTTCAAGGGAAAAATCATCTCATTAAACAATAAATATACATTATATTAAATAATACTATTCCTTTAAATTGTATTTGATTATAAAAAGTAAATTAAATCCATTGCCAAAAAAAAAATGAGGAGGTTTTCGATTTCGATTCAGTGTCAGAGAGTATTAATCTATAATTTTGCTTGAATAGCTAAAATTTTAATCAATTGAAATATTGTTCGAGTGAAACTCACAATAAGGCTGAATTTTTCCGCAATATGAATATTTTGTCAAATACCAAAAATTAAATTTTATTACAATAACATTGTTTGTCATTATCATTATAAATACGAAGTTAAATCAGAATTGTTAAAACCGTTTTAAAAAAAAAACTTGAAAAAAATCGAAACCGTTGTATGGCAGCAACCCGTTTTAGATGAGAGCTAAAACATTAATTCGAATTCGCCCTTTGCGAATTAAAGTTATGTGGCAGAAATCATAACCAAGGTAATACGTGGTACCTCTAAAGTATCTAAGACTTGAAAAATCGAAATTTAACCGCTATTTTATCATAATCGACAAAATGTAAATTTTACAGAAACAAATACAGTGAAAGCTCCATTAGCCGGACAGTGACAGACGGTCGCAACCATTTTTCCCGTGCAAGGGAAAAAATAAAAATAGTTATATAAGGAAATGCATAGCATATAGTGGCATCTTGAAAATTTTTTGGACCTACAACCCATGGAATTCATGCAAACTAAAAATGAACATGAAAAATAAATAAATATAAATTTTGTGGCACAAACGGCTCATGAAGAACCAGCGCCTAGTGACTTACAACTCTCAACTAGGGTTGCCATGTCCTGAAGTAGTTTCATAGCCCAAAATCGGAGCCGAAAAAGTAGCCCAATACCAATCAAAAAAAAATTTCTGACAACTTCAATGGCAATTCATTTTTATTGAAAAAAACAACGAAAAATAAAATAATTTTTTTTTTAAACAAACAACGAAAAATAAATTACGTTGTTTGGTTAAATTTACTTATCATTTCATTTAAAGGCTCTCCCAAACCAACGCGATTATTCGGCGTTTTTTTAAACCGCAAAACGGATAATTGTATCGAGTGATGCTGCGTAGTTAATCGATTTTTGGTTATGCAAACTTAACAATTGTTTTACGAAATACTCCAAATACTCGAAAACTAAATCATCCGAAAAATTTTTGACGTTAAGAACAAATTCAGTTCAAAATTATTCCAAATTTGTTGGAAATTTGGAGGGAAAAAACGGACTCCAACCAAATTGAGGTAGCTTATTTCATTGTGCCTCCAAATTTGGAATATTTTTCACGGTTTTCTTGCTTTTTGGAATTATCTCCAAGGGAATTATCAAGGGTATATTTTTAGAGGGAGAAAAGTGTTTTATTTATATGATTTATTTGTACGAAAAAATATCGCCCAAGATTAAATTTGGGCTATTTATAGCCCAATTATGATTGGGCTGTCATACTGAAATTTTTGTCGGCAAAGCCCAATCTGGCAAGCCTGCTCTCAAACATTCCTGTGTGCGTGCCTGCAGGAATGGAGGAGACCTACATTTTATTGCCGAATCCGAAAGGCGAAAGGTGAGCGGCACTTTTCTATGAAAAGAGATACTCTTAGAGGATTTGTCACTTCCTCGCAAGAGGAAGTGATACAAGAAACAAGATACAAAAACAAACTACAGCTCCAGAAATAAAATCCGTTATGCATTTGATCACATACAGTAATCTGGTGACATCGCATCTATTGTCTTTGTGAACCAGGTGAACGTTTTTAATGTAAAAAAAAAAGTATATGTAAAAGTATTTCTGAAAATATGGGTTGAAATTTACATACTAAAAATAAGTTTTTGTCCTCCTAGGGAATTAAATTTAACAAATCACGGCCAATATTCTTGTCCACGTCCGGGCAAGGGAGTGTCCGCTTAAGGGATCATAAAATGAATATAGAATTTAGATCCAAGATCCACGGTCGTGAGAATTGGTCCGCCTAAGGTTGAGCTAAGCTCAACTATTCTTTTGTTGCTTATGATAAAATTGCAACTGTATATATTATATGCCAACGCACTTTAACTTTTTCCTTCCGACTAGTAATAATTGGAATAAATTGATTTAAAAAATAAAGGGCAACATTATAAGGAAGACTGCAAAATACCTATACTGCCCTTACTGCAAATAAATTTCATTTCATTAAATTAAACGTACAGTTTTCCCATTTAACAGAAAAACCAAATATCCGTAAAAAACGCATTTTGATGTTTTTACTTTGAAATTAAATGGCTGACAGATAGAAGAAAAAATCGAATGGTACTATTATTTTACTATTATTAACCATTAACAAAAAAAAATCATCAACCCATTTCTGAAATATCAAACGAAGAATTTTTGATTTTTATTTATCCAAAAAATATTGGCGCAAAATTTTAAACAGCCTGATGTTAAGGTATTAGCATGATACTACTTAACAATTTTCTAACTTTAAAACTCTTTACTAAAATATTGTTAGTTTTAAACACTTTCTAAAAAGTATCATACTAAACCTATTTTTCTAGCTGAACACGCCTAAAACAGTGACAGTTCAACCCATTTTTGCAATTGTAGCTGCCAAA
This sequence comes from Epistrophella euchroma, assembly GCA_947049315.1. Lineage (NCBI taxonomy): Eukaryota > Metazoa > Arthropoda > Insecta > Diptera > Syrphidae > Epistrophella > Epistrophella euchroma. The sequence continues at coordinate 100,554,156 of OX346247.1, read as the reverse complement.
GTGACACTTGGATTTAGTATGATACTAAAAAGATAAAATAGGCATTTGACGATTTTAACTTTAGTAAAATTTTAAAAAGATAATATGATGCTAACTCGTTTAAAATTTTGAAAAGCCTGTTTTTAACCTAGCATCATACTAAAAATGCTTTAACATCATACTAAATCGTCTAAAATTTTGCGCCATTGTTTTTAACACTTTATTTCCAATATTATTTCGACTTAATTTTCGATCAAAATCGCTTAAGCCGTTGACGAAAAAATGTTGATCAAAATCTTAAAAGCCGTTTTCGAATTAAAAACTTTTTGCGTAACGGGGAAATTCCATGAAATTTTACAAAAATCCAAAATTTATTTTTTCCCCCTGCCTATTATTCTTTAATTTTCAAATTAGAAATGCAAAATGGCTTACAAGTGTCAAATGTATTTTTAAAAATAAAATGAAATTAAGAAAGGATTCGACCTAAGTTTTTAATTTTAAAACATTTGTAACGTGAGTTACCCAATATTTTATGAATTTTATATTTGGTATTGGTAAGGATTCGGTTTACTTTTAAATACATAGGTTGATGTTTTCTCATTTTTAATTCAGAATAGTAGTTGAACTTTATAAATTAATTTAATTAAAAAAAACACAAACAACATCAGCCACAAACCGAGTTTCTGAAAATGGTAACGTGTGTTACCAATATATTTTATTTTGTTTTGCTATAAATATATTTTGTATTATATTTGTGTTAATATAAGTATTTAAATTTAAAAAAGAGGCTGGGTGTGACCCACACTGATGACGCATTAAAAACGCAAGTCTGTAATATAGTGGAAGCTTTTGACATTTACCAGCGTAACGACAGTACTCAGCAAGCGGTATCATCAATTAACAGAATTATATACCCCGAGCTAAATCATAACCTTGGACAAAATAATTATTTTAGTGATGATTCAAGTTTGGAATCAATGTCCTTGATTTGCAGAGCGAGGGGTGACCTGCTGAATTTGAATGGTAGGCCATACAATAAAACCACCACTCCTTTTTGTACGTTGTGGAATCTTAAGGCAAAAGAAGATTGTTTTCATTTTTTGGCTATCTGCCCTGTTCTTAAGGAATTAAGACTGTTGTTTAACGCTCAACATAAAACAATTAAAGCGAATAAATGGAGCTAACTGGGAAAGTCTTTATAAATATTTAAAATCGGCAAAAAAATATCGATTTATAATTTTAAATGAAATCGTTTAAAAATTAAAAAGCAAACAAATAAAAATACCATGTTCCTATTTTTGTTATTATATTATAGATAATTTTTAGATAATTTTATAGAAATAAATTTTCGGATGACGGCCATACGCCATAGACTTTCTTTTTTTGTTATGTAAAATTCATGATTTGAATTTATTTTTGAATTTATGTAATAAAGGAATCTAAATCTAATCACTGATGACTTTCCACTGGCGCCAATTCAAAATATTCGAAAATCTTATCAGTTGTGCAATGAAGGGAAAAACATAGTTGGGCTGTTTGAAACATACTATGTGACATGAAAAACATTTTCAACAGTTTTTAACGATTTTTTTTGTTTGAATAACTGTCCATTGATTTTTTTTAGGTCTTACCAACTCGTCAATGGAAGAATGTCAAAATTTTCGATTTGACGAATCGGATCAATTAAAATAGCCCGTAAAACTCTCCCAAATTTACCATGGAATTACAAAAAAAGTTACCATGGAATTACAAAAAAAAACAAGAGCACAAGAGCTCTCAACCATTCTTGTGTGCGTGTCTGCAGGAATGGAGGGGACCTACAGTTTATTGCCGAATCCAAACGACGCACAGTGTGGGAATTTAGAAATCTAGCGGAATTAAATTAATAGCGCTCGTGCATTAATTTTTTTCTTATATTTTTTTCTGCTTATATAATATAAATGGCTCGTAGAATCAAATACAACTTAAATTTTTGTCATATCTCTTCAAAGTTTTTTTAAAACGAGCTTTGAAGTGACCGATCTCTCATATGAAAAAATGTAAATTTTCTGAAAATCACTACCACGCATAAAACAAAACTTGGGTTGGTTTTTTGATAACTTTTTGCAACAAATATGCTCAGATTTAATGTTAAAAAAATAAATTACAATTGTAATAGGTCAAAATTGTGGAAAGGGGGGCGTGAGGGTTTTAACCTTACCAACAAGAAAAATATTAATAACATGTCGCATGTTGAACTTTTTATACACTTTTTTCTCCTAAATTCAAGAAAAAGTAAACAGAAAATTAAATAAAGCAAGTTTTTTATATATATTAACATATCTGAATTTATCTGAAACAATAAGTTTTATTTTTTTAGTCTTATTTTTGATTGCCATAAATATGAATGTAATAAATAAATCGACATCAACATTTAATACATTTAATAACAAAAAAAAGTACATGAACAGATTTTTTAATTTAAGATGGAACATCAAGAAGCTCCAAAATTTCTTGTTCAATTGGACCTTTTTTTTCGGAATGCACCTTAGACTTGCTAAGAAAGGGTCTAAAGATATCAAAAGCCTGTTAAAAAGATCTCTCATTGTTTCCAAACTGGATATTTTCTCGTAAATAGTTCGCGATATTTAAATTTGAAAAACACCCTGTACATTTTTATTGCTTTTATATTTATTATATTATAAGTATTATTTTATAAAAAAAATATTTTTTTTTAAGTAACATGTTAAATTTTTGGATTAAATAAATAATTGACTGAAACACCCTGTAAGTTGTAATACATATATAATATATGTATACAAAATACCTAAATTTGATATTATGTATTATTTTATTAATACATATTTTTTTTAAATAAAATGTTAAATTTTTGTATTAAATATATACTAATTGAAACATAAAACACCCTGTACGTTGTAGTATGCAAAATATCTCTCCCTCTAATATTGTGTTTGCAAAGAGAGAACACATTTCTCAAAGTTAAAAAAAATATAAGAACAAATAATATTAGAAAAAGAAAAAAAGAACATGATTTTTTGGACGGTAAGCGTTTAGAAAAATTAGCAAATTTTTCAAGTGCGCAGATATGCGCAGCAACTTAAAACGCAATATGAAAGGTGAAATGTCAGCCTTTAAGACGTATATAGTTTCCCTGCTGAATAACCCTGAATACATTAAAATTTTCTCCAATAAATGTAAAAATTAACAAAAAAAACACATTTTTTTCACTTAAAAACACAACAACAAAAAATTGAACACCCTTTGAAATATAATTTTACTCACTTTCTTATTCTCTTATATTGTATTAAATAAATAAAAAATAAAAACTTCAATTAAGACTCACAAAAGACGTTTAAAAGTGAAAAACCCCGAACACCTTCGCACCGCAAACTTGACTCAAATAAATCACAAACTCTCACTTTAAAATCAATTCTCTCAGTAAAACATGCTCTCCACCTAAAAATTTTCATATACTTGCTTACAGGGAGGTATTAGCTATATATTAAACCAATTTTTGCTTTGGTTCATGCGAATGATTTTTATAATAAAATTCCGCTAGATTGCCAGAATCCCACACTGTGCGACGGCTAATGTGGGCGGCACTTTTTTATGACAACAGATGGAGGTTTTTTTTAATTCTTCGCAAGAGGCAGTGCAGTAGCCGTTTTATTTTTAAAAATTATTAGGTGGCGAGGCTAGGAATTGAACCTATAGACATCCGGAATGATAGTCCATCGCACTAACCATCACGCCATGGCTTCTACTCAAGACTCAATATCTTCTTTTAAAATTATGGGGTCGGCTCTCCTACGTATGATTTTCGGTTAAATGTTTTTAAAATCAAGTTTTTTAATAATTTTTTGAATTCACTAAAAATATAAGTTGACAGATTCTTAATTCAAATGGAAGATTTTTTGCGACCTTTAGTCCAATGCGTTTCGCCCAGACACGACAGTTGGGCTGATCAGTTAGATGCTGTCGTACCTTTCTAAGACGCACTATTTTGGTCGATGACTAACGTACCGACTCTTAATAAAATCTACAGCGTATATGCACTGCAAAATAATTCTTTTATTTGTGTGTTTCCTTCTTCTTAATTCAATAATCAATACAGTCCACTAAAACAACAACAAAATTATTTTTCTTTTATTTTTGTTATTCCTCTTTTTCGGACAGATACTATATTAAAATTGGCTTAGTGGAAACTATAAAAGCTAATATTTTTTAATCGTTATATTTTTTTTTTTAATTTTTAATTAAATTTAATTTCAATTTCATTTTGAATTAATTAATTTTAAAATTTAAAATTTTATTTAATTTTATTACATTTTTAATTTAATTTTCGAAAATTTTTAATTTAATTTTATTTAATTTAAAATTTTATTAAATTAAATACCTATTTAATTTTACATTTTTAATAAAAGCAAAATCAGGAATATTTTATTCTATTGCTTCAAAAATTTGAAGTTGTTCCGATCTATATGGAAGGACTTATGTTAAGTAAAAACTTTGAGAAAAAAAAAATTAAAAAGGAACAATTTAGTCCTCTTGTTTCCGAAAACAAGAAATGCGTACTTTAATAAAGGAGAGCAGATAGAACAGAGGAATTTAAAGTGGTTTTAAGAAAAAAAAAACAAAAAAACAATAAAACTTTATAAATCCATGAAATAATTTTCAGTAGTATCAAAAAATGATATAAATAAATGTCACACTGATTAGAAAATTGAGGGAAGGTTTTTTGTTGTGGATGCAAATAAAATCGTAATATCGTAATATATCCTTTACAATGCGCTGGTTCTGTGTTTTACCTTTGACAATCGCAAACAGCATAAGCAAAACGATCAGGATCTTTTCATTGAAATTTATCAGCCACATGATGAATCGAAATAAATTCAGTTTTGAGATAATTCTCATACTATTACTAATTTTTTATTTTGTTTAATTTAATATTTTTATTTTTGTATTTATAGCTTTAAGGACTAATTCGAAATTTGTAATTCACTTTGCTATATGAACTCACTTTCCACAACACAAATTGGAAAACACAATATTTTTCTTTTTTTTATTTTTGTATAAATAAAAACCACAATGGGATGAATACTATTTTTTTTATAATTAACACTACGAAAATAATGCCAAATATACACAAAATAGAACCGTGTCAGTCAACCGAATTGAACCAATAAAAATAATGAGTTAGCATTCGACCGGAGGCAAAATGTCGCGACGAGAACGTCCAAATGTCATCATCGATGATAATAAACTGAAAAAGTTTGCAGAACCAAAAAGAGTCCACAGAAGATTTTGCTCGAAGGACTACATACAGTTAATGCGATGAATACAAAACTCAAAACTCCTAGTTTTAGCCACACTGCACCCCCGGAAACACACAGCGCCACCAACGTAAACGACAAAACGCCGACTGACGATGATGATGCTGAAAATACTCTGGATTCAGGATACTATGGGATGATGACGATGATGATGACGATGAAGCTTCTCTTCGGTGGTATCAGTTAGTATGTCCCGAAGTCGAAGCAATTGCATTTAGCTCAAGAAATGTACTTGAAATTAAATATTAACAGGACGCAGCATCCAGAGAGAGAATGAAAGAGAACTGATTGCGAGAGAATTCATTTGTTCTACTGTATTGTATGCGTATGGATGAACGATTCATCGCGCTAAAGGACAACAAAATGAATATTTCATAATTTGTGGATCGTATAGGAGGAGAGAAGAACACGTGCTTTCTAGAACACATGGTGGACTTTGTTGCAAAAGAATAGGGCAAATATTTAAGTAATAGTTTAGCCAACTAAGAAAAAACAACAAGGAAAATAAAAAAATCCAAGCCTGCGCAGGACACATTGGAGGAGGAGTATATATGAAAACATTGAAGCGGATTGAGTTCCGAAGAAATGTGAAAGGTCGGTTATGTGATAAGAATTGGAACTTTTTGCTGAGTTGTTTAGTATTCAATGGATTGCTGAAGCTAAAGGATATAAAAATAGATACATACATAGGTGCAGTACAGAATTGTTGTCTTGTGAGTATGATCCGAGTAGGTACATACATTGTAATGTCATTGAAAGCTGATTTAGTTGGATGACAAACACAAACAGATGTTGGAAAAATGGCACTAACATTTTTGGATTAATCAAAGTAGTTGAAAAAGATGAGGATAATGATTAAGTGAAATACTTTCGAGTTTTGAGGAAACAAAATCTTAAGGCCATATTATTGACTTTCTTAAAAGCTAGTTTAAGGGGTTTCGAGTTTTAAGTTTTTCACAATTTTTTATTAGTTTGACATCTTAATCAGAATATTCATACATATTTTGACATCTAAATCAAATCAATAACGTTTTTGAAAACCTTAAATCTCGGAAACCCCTATAGAACTATAGTTTTTCAGTAAAACTACCTTTGAAGAAAGTCAATAATATGGCCGTTACAGTATGGAATTGGAAGACTCCAATTTTTGTTTTTTTTTTTGTTAGTATTTACAAATTTCGGCAATGCCAATGACGCCAAGTGATACTTCTAACAATTTTGTAATTGAAAACTAAATGTCTTATTTGAAAAACATATGGCTTTTAATTTAAACATCACATGCAATATCTCATCTTCTACTTCTAAAGACTAGTGATCTAACATGGACCAAATAATAACACTGTGATAAAACCAAAGGTACAAAGACGATTTCAAAAGAATCATTTAGGGAGTTTTTTTTATCCCTCCCAAGTTCGATCCTCTTTCGGAATTCCAGGGTCGTATCCAGGCTAAAATATTTTCTTTTTCTTATGATAAAGTGTGTTATGCCTGGTTTTACAAATATTTAAATACTTAAAAGGGCTTTATGAAATCGGCTATAAGTCGTTCGGATTCGGCAGAAAATTGTAGGTAGGTTGAGTGTGTAAGTCACAAAAAACAGTTTTGGTCTTAGGAATACTTCCAGCAACTTAGAAATTGTAAAACAGGCCCTATGACTAAAATTTAAACAAAATATTTTGAAGCAACAAGGTATAAAGGAGTAATCGAAAAAAAATATCAATTTTCTAAAAAAAGTCATACCTCTGTGAATTTTTGACTTTGAGTAATTCGAATACGAATATTATTTAGAAATCGTTTCAGCCTTTTTTTATATTCAATATTTTTTTTTGACAAGAAGTGTATTTCTTGGTTGGAAGCTCCACAATTTTTTCTAAAAAAGAAACAATGAATTTAATTAGTTATAGGCTACCTTTTGGTGAAAATAGAATTTCCGAAAAATGTCTCCCATAGAACCATTTTTTTTTAAATTTCGTTTTTCTCGAAAAGGAATTAAACGATTTTGATAATTCTTTTTATGAAGAATCTTCTGAAAAGTTCAAATAGTACCTATGTATTGCATACCAATATTTTCAAAAACTTTTTTTTTTTTGATTTTATAAAAAGCTAGAATGTTCGTTTTTTGAAAACCAAAATTTCGAAAACAACTTAGTAGATTTTTACGTAGCTTGGTACTGAGCGGTTTTTTTTTGAATTTTGAATACATTTTTTTATAGTCAAAATTATAGATACCTTTCATATAAATTGAAAAACCTTAACCTACAGATTTTGAATAAAATTGTTCTGAATGTTTATATTAGTACGGTCTATCATTTACCAAAAGAAAAAGCTTCTAATAAGTTCAAATCATACTTCATATCAAAAATTTCAAAAAAAGGATTTTATTTTATTTTTTTTTTTTGAAAATTGGAAATTTAAATTAATAAATACTTAATAAATAATGGTGTACCAAATTTTTTTTATAAATGTTTTCAAAATGTTATTTATAAAAAAAAATTAATTAAAAAAAAAAAAAACGCTTCTCTCTTAAAGCTGAGGTAAAGCTCGTCGTAATCCAGGGTTTACCCGAAGAAAGCACAGTAAAACTCGGGTTGAGAAGGGAGAACTCACCAATTACCAGTTTTATTACATTAATATTTTCTTTATTATCAATATTCGTACATTGGTTGAAAACTTAACATAACTAACACGGTATTTCATATAATAGCAAAGCTGTGTATTTGAGTTACATGAGTAAACTTAGCCCACGATATTCACTTAGAAGAAGTAAACCGGGGACAAAAACGGTTTTAGAAATCTAAATTCCAGCCCAAGGCTAACCCGGGGGAACGTTACTTAGCCCGTTCTAACTCTGAAGGAGAGAGTAGGGAAATCAGCGGTGTAAAGGAGTCTAATTCCAGCCCAAGGCTAACCCGAGGTAAAATTACTTAGCCCGTACTTACTAACTCTAAAGGAGAGAAGGCTGTTTCACAATGCGACGAGAAAACGAGACGTCAGCGTGACGAGATCTCTTCACAGTTGTTCTCTCTTTAAAACGAGTTTCGAACAACAAAATAATACATAATAAAGTATTACTCGTCGTCACGTTGCGTCTTTTTTTCAATTTTTCGAACTTTACGACGTGACGAGACGACGACAAATACTTTATTATGTGTTATTTCGCTGTTTGAAATTCGTTTTAAAGAGAGAAAAACTGTGAAGAGATCTCGTCACGCTGACGTCTCGCTTTCTCGTCGCATTGTGAAACAGCCTTGAGTAGGGACAGGGAGATCAACGGTGTATAGGAATCTAATTCCAGCCCAAGGCTAACTCAAGGGAAAATGATCACTTTTCTACAGCCCAAGGCTACGTCGAATTGAATGAGATCAACACTATTCTACAGCCCAAGGCTACGCCGAGGGAGATCAACAAATTTCTACTAAAAAGGTGTTCTCTTAAAAATACTAAAAAGTACTAAGAAAGGTACCTGAAGTGATCGATAGCTTTAATATACCGAGATCACTGGATTTTATTACTCTGAACGCTCTAAATACAAACTTAAGCCGAAAACAGATGTGCAGCTTTTTCCCAATGCAGCGAATTTAGAAATAGAGATATCATGCAGCAAAGGCTGCATGCAGAGCCTGGAATATGTCAGCCTTCATAAGAACCTGTGTAAATTGATTTTTGCTGCATTGGAAAAAGCTGCACATCTGTTTTGGGCATTAGAATTTTCTGCGAGTCGTAAGCTTCGAAATAATCGGAATTTCATACCGCGTCTTCTCATTAACTTTTGAGCAACGACACAGTGTGAATTGTAAAAAAGCACAACTAAAAAGTTAATTTTATTATGACGTTGCATTATTTGGTATGCCAATACACAATGTGCCGGTGCAGCTTGTACCATGCTGCTGCTTATGATGACGTGGCATTTTTTGAAAAGCTTATGCACACAGAGTACATTGCTGCTGCTGACGATGGGTCGGTAGGTGAGGTGTTGGGTGCTTGGTACATATTGGTCGTTGATGTTGTACTCTGCTGGTGGGTACTTATGCACGCTGTTGAGCGATCGTATGAAGGAGGGTGTCGGTTGTTGTTATTCTGCGATTGATTATTTATTTAAGGTACTGGTGCATGTTGTTTCTTGTTGCTGTTTTAGTTGCTGGTTCGGAGGTGGTGGGTAAGTAAATAATTTGGATTCGGTGTATGGGGGTGGGATTGTTGAAATGTAAAGCTTCGTTACGAACAAAAAGAACAGTAACAAAAAAAAAAAAATATTCATAAGACGATGTTAAAAAATTAGAAAATAAATCAAACCCAGCACTCGATTACAACGTTTGTTGCGACAGTTGCGACCTTTTGTTCAACAAGCACGAGATTAAACAAATTGGTTCAAATGTGCTAGTTACAAAACCTTTATTAAGAAAAAAATAAGGTAAATTCTATTGTTTTAATACAATTGTAAACTTACTTAGGCCCATTTGCTGAAACGAAACTTAAATATATGTTCTACTTTTTCCTCAGCGTAAACTGTCACATAAGCTCTTATGTTGAACTTAAATATTTAAGTTTCATTTCAGCAAATGGCCCTTAGTCTTTTTATACAAATTCAGATGGTTAGAATATGAGCAGAGTTATGCTTTTAATTAAAGTTAAAAGGACGAGTTACCTCGTAGTTAAAAGCTTAGAATTCAAAAGAGGAAAGATCGGGAATATAAATTTATTTGACGTTTATGTTGGTTTGTCGACAGTAGCTCCGCTTAACAGTCAATTCGCGAAACTACTTTTTAGGCAGCATGAGCATGGTTGTTAACAACGTTATAATAATATAATAAAAATGTCACACTAGGGTCCAAATGGACGAACTACCATTTAGAAGCGTGTCCAGCATAAAACTCTCTTGATGTCACACGAACTTTTTTTTGTCCGCGTGGACGGAATAATTTACTAAGTTAGTTCCTTTTCTTTGGTTGATAAATCATCAAATTAATATAGAATTAGTGGATGAAAATTCTAAAAACGGCCCCTACCACCTTTCCTGTTGTAATGAGATTTATAAAATGTATGACATTTTTTTATAGAGGGGAGTAACAATGTACATAGAATGTTTTTCAAAATTCTGCAAATTTTCATCAACTTTAGAATATAGAATGTTTAAATGCTAAAAAATTGAATAAAGTATTTCAATTGCCTCTCCTGTAAGAATTATGGCTAAAAAATTACCAATATTATTTTAGGGAAGAATTTGGGGAATAACTTTGTTTAATTAGTTTTTCAAATTTCTGAAATTTTACATCAACTTTTCAATTTAGAATTCCAGGAATCGAATTCAGTTGCTCTTCCATTACGTTTTTAAATTAGAAGAGGGTTCTCTTCCTCAAGAGTTTTAGACATGATTGTACCTTGATATTTTAACTTTGTTTTAAGACCTTAACCTTGCAAATTGGATCACTACAAAGAAAGATATAATACCAAAAAAAAGCGGTTAAAGAAATAAAGAAAGAATAGGTTGAGGTATATAGAGAGATGGAATTTCGGGACCTATTTTTTTATATGTATATGTACATTTATATAAAAACGGATGAGAATCTACTTGGGTGCTTTGAAAGGAAGATTCTTCGGGTGATCTTCGGTCCAGTATGTATCGATGGAGTATGGAGGAGAAGATTCAACAACGAGCTTTACAGGCTTTACAGCGACTTCGACCTGGTCAAAAAGCTTAAAATACAGCGGTTAAGATGGCTGGGACACGTGGAGCGTATGAACACCAACGCACCAGCCCGACGAGTCTTCGAATCTACCCCTGACGGTCTGCGCAGCAGAGGAAGACCCCACCTTAGGTGGCGCACACAAGTGGAGAACGACCTCAACCAACTTGGAGTGCGTAACTGGAGGCAGCTAGCTAGGGACCGAGCTGGCTGGAGGGGCTTGTTGGTTGAGGCCGAAGTCCATCCTGTTCTGTGAGCGCCATCTAAAGTAAAGTAAGTAAGTAAGTAAGTTTATTTTTTTTTTTTTAGCTGGAATTAATGTGTACTTTTTTATTAGAAGGTGTTTCAATTCAATGGAATTCAAGCTTAATTGAAATAAAATAAAAACACACGACACACCCTATTCATGTTTATTAGAATAGAAATACTGCTTTAAATACTGATAGACAAGCAAACTTTCAAAGAATGGACACCAAATCCAATTCATTGCACGTCCCTTTACACAATCCTTACCAAGCTAAAGTGTATCGACAAGCACACACCAATATTATGTAAAACGATTTCAAAGGAAAACAACATGTTCCGATTTCAACTCTAGCATATTCATTCTCTTCAGCTTTACTTGCAAGCTTTACCTTATCAATTATTATCAACCCTCTTGTTGGTGCTGTTCATTAGCTGAATTATCGTCGATTCGAGGAACCGAAGGCAAGGGCCCCAGAGACCAAGAGGAGGACCTCTAGTATACGCAGAACAGCAGTTGGTTTAAATGTTCGTTTTTTTTCGGAGTTTTGAGGTCAGTGCGGGTGAAAGGGCAAGCATCCTCGCCCTCACCACGGACATAACTAAGCTGTGTCTAGTGGTATGTTTACAGGTTTATCACACATGTGCTACCAGTATGCTACTATTGCTGCTTTCAAAGCTACTACAACTGACTGTTACAACACAGTAACTACTCCCCCCATAGCCATAGTCATTTAATTACACATAAAGATGCTAGCAAGGAAGGAGTATAGGTTAGGTAGGGTAGGATAGATGAGCTTGTTTCGGAGTACATTAAAGTGGCGTAGCAGGTGTCTCGATTCGACGTGAGGCATTGATTAAAGCGTCTAATTGAAATATCAAATTTCATTTTTGAAGGGAAAAAGCGCAGAGGAAGGAGACTCTGTTAGATTCACGCACATCCTTAAAGGCGTAGGACAAAGTTTTTGGTTAATTCAATGAGTACGAGGCAACGTCACATGGTAGATCAAGGATAATCAGACAAGCAACACTCTTTGTCGTTTGAAAATCGTGTTTAAAGTTTTCCTGATGCTGCCGATGCCAATCTGATGTTTCGTGTTAAGTTTTTGGTACCGATATTGTTTGAGGTGTTTTGTGCGGGAGGCATAATAGAAGAGAAGAGTAAGAGAGCTGTGTGGTTATGTTTTTGCAAAACGAAACTTTACGCATCCGATTAGATTTTGTTACCAGAAATTCGATTAAAGCGAAAACAGTTGAGTAAGTTGTCACAAGAAAATAGGATTGGTATGAATATAGGCAGAGCAAGTTATACTTAAAGTTGGTAATAGTAATGGAGGCACTATAGGAGCCACAAGGCATACAAAGGTAACATCTTTCACTAAATAGGTTTACAAAAAGGACACAACATTTCATGTTTCCAAATTAAAAATTGAATTTTTTTTTTAAAACATCATAAGTTTTTGTTTAAATAAAAATGCGAATCAATACTTTCACAAAATTAAAGTACAAATTTTGGGCTTTTTCAAAAAAAAAATGCAAAAGTTGAATAATTATTTCAAAATTTTTAAATTTTAGTTGTAATTTTTTCTCTCGAAAATATGTTTTGCTTTCCATTTAAATCTCATCAGTATTGTAACTAACGCAAAACTGTGAAAAAAGTGGGCAGAAATTGTTGTTTTCGTTTCAATTTTGATGACAATTTCACAATGTTTATGAACCACCCAATTTCTTCCTTTAATTGGTTTTTAAGACTTTGATCATTCGGTACGTGAAAACGGTGCAATGGATTAACTTGAAATTTTACAGGAATATTGGTGGTCTATAGTTCTTTAAAATGTCATACCTGCAATCAATATTTGTAAAGCAGTAAAAAAATTACAAAAAGTCTTTAAAAAGTCGTTTTTTTTTACCTTTTCTGAATGTAACGATCAGGAGCAAAAAAAAAAAATAATCGTTATAAAGTTTTGGAAAAATCTTGCAGAATATTAATTCCAGTTTTTAAAACCATACTTTAATTTTCAGTGTCATCATTCCCTGCGAAGATATTGGTAGCAAAAGCCAAAAGTGTGTTTTTTTATTCAAAGCCAGATATTCTTCTGAAAAAAATCGTAGAATGACGAAAAAAGACTACCTTAAAGCTGAATAAACAAGTTATCGAAAAAAAAAAACATTAAATTGGCTCAAAAAAAAATTTCATAGAAAATGTCAATGTTCAAAAAAAAAAAAAAAGGAAAATTTTTGTGTCGTGCTGCTTCTTATGATGGCGCAATAACGGTGCCTGAAAAATATCATTTGCTAAAATTTCTCAATACAAAAAATAAGTGTTTTCATCTCAATACGACCACTTTTTACAGAGATACAGCTCTCCAAAAAACACAAACAAAAAGTGATTTTTCTAAGACGCAATTTTTGGTCGATGACTACCGACTCTTAATAAAATCTACAGCGCATACACACTGTAAATTATATTCTTCTAGGGAAACATGGTTATATTCTTGCACCTAGAAATATATGTTGTTGTTGTAAACCCGTGGTCTAAAACAATAACAAAAATAATTTTCTTTTGTTTTTGTTAATTCTCTTCTTCGTACATTAACCAGAAAGGTCGCAAAAAAATCTTCCATTTAATATCAAACTACATGCTGAGAGTTGGATATGGAAGATTTTTTTAAAGCAAAATTAAATCTGGTAAAGAAAATCTTAAAAGCATTCCCTGGAACATTTCAAAAATTTTCTTACTCTCCTATATCCACGAACTACTGGAACTGACCGATTTAGTTTGTTTTCCCCAGCGAGTGTGCAACTTTAAGAACTCATTTCGAATGCATGTGAATCTATTGAAAAGTTGGCTCCTTTCAACTGAATGTATTAATTCCTCAAAACCTTTCACCAGGAATAGGTATTTACATTCATCTATTCAGTAGCATCCTTTGGAACAATGAATTAATCAACCCCAGGAGGCAGATTCAGACTTCGTACTCAACATTTTTTTCTCTGTTTTTTTTCAGCAGCACCTTTACGACTTCAACTATATGTACTATTAAATACGACTCGTTAAAGTTGGCCAGGGAAGTAGGAGTTTTCAAGGAGTTTTCAACTGGAGTTTTTGAGAAGCAACAGGAAATGTTGCCACCCGGGCGTATCTGCTTTTAAGTTTAAACACTCCGGTGCACAAGTACACAACTCTCAAGGGCCATAGAGCTTAAGAGGCATGCAACAATCGAGTGTTAATTGGAGTTTTTTTTTTCAGTAGGTATATTCCTTGTGATTTTTGTTTCGATGGTGTTTTTGAACATTATAAGGACAAGTATGTATATAGAAGAGTAGGTTAGGGGGCAACACAGAAATTGAGAAAAGTGCATTCATTTGATTAATTCTATTCATTGCTTTAGAGACTAAAATAAAACTTGCTGAGGCACTTGATGGTTTAGAAAAGATGTTGAAAGTGCTTTTGTGAACATGATTCGGAATTTGAAAGAAAGTCAAATAAATTATTATCACAGATGTTTAAGAGAATGACAATCAACTGGCTGGTTCGTGCCTGCATAGAAGCTTAAATTTAAATCTCTTCTTTAAATTTGAAGAAAGGAGAAAACTGGATTCGTCGATAATTATTCAAAAAGACTGAATTTTCAGTAGATATTTAAAAATAAATATAATTTATGTAGTAGCCGTGGCGTGATGGTTAGTGCGATGGACTGTCATGCCGGAGGTCTAAGGTTCGATCCCCAGCCTCGCCACCTATTTATTTAAAAGAAAAAACGGCTACTGCCTCTTGTGAGGAATTGACAAATCCTCCAAGAGTATCTCCTGTCACAGAAAAGTACCGCTCGTTAGCCGTTCGGATTCGGCAATAAACTGTAGGTCCCCTCCATTCCTGCAGACACGCACACAGGAATGGTTGAGAATTGTAAGTCAATAGGCCCTAGTTCTTCATGAGCTGTTGTGCCATCAAATTTATTTATTTATTTATTCACTAAAATAACTCATTTTAAAAAGAAAATAAAAGAAAAGGTTCCTGGCCTTACAAGAAGGAATAACATGCAATTTTGGTAGTGACCGTTGTTTTTTAATATTTTTTTTTCTGTCTTAAGTCAATTATTTAAAAAATTTCCCCTCCTGTTGTTTTTAATTTTCTCAAAAACAAAATGACACTTGAGTATTTCCGTTGCGCATTGGACTACAAATTGACAGGAGCATCGAATATTAAAAACAAAACTATTACTTAATAATGTAAAATTAAAAAAAAAAAAATTGATATTTTTGGATACAATTTTTTTCATTATTTTTTTAAAATTTTGAGTTTGGAAATTAAGTTTTCAAAAACTGTTCTTTTAGTAACTCCAATTAAAATCAAAATAAGAGAATGGATTTTTGACTTGAAAAAAAATTTTAACATTGTAAGTGTTGCCGTTGTTATTAATAATTTTTTTTTATTTCAGGACGATTTTTTTTTTTAGAAAATTGCCCCTCCTGCCTAAACGGGGGGAAAAAGACCCCCCTACCATACGATTTTTTTCTTGTCTTAACCCAACCTACTTGCTCTAGCTTTTTGGTGCACATTATACCTAACACCTTATATAAAAATGAATCCTTTTTTGTTGCCCTTAACTCGGCTAAAAATCATGAGATTTAGTTGGGGATTTTTCTTATTAGATTTGTATTTAATAAGATTAACACACAACGAAGCCAAACATTGGGAAATTCGACAAAAAATTAGAAAATTGGACCGAAAAATTAGGAAAATCGTGAAAACACCTTGAAATTTTAAAATTCCTGAAATGAAATTATGATCGTACGCGCATAACTCGGCTGATCATCATTTGAATTGCACTGACGCACGATAGAGCCAAAAATTGAAAAATTCCAACGAAAATTAGACAATTTTACCGACAAAAGTCAGGAAATCCTGAAAGCATCTTGAAATATCAAACTTTCTGAATTAGTTTTTTGTTCGTACGCGCATTACTCGGCTCACCACACTCAGGAGATTAAAATTGGTAAATTAGGCCGGAATGGTCAGAATGTCGTGATAACAATAAATTGCATACTTTCTGAATTGTTTTTTTTTTGTTCGAACGGTCTTTGTACATTGGCGAATGATACGAATTGGTAATGTAACGATACAGAAGCTTATTGCGAGAGTCTATTCAAAAAACAATAGTCAAATAGACTTAATTTATACTGTTGTTATTTTAAAAATCTTATCGTTAATATTTTTCAAATGTAATTAATCTTTTTAACAAAGTTTAACTTATTGGTTTCTATTCATGTAGAATTCCGGGTAGTTCTTCATATTGGTATTTGTGGTACTAAGATAAGCCTAATATATGTATGTATGTATAAAAATTGTGCGACGAATTTGGCCTCTTCATCAATGATTAAAAGGCCAAAAAAATATTTGTGCAAAAGGAAGTAAAATTTTAGTGGGATAAAATTCGCAATCGATTTCAATTTTTTTAAACAACAAACTCTTACTTAACTCACATAAAGACTTATTTTGGCTTAAGAGTGGTTTTTTATTCAAAATATGTATATCTAATTTTATTAAATAAACTGTAAATCTGTGATTCACAGATTTTTAAATCTAACTAATATGCTGATAAAAAAGTACGTATACGCCTGACTCCGTTCATGCTTATTTTGTGGGTCACCATTGTTTGGCAAAATTCATTTGGCATTTCTTGTTTCGCCTTAGTCGTGAAATATTTTGTTTAATTCGCAATTCTTAATTGGCAATTTACATTTTGTTTTTTATTCATTACGTTTTTCAATCATTCTGCAATTAACATTCGGCGGTTTTATATTTTGCTTTTTGTTAAAAATATTTTCAATCATTTCGCAAAATTCATTTGGCAAATTATTCCTTAGTTTTTCTTTGTTAAATTGTATATTATTTGGCCAAGTATTTTTTCGTAAATTATTGTTTCGCCGTTTCATTATTTTGCGAAATAACGCTTCGCCGTTTAATCTTTCGAGAAATATCATCAAGCCGTTTTATTATTTCGCTAAAAGATCATTTCGCCGTTTAGTTGTTTTGATCGTTTGACCAATCATTTCCATCGTCTCTTTTCAAGATTAATTATTTTTTTTATTTGAGAAGTGTATATAATTTTTTTTATTTTATTTTGAAATAAAAATTAAATTAAGTAAAATCTTTTGTTTAAAATGTTTGACAACCCTTTTGTCATTCAAAGTATTTAGGTAAGTACATAACAGAAAGAGAATTTTCACATTTTACTCCAAGGAAAAAACGGTTTTAAGCAATTGGGCAGTTATTTTCGTAGGTGCATTATATTTTTTATATTCTCTATTCAGTGTTTTTTCGCTTTTTTTTTATTTGGCATTCAATTGTTTGGCAATGTTTTGGCTTCCATTAAATTACATGCCTTAAAATTTCGCGCGAAATTTTAAGGCATGTAATTTAATGGAAGCCAAAACATTTCGCGCGAAATTTTAAGGCATGTAATTTAATGGAAGCCAAAACATTGCCAAACAATTGAATGCCAAATAAAAAAAAGCTGAACAACAAATTGCCAAATAAAAAAAAGTGAAATAACAAAATACTGAATGAAAAATAGCAAAATAATAAAATGCCAAATAAGAAAAAGCCAAATAACAAAATGCCAAATAAAAAAATGGCAAACCTAAAAATGCCAATCAAACAAAATATTACGTGAAAATTGCGAAATGAAAATTGCGAAATGATGGTTTGTCATATCATATAAAAAACCAAACGTAATTTGCAAAACGAAAATTGCGAAATAACAAAATGCTAAATAAAAAAATGCGAAACGGCGAAATGTACCACCGCGAAACGTTAATTTGCCAAACAATTCTGGCGAAACATACCATACCCTTATTTTGTATTATTTATTTTTAAAGGGTCTGTAATGGTATTAGTACTTACGCGTTTTTAAAAATGGTGGCTGACGCACAATACTTACTGTCCCGCCATTTTTTTAGTATACTAAAAAATAACCCACCTACCAATTCCAATCATAAAATTTTATCATATTATTTTTGCATTATGGAAAATCTTTTTTACCTCTGGCGACTGGCCAATACCTAGATTACAAGGTCCGAAAAAAATGGGATTACATATACAAATTTATCAGTCTGTAACACGTTTCATAAAACTTCGTTATTTCCTTCTTCACCTGTTGGTTAATACTCTAGAAGTAGGTACATATTTTTTTTTATTAACTTTAGAATTATTCATAGCTTAGTCAGGACAACGTCTGTCGGGTCAGCTAGTTTTATAATTTCAATACTGTTGGGACTTTGGATGTCTTATAAATATTGGATAAAACTTGTGTTTTATACTAGAAAGTTGATCTTTCTTATTTTGTATTGCAGTTTTCAAATTTTTTTGCTAGGCACTCAAAAGACTCATTTTGGTCATAATGATTTGTTAATGAAACAACATTTCAGCCTCAATAATTTCAACAACTTGGTCAAAAAATCATCAATATAACATTTCATGACAGAAATGGATACTTTTAATGCATGAAACAGTAAGGTAGGCATGCAAAAAAATATTTTTGGTATCCACCTCAATAATTTTGACATGCGAAAATTATAGCAAAGACTATTTTTCGTACGGGAACTATAAAAAGGGCTTAACACTACGCACTATTCACATCTCGCACTCCACATTCAACACTCTATGCTTCGCACTCCGCACTTCGCAGTCCCCATATCATTCACTCCAGACTTCGCAATACTTCTTGTTAATATTTTACGTAGTCAAAGGTCTGTGACTTATAAAAATTTTAAATAGTAATCTCCAAAATTTTGGAACACTAACAATAACTCACATACAAAAATTTATTTCAAAGTTAAAGTTTTTTGCAATCTTATTTTTCTTTAAAAGTGGGTTTTAAGGTCTTAACAAATTATTTTTTCCCAGAATTGTTTTCTATAAAATCCGTGTGGTATGAAAATTTAATTAACTATTCCCTTCGAATTCGAGCCTTTATGCAAATCAATAAAAACTTTAGCTCTCCATACTTTCTCATTTTTCTGCCATTGACTCACAGACTTAACTTTCCATCTTGTGTATAGTTTTCAAATTTGAATTGGAAATCACATCAACGACTATGGTATACGATGACATAAAACTACCACGTCTTTGGTATTAATTCGGCATCAAATTAAAACTAAATCTTTGCGAGCTGTTGTACTTCGATCGTCATTGTCATTTGTTCACTTCATGCAAATGGATTGTCATCAATTTGATAAGTTTCCTAGCTGATTCCGCTTCAATGTATGTACGTATGTTGGGAGAAAGTGTGAAATGTGCTCTGTTCTGGCAAACTATATTGCCACTGTTATGTGACAGGTGAAAATGACACCTCAAAACAAACCACACATATGAACACAGCAGTAACATAACCCCATGAGAAAAATTCTATACACCCCCTGCTGTACAAACCCCATCAACCAACCCGGCCACCCACAACAAATTCACAGCTACCACACGTACTCGGCGTAAGTTCTCCACGTACATGACAATATAAACTTTAGCATGTTCAAATTTACCCCCCCCCCGGCCTGGCATTCCATCTGCAGTATGGCACACACCTTTTCTCAAAATAACATACCATATATATGACATACAGTACACATATCCTGTGCTCCTTATTTTGCATTTGGAAAACTCTTAATTGGCCAAACAGGTGACGAATTTAAACTTTTCTCTCCTTTCACTAAAGCATACGACTTGGTGGTGGCAGTGGCGGCGGCAGTGGGGGTGTTGCTGAAGGAAGAAAGTCCTTGAGGATAAGATGGGGTAGAGGGTTGTGCAAGGATCTATTGCACAAGAGTACACGATATGTTTTTACCTTAAACAAACATCCGTTGTTTGCTTGTGAGTCCGTCTGTGAAAGTGCTCAGTATGCAATGGGAGTATAGACAAATCGAGTTTAGGGTATAGGCACCTACATACACCTTCATATTATGGAGTATGGAAATGAATTTGTCTGTTGGAGCTTGTTTCTTTTGCTTTTGCATCCATCATCGACCAAGTTAGTATTCTGAGAGTTTTGAAAACTTTATTTTGTGTGTATGTTTGTATTGCTATCAGTATAGGTTAAGATTGCATTGTGTGTGTGTGTTGTGTTTGTGTTACAAAAAGATGGACTGGCTGGTTATAAGGATGATGTTTGAGGTAAGTAAATCGTAATCCAAAAGTTTACTTTTCCATTTTTTTTTTAAATTTGAATATACAAATACATATGTTTTTACTGTTTTGAATTAAAAGTTTATTCATTTTGAGCTGATAAATTAATACTTTTATTTTATTTTAAACTTTGATCTTAGTAATGAATTGAGTCGAAAGTACATAATACCTACATACGAAAGCTTTATGACGTCTTCAGAGCCTGCTTGTAAAGGACTTTAAATTAAGAATTTTTACAAACATCTTTAATACACAAGGGACAACCATAACGATACTTAGCCGTATAAAGTTAGCATGACTACTTTCGAAAAAGTTACTTTTGACTGTCTCAGAAATTGCCGTATAAATGCCGTAAATATGCCGTGAGGAGAAAAAAAATTGCCGCGCCACTAGTTCTCCCAAAAATTGATGTCATGCTAACTTTATATAAAGTTAGCATGACACTTTACAAAATTTGGTGAAAAATAACTTCTGAGTATGCCATATCCTTCAAATTAATTGCCGTATATATGCCGTGAAAAGAAAAAAATTGCCGCGACAGTGCTTCTCCCAAAAATAGACAAAAATGGTTTTCATACAAAATCTTCATATAAAGTTAGCATGACCATTTTTGGCCATTTTTGGGAGAACCACTGTCGCGGCAATTTTTTTCTTTTCACGGCATATTTACGGCATTTATACGGCAATTTCTGAGACAGTCAAAAGTAACTTTTTCGAAAGTTGTCATGCTAATATTATACGGCTACGATACTTTGCTGTGTTAAATTAAATTAGAAGGACCCTGCTACAGCGTGACCGCATCAAAATGAGGACTGCCTAGGAGTCGAGACAAGACGAGAATTTCGTAGTTCTGGTCGTCAATGTTGCCAATGTTGTGATGGAAATTCGTATGAATAATTTTGGTAAATTTAAGTCCAAAGGAACTTTAATTTCAGTATCCCGAGGCGAGGGCAATTGAGTCGAGACAAGGCAAAAGTGTTATGGAAGGGGGAGGGTCAATTTTCTTAAAAATCGGTTTAAAATTAAAAAAAAAAAAACAAATATTAAAACACAACGGCAACACTAATATAGTGTAGATACCTATTTTTTTAAAGCCAGAAAGAAATCCATTATTTTATTTTACTGATAAATATTTGTTTTTGTGAAGTTTTAAAAAAATAATTTTCAAATTAAAAATTTGGAAAAAAATGAAAAAACTTGCTTTCAAATTAATTTTGTTTAAATTTTTACGTTGTTAAGTTGTATTTTTGTTTTTAAAATGCAATGTTCTAAACTAGAGCAACAAAATATTGGATTGAAATCGAATTTAAGGAAAACTTACTTTTGTTATTTTGAATTTTCTCAAAAGCTACAAGTATTTAATGCATCTGGTTTGAAGTGTTTGACTAACAATAAGAGCATCGAATTCTGAAACCGAAAAAACTATATTTAATAAGGTAAAATTTAGAATAAATTAATTTGAACACAATTTTAATTTTTTTTCTTTGAAATCTTGAGTTTGAAAATTTATTCACTTAAACGGTTCGATTTATAATTATTAAAAAATTTAATCAAAAAATAGGTATGCTATTTGTAAAGTTATGACCTTGACAAAAACTTTAAAAATTTATTACAATAAATTACTGAAACTAACAGACCTTTTATAACCCTTTTCTGACCTTTTAAATTGCATACTTTTTTTTCATAAATTCCATAAATGAGGTGCTAACAGTCGTATACTGTGACCTTGAAAAAAAGTTTAAAAATTAATTAAAAAACAAAACTATGCCTACGCCAAAAATTTAATGAAATTAACTGACCTTTTATCACTATCCAGTGGACCTGATGACAATCACTGACCTTTCAGACTGCATACTTTTTTTTACGAATATCCCATATATGATGGGGTGCTTAGATCCCACAGCCGTTTTTATTGGTTTTTAAATCAAATATTCAAATTTTCTTAAATTTTCTTATTTTGTTAATAAATTTAAATGCATTTTAAATGTGAATTATTTTTAAGAGAACAAATTAGGCTTAAAAAAAAAAGGAAAAATGATACTGATAATTCCAAAGGCAAAAAAAAAAAACCTAAAAACGCCAACAAACGGGTTTTAAAAAAAAAATAAATTTGATGGCACAACAGCTCATGAAGAACTAAGGCCTAGTGACTTACAACTCTCAACCATTCCTGTGTGCGTGTCTGCAGGAATGGAGGGGACCTACAGTTTATTGCCGAATCCGAACGGCTAACGAGCGGCACTTTTCTGTGACAGGAGATACTCTTGGAGGATTTGTCAATTCCTCGCAAGAGGCAGTAGCCGTTTTTTCTTTTAAATAAATAGGTGGCGAGGCTGGGGATCGAACCTTAGACCTCCGGCATGACAGTCCATCGCACTAACCATCACGCCACGGCTACTACTAAACGGGTTTTATAATAAATAAATAATTGAAAACCCGTTACCCGCAGAGAAAAAACTTGTAAGGTGGGTAAAAAGTCCTAACAACTCTTGTGTAAATACAAAAAAAAAAAATTCAAGAATCGGTTAGAGTTTGGCAAAGTAAGGAGCCACTTAAAAAAACGAGACCAGAAATCATAAAAAACGTTATAGGTCGAAAACAAGAAAATTACCTTTTAAGTTTTTCAATTTGATAATACCTCAGAAACTCATGGTTTTTTTCTGTGGCAGTAATTTCGGGACACCCTGTATATTATGGAAAAAAGGAGCTTTTTTAAAAAGTTAGCTGAATACCTTAGACTAAATATGGAGGTCTAAGACCTCTTAGGTGCAGCCTTAACTATATGCAAGATGCACTGAAAAAGGCAAAACATTGATTTTACTAATAATTGTGATAGCAAATTAATTCCTATCCTATGTTTCCAATAATCGAGTGGTCCCTCTTTATACCAAAATAGGGTTCAAGACTTTTTCCATGGGGCCATAGATAAATAATAAGGGCACTTTGTTTTATATAATTACGAGCAAAACCTGAAACAAATAAGCTGGTGTTTCATCAGGACTTTTGTGGATTTAATGCCATGTCTTTAGCCCCCAAGCCCCACAATTTTAAACTAATTTTTAGTTTAAACTAAGTTTTAATTTAAACTCTGTAATTTTTATAATTTATTTTGCACACCCGTAGGGCCGGAGGAAATTAAAACAAACAACATTGGAGATTAATAACGTCAGTACAGAAAAAAATAAAAATGGCGTTTCCATTGCAACTTATCGATAAGAAGATATGGAGGGTTCACAGCTGTACCGAACCAAGTCATACAAAAAGAACGTTTAAAACTAGTATTAAATGTTGCGTATTTCGTTTATTTTGTTTTTGAATCAGAATTAAATTTAGAGAATAAACTATCAATTTACCTGCAATATGAGTAAAATATAAGTTTAGTAATTAATGGCAGTGTATTTGCTTAACCTGTAAATATCTTCGAATTTAAGCTTTTCTGACTTGGTTCGCTATAGCTGTAAACATAGGTAGGTAATTCACGCCGGTAACACAGTTTTTCTCTGCGCTTAGCTAATTCCGAAGGCGATTATTTATTAGCATTTAATACGTAAATTGCTTAACTACATGATACTTTTTTTCACCCAATTCCCTTCGTACTTGCAAAAAAACGACTAATAATGAAAATACTCAAGATCAGCTACTTACTTAAAATAAAAAAGATAAATATTGCTCGGAAAACTCAAGAAATCTTGAAGAAGTATGTGACATTGCCGTAAAAGAAAGTACTTTAAAAGCCAAGAATTATGGGCTCTTCCATTCTTTAAACTAATACCTTGCTCCTATAAATCAAGCCTTAAATCTTGTCCACATGAAAAAACAAAAACAGAACAAAACTGCTATAGCTCATCATCATCATCTGTACGTGCTTAAACTCAATACTCAACTGTTGCTAATGAATATGCCTCACGTAGCAAGCAGTAAGGCCTCATATCGCTGAAGTATCTAGATACACATATAAATATTATAATAACAGAACGGCAAGTAATTTCCGAGCAATTCTATGAGCTCTCTTCATCCACGTAGGAACATAATTGTAACGACTTCCACATTTGCCGATTTAGAAAAAAAAAAAACAGAAATTCGCCCAACCTTCCCTGGTATATTCTATATGCACAAGAGTAACTTCCAAAGTCGTCACACACATGTTACCCTTTGGTGGATGTTGAAGAGGGTACTGCTCCCCCTTTAAACACCACCCATCATAAGAGACAATTTAAAACACTTGCGACGACGACACCAATACTTCCAGGCTTCGTCATCATGAGTGCCTGGGAAAACGCCTAAAAACTTTATTGCCTGCAATTCAATTAGTGCGATGTTGATGTAAGAGTCATTAAATTTGCATACTCCATCTGGTAACAGTATACCATCATACCAGGGGTAGGGGAATTGATATCATTGCCTCAAAAAATTACTCTAAGTGTCCTTCGTGTGCAATCACGACAGATGCTCTTTTTTAAACTCACTCAATTTTCCTAAAGTTGTCTCTGGGGTTTTTGAAAAGTTTACATCGTAAATAGTGTGTGTTGCGGGATAGGGCACTAGCCCACCATCTTTCGCCCGCATATATGAGCTTACGTGATCCTTTTAGTTTATGGATGCAGCTTCGTGCAGCTTATACATTTTATATGTAAAGTTGAAAAATCACAGCCAGTTTACGTGCGTTTGTGGGGAGATTTTTCCAAAACCCTTAAAAATCATTTTCTCCGGTATGCTTCTTTTACTGCCTTACTTCACACAAACATTACTGTTGTTATATAGGAATTCCACTTTGTTGCTTTTCAGATGTCCTCCTGATGATTTTCGTCCTTGCTCACTCTATGTTTTGTGACACTTTTTTTTTGTATTCTTTTTCTTCTTCTTCTATTGTGTTGCATCATGGAAAAAAATGGAAAGCAATTTTTTACTCCTAAATTCGTAGATATATGCTTTTCTCTGATGCCGTTGTTGTTTTTTTTTTTGGGTTATACTAAGAATGGAGGTGGAAAATATGAAAACTTTCGACAGGAAGTGCTGATAAGGCTATTCACTAGTGTCATTCATCTTCATCCGTTTCCCTAAAGCAGATTTTTTGTAGTGAAAATATTGCCACTATAATCACCAGTACAACACATAGCTTGACTGCTGAGGAGGTGCGGAGGGCGGCAAGCGGTTGTGTGCTCGAAGACAAAGTGAAAACGGTCTTTGGGGATAGGTACCTAACCTACCTACCTTGTGTGTTGTCGGATTTATTTTTTTTGTGCTGTTCGTAATATTCAGATGAAAGGAAGAATTTTTTGAAAAATGAATATTTAAATTTCAAACTAAAGCATGCACATGAACATGCACAATGTTTCTTTAAAATCGGTCGCTTAAAAAACTACAAGAATTTTAGAAAGTTTTTTTCTGCTTCTTTCGTTTTCACTTAAATTATATATGTGTATAACGGATTTTATATACATACAACTCGTGACAGATTTGATTGCATTTATTTTGTTCAGTTGTTGGACTTATCTATAGATCCTATAAAAAAGGTTGGCTTGTCCAGGCTGACTTATTAGCAAGATAAGGAGTTTAATCATCATTCGGCAAATGAATGAATGAATACAATATTTCGTTTATGCGAAAAAAAATTCAGCTCCTCTACCATCAGCAAAGTTTTGTACAAGACGCAGGAACAAATGGTATCAAGGAAATTCGAACGCGAGGATAGATTTTGGATTCAGCTTATCAGAAACGTCAGGGCTTCTGACATTTTAAAATGTCTTAAAATGTCATATGTAAACAACCTCGAAAACCTTAAAAGTTATATCAGGGTTTCTCACTATCTCTAGTAGTACCTACTCACACGGTGCGTAGCAGGGGACCGCGCCGTCGCGGTGTCTTACGTTTTTTAAGTTAAATTACACGTTTCTTGGTTAAAGTTCACAAAAAAAAATTATGTATACCTACAGGGTGATAGGGTGTGACAAAAAGCTAGAGCGTGTATGTTGGGTTGGGATAAGAACAAAATCGTATGGAAGGGGGGGAGGGGGGTATATTTGTTGTAAGGAATAGTTTTTGAAGTATTAATTTTCTAACTTAAAATTTAAAAAAAAAAGGAAAACAAAAAAGTTTTTAACTGATTTATTTTTTTAAATTTTATTTAGTACCTACCTACTAATTTTTTCCTCAAAATTGAATGCTCTCATTAGTTTTTAATCGAAAACAGAAAGCTGGATGCTAAAATATATTTTAGTTTTTGAGAAAGTTAAAAATAACGAGACTGGAAATTTTCTAAAAGAATTGACTTAATACCCAAAAAAAATTATAAAAAATTATGGTAAAGGTAACCACGGCATCATGCTATACTTTTTTGTGAAGCCAGGAATCTCGCTTTAATATTGTTTTTAAATTAAGTTGTTTTACTGAACAGTTTTTCAAAAAATAATTTTCAAACTTAAATATTTGTTGAAAAAAAAAAATTAAAAAATTGTGTTCAAACTAATTATGTTCAATTTTACTATTTTAAGTAGTATTTTTGTTTTCAGTATTCGATGCTCCTATCAATTTCTAGTCAAACATTAAAAACTGGATGCTTAAATGTCTTTTGGATTTTGAAAAAATTGAAAATAAAGAAATCTACCTCACAACTTAAATGGATGAAATAGGATCTTTGGAGCAACAAAATAATGGATGAAAGTCAAATTTAAAGAAGATAACTAAAAAATTATGGGAGCATTGAATACTAAACACAAAAATACTACTTAATAAAGTTGAATTTTGAACAAAATCAGTTTGAACACAATTTTTTAGTTATATTTTTATTTTTTCAAAAATTTCAGTTTGAAAATTAATTTTTGAAAATCTGTGCACTAACAACTTAATTTAAAAAGGATAATTTTTGGCTTTACAAAAAGATATAGCATTCCATTATAACGGTTACCGTTGTTTTTTAATCATTTTTTATCTGTTTTAAGTCAATTTGTTCAGAAAATTGCCCCTCCCTTAATTTTTATTTTTTTTTCAAAAACTAATAAACACTTTAAAACACTTGATCATCTACTCTTCAGTGTTTTGACTAGAAATTGAAAGCAGCATTGAATATTAAAAACTAAAATATTACTTAATAACTTAAAGTTTTGAAGGAATTATAGTTTTAATACATTTTTTTTAAATTTTGAGTTTGAAAATTAATTTTTCAAAAACTATTCTCGCCATTAATTTAAATTCAAATCATAATAATAAGAACAGATTTCTGACTTTAAAAAAAGTATAGCATGAAATTGTTAGTGTTGCCATTGTTTTTTAATGAGTTTTTTTTGTTTAAAGTCGATTTTTTAGAAAATTATCGCCTTAACGGGGGAAACAGACCCCCCTTTCATACGATTTTTTTCTTTCCCGAGTCAACATATATACGCTCTAGCTTTCTGTAACAGCTAGGGTTAACCGCCCTGTACATATATGCAATATAAAATGTTCAAAATTCTAAGCCATTCGAACCACAGTCATTCATTTGTCTCTTCTTGACCCATCTTACATGCCCTATTATATGTCAGTCACATCTTATAACATTGCAACAGGGTTATGGGTAAGAAATAAGGCTTATTCCCGACTACCATTATATGTACTAGTATCGTCCTGTGTCGAAATTCGACACTTTCAATTTCGCAAACAAATTTGTTTGAAAATATTGAAGGAAAAAAACATTTTTTTTTAGATTTTATTTTTATTTAAATATGCACATTGTTCGTCAGTAAAAAAAAACAAAAATGACCCACACTGCGTAAATGCGTGTCTCAAGTATATTCTGCACATCTCCGCAATTGTGGCTTTCCAACTATAAAAAATTTATCGAAGACGGTCAAATACTTTTTGAGAAAATGGTACCACAAAATTTATATAGAAAATAATCATAAGTGATAAGACATGAAGGATTATCGGTTATTGGTGTCTTGTTTTTGAGAGACTCTCAACCTTGCCACAGTTAAGATCTAACTCATGTTGCAAACACAGTAAATGACTGCCTTAATCAACATTTTTCTCAAATCAAATGTTACTTTCGAAAAAAAAAAAAAATTAATTGAAACTATTTGAAATCAATAGCCAATACAGATGAGCTGTATAATCCAATTTGAACCGACTAGCTTTCCTAAAAAGCCTTAATTCAGCTTTTTATTATTCTCACGAAGCCATTGATAATGTGTCCATCTAAAAAAAAAAAAAAAAATAGAATAAAAACACATTCAGTGATAACAAATAATGAAATATCCATTTAAATTTTAGATCTCGATTTCATTCAAATTAATTAAATTATATTTGAATTAAAACAAATACCAGACACGAATCCTCAATAATATACATTTCCCTCTTTTTCAATAAACCATTAGGTTAATCCCCTGATCAAAAACTGAATATGAAAATCACAAAATCTCTCACAAATTTAATGCCATAAATTAAAAACGGTATAATTTAATTATTTAAAATAAGATATCCTTTACTGTGCCATATAGCCATATCACTCAACTATTGTTGATTGAATCATCAGAGATCTTCTTCACAATACCCAGCAGTGACATTGATTCCCACTTTGCTTTCCTTCACAAAATAACGAAATGACGGAGAACTTCCTGTTTTGTAAGTTTAGTTGTGCGCTAAAGTTTCCCGAATTTTGATCCCTTACTGTGCCACACTCTGCATTTTGTATAGAAGAGGAGTGAAAGTTTTCCACACTTTTCACCACCACATCCGGCTAATTCACTCAGTTGGCATAGGTATCCTGTTTCCTACTTCTTAGTTCCTATTTCGCCCCCACCTCCTCTGTTAAATCTTTGCGAAAGAAGTTTTAAAATCCCTATGGCCTCAGAGCGAGAGTAGAACATTTAATATTTAACCAAGTATAGATTTCAGACATCATCAATTGGGCTGCTAAAATGGCAATGCGATTGTGGAATTGTCGGCGGCGGTAGTGCCGCCGGAAGTATAAAGAAGGGTTGATGAAGCAAAGTGGCTGTTCCAAGATAAATGGGGTTAGATATGGTTGTTCTGTCTGCGGTTCCAATAGCGGCTGTAAGGATGTCTAAAGGATTCAACTTTGATTCTGGCGGGTGGGGGTGGGAAGAAGTTGATATTAATTGATTGTTTGGTCTTCATGGATTTGCTTTTCTTCTATTTTACTATACTCGTACCTCCGAACATCATTTCGATATTGTCTGACATAAATCTTGATAACTCAACGAAGAATAGGATAATCGAGTGGATTAAGTTGTCGGAGCTTGTTTTGAAACAAAACTGCTGTCAGACAATAAGGATTCAATGTAAGGAAATGATTTGAATTTATAATTTGAATTTCGTCCTGAGAACTTTTCGTCGAAACACTTCATATTGTTGAACGTGCAGTGAGTTGATGTCAACACCTCTTGAAATAATTCATGGCCCATAATGATTTCTTTTTTTTATTGTTAAATCCAAGTCATAAATTCCCTTATACTCACTCGGGGCTGATGGTAACATCCCAAAACAGATGTTAACGATTATTCGATGAATGTACGTATACAATCTGCACAATTTGATTTTGGCACACAAAAAAAGATGAACTACTGCTCACCTCCAACGAACCGCATTCGAAGCATTAAGAAGGGGTCGGAAATGTTTACTCCGCACGTGAAGAAGATGTTCATGTGGCCAGATCTAGTGGGAACACCTCCGCATACAACTCAATAAAATGTGCTTTACTACCCGGAATAATAAAAAAAAAACAACGCTAGACCCCAATTCATTGTTTTTTTCTCTTAGTTCATCCTTACAGCCCTTAAGTGCGTCGACCAGATGTTGCCTCCAATTGATTTACAATATTTTAGCATTTGTTACCCATTTATTTGCCCCTCCATCCGTTCTATATGCCTGGTTTTTCTCGCTTGAAGAAAACAACATTCACCAGGGGTGATAAGGGGTTTGAGTGAAATACTCTTAAGGTGGAAACAAATCTTCCTCTGGAAACATTCAATTCCCAAGGTTTTGATAGCAGGCGGGTATACCGAGTAAGTACAGATGATGTTAAATCAATTTAAAATTGCAAAATTATGTTTTGTTAAAAAATGTAATTTATGTTTTGTGCAAAATTTAATCCTAAAGTATCCTATTTAGTAAATATTAATATTTCAAAATGAAAACAAAATAATATAATCCCAGTTTATTGATAACGAAAAATGCAGTAAATCAGATTCAACAACAAGAAGTATCTTTTCCTTATACAAGGTTGTTGTTTTTGTTGTTGTTTACGTAAAAGGTCAAAATGAATAACGATGGAGATGAAATGTGGGACAAATATTTAAGTTTGTCCTGGCAAAAGACATTCCTGATAATGTCAATCATTTGGAATTAGGTTTGTAATTGAAAAAGTGAGATGAAATGTGATTATGTTGTTCTTTTTTTTGAGTTTTTTTTTTTGTCATTGATATGTGAGCATTTTATTGAGGAGAGAAGGTCACTCATGATTGTGATATTGGTATTGAGTTGAAGAAAATATACAAAACAACTTCCGATCCATATTTGAAATGACTTTTGACAAATAAATCTAAGATAGTCCTCATAGAAATTTTCTTAAATATGGGTAAAGGAGCATTATGGCCAGTAAAATATGGCACAATTTCTGAAAGTATGAAAAATTGGTTTGTGTTTAATCGGAGGCTATAATGAAAATGTAACTATGTGTATAGGGGGTATCAAAAAGAAAAAACATTTGCGGCCATATTATTCACTCGTTTAATTCAGATTTAAACTTAAATCCAGATGAATTTACATTGAATTTGTATGATTTACATCCAGATTTAAGTTTTTATCTGGATGTATTGAGTGAATAATATGGCCGTTAAACTTTGTTCGACAGGGAGAGCCACCAGCTTAAATTTTATGAATTTTAAGGTGAGGTCCATTATTTCTGTAAATATTGATCTTATTAAAAAAAAAAAATAACTGTCAGATGAAAATTAAGTCATTGTTAATTTCTTTGGTTTGTTATTCAAATATTTAAAGTCGAATAATTCAAGTAACGTATGTTTGTTGGATGAATACAGAAAAGAATTTCGGTTAAAGTTCGGAGCTATATTTATTGATCCAATAGATTTTAAACTTCTGTTTAGTAAAACATATGCTGACTACAAATACGCCCAATTTTCTTAGGTCAATCAAATGCTTTTGTTTGAGAATTCTAAGGCTGATTTTATTCACTTAAAGTTGAACATAACTTGAGGATTTTTATTCTCAACTTGTGAATTTGTTTTTATTCACACAAAGTTGACGTTTTTAACTTGCGATTTTCAACTCTAGAGTTGATCAACTTTAGATTTTGCCAACTCCCGGAAAAAGTAGAAGTTGACCGAGCAAACTTGAGAGTTTGCCTCAAGTTGAGCAAAAGTGGAAAAAATGATCCTAAGAATGTTTATGAATGTTTTAAAAATTAAAATTTAGGTAAGAAAATTAGGTTCACAATTTTTTCAAAAATTTGAGTTTAAAAATAATATTTTCAAAAGCTCAATAAGACAACTTTGTTAAAAAAAAAAAAACAAAGAAAGGATTTTAGGCTTTCAAAAAAGCTAAGAAAGTGTTGTCATTGATTTTTAATGATTTTGTTTTCTCTTTTAAAAAATGACTGTCCTTCCGTCTAAACAATTTTTTTATTTACATGACCAAACCTGCACACTCTAGCTTGTTGTCAAATTTAACGCAAAACAACAACAAATTTTGCATAGCATTTTTGTTAAGAGCGCTAAAGGCTCAGATTTTTTAGAATTCAGTTACTTATAAAACGTTTTTAAGGAAATAAAAATATTCCCAAAAAGTGGTTTTTAATGGCTCATCTTATTTTTTGTTTGTTTTTCATCTCTCTTGAAGACTATTCAACTGATTTTATGATAAATTATTGAGAGCAATTTTAAAAGATTTAAGAGTTTTTAAAAAATTTCGAAAAGGAGCCGTCTCGATTTTTTTTAACTTGGTATCGTGTCGGAAGTGAAGTTAATCGTTTTAATATTAGAGAAAATAATTTTTTTTTTATCAAAACCGTAATGGTCGTTTCCAGAGAAAATCACGATTTTCCCTAAAAATGTTTTGCATAATCATATAAAAAGTACCTTTACTTTTTGTTTTAAGCTTAGTTTTTGTTGCAAATCTTCAAGTTAATGTTAAACACTGCAGTTATTGACTTAAAAAAAAAAAAAAAACTGAATCATTTTTAAAAATAAAAAAAAAATATTGAAAATTTTAGTGTAAAATTTTTTAATTTTTTTTAAAGATTTTCTATAAAAAAATGACCAAGATAAATTTAACTCATTTTTGAGAAAAGTGAAAAATTAAAATTAATGATAATTTTTCAGAAAAAAATTCAACAAAAGATAGATATTTATACAAGTATGTAATTTAAATGATTAACAAAAAAATCTATTGACCTATTTTTACTGAAAGACTGTAGCAAGAGCTACTCTTTTTGTTCAGCTAATTAAGTTTGGTCAAAATCTCGAGGAAGATTTCATTTACGAATCCATTAAAAAAATAGCTGCCTTCACTATATTTACTTGCTCTTGCTCTATCTATAAGTAGGTTTAAAAAAAAGGTGCAATATCAAACTTTATTTGAGCATTGATGGTGGACCGATTTGGCTCAAATTTGGCACAGAGTGTTTTTATGTCGCTCTCTAGAGGAAAAATTCAAATTTTTTGTTTAGCTAAAACAAGTTTCTCAAATTTTTCCAAAATAGGCTATCAAATTAAAGCTAAGACTGTATTCCTAACAAAACCGGAATCATCGAATAAATTTTAGACCGAGAGCCCACAGCAATTTTTGGGTGTGAATGATAGCAAAAATTCAATGATGTAATAATAGATAGGTCTTTAATTTTTATTTGCAAATATGCAAGTTTTGCAAGGAGGTTGTTGGGGCGTTTGAAAATAGTGCTGCATTGAAAATGCATTTTTTTCTGAAAGCCCTCGATAAAAGGTAGAACATTAAAAAAAATTATAATTAATAAAAGAGCTGAATACCATATACAAGAATATGAGGGTCCAAGACTTCTTAGGTGGGGCCTACTCTATGCAATTAATTAATTTTTATAGTGTGTCTTGCATACAGAAGGCCCACCTAAAAGGTCTTGGACCCCATATTCATGTCTTGGACCTCATATTTATGTCTATGGTATTCAGCTCATTTATTACATATACTTAGTTTTTATTTTAATGGTATACCTTTTTAAATGGGGCTTTCAGAAAGAAATTCATTTTTGACGCAGCAACGCCTCAACCACAGCTTGCAAGACTTACATATTTGCGAAGACAAAATAAAGGCCTATCTTACTGCATCATTGAATTTTTATTATCATTCAAACCCAAACATTGCTGTGGGCTCTTAGTTTATTTGCATCGCTTGTTAACGTGAATCTGAAAAATTTCATAAAAAACTGATCTTTTTTACTTGAATTTTACTACTAAAAACTATTGCGCAAAATTTTAGACGATTTTGTATAAAGCATTTTTAGTATGATGCTAGGTTAAAAACAGGCTTTTCCAAATTTTAAACGAGTTAGCATCGTATTATCTTTTTAACATTTTACTAAAGTTAAAATCGTCAAATGCATATTTTATCTTTTTAGTATCATACTAAATCCAAGTGTCACTTTGGCAGCTACAATTGCAAAAATGGGTTGAATTGTTACTGTTTTAGGCGTGGTCAGCTAGAAAAATAGTTTTAGTTTGATACTAGTAGTAGCCGTGGCGTGATGGTTAGTGCGATGGACTGTCATGCCGGAGGTCTAAGGTTCGATCCCCAGCCTCGCCACCTATTTATTTAAAAAAAGAAAAAACGGCTACTGCCTCTTGCGAGGAATTGACATATCCTCCAAGAGTATCTCCTGTCACAGAAAAGTGCCGCAATAAACTGTAGGTCCCCTCCATTCCTGCAGACACGCACACAGGAATGGTTGAGAGTTGTAAGTCACTAGGCCCTAGTTCTTCATGAGCTGTTGTGCCATCAAATTTATTTATTTACTTTTTGATACTAGTTCGAGAATGTTTATAACTAAGAATATTTTAGTAAAGAGTTTTTAAGTTAAAAAATTGTTAAGTAGTATCATGCTAATACCTTAACATCAGGCTGTTTAAAATGTTACGCCTATGTATGTAAACCAAATAGGAAGTATTTTTGTATGTGGCCTTAAAATCCTTTATTTCATTTTAGATAGTTTTCAAGGTGATTAATGCAAAGTTAAAAAAATTAAAAATGTGGGTGCACTTGCGTCAATAATTAACAAGTGCCTGTTTGAACACTCCAGTTTTGTTTTAAGAGGACATTCTTTGGCTTTACTTTGATACCCCATTTATAGAAATTTCTTATTTATAGGATAGGTCCAAAATGACACAGGAAAAGTCCATTTTCGAACAGAAGCTTTCTGAAAAGGCTTTTCTGACTAGCGGTTTTGTAAATATTTCGTTGGTATCAATCTGATTCTACAAAAAATTCAATCTACCAAAAATTTGATGACTTGATTTGTGGTACCAAAACAGTACTGCTAGCTCAGGTTTACAAAAAAATAACTACAATTCTTTTAAATTTTCTAGTTATATACATACATAGCCTTTTCTTCCTTAAAAAAACATTCTAAAGAGAGCATAAATCGAAGGTAAAGTAAAAGAAATTCCTCAAAATGAAAATTTTATTGGAAAAATATTTGCTCTTATTTCAAACTAATTTATTAAATTCAAAACAAAATGTTATCGATTTTATTCTTTGGAAGGAAGAACAAAAAGTTGTGGTTGGTGGAATATTAAAATATCTTTATACAAATAAATTCCTAAGTTTATTTTTTTTTTCTCTTGGCTCCTCCTATATGGAATGAGCATAAACTGGCGCAATCGCATACTTTTTCCATTGTTGTGTTCTTAGGTTCCACCATGTGACATTTTCTTCACTCATCGTCATCATCAAATATACTAAAACATACAAGAACAAGACATCTTCATTTTCAGAGATAATGTTCTCAGTACTCATAAATCATATGCTTTGGTATTCATTCGATATAGGGATAATGAAATGAAATAGGTTAAGCAATATAATTTGTCATTTGAGATAAAGTTTTCATGTATGAATTTTGAATGAATAAGATTTTACAAATATAATCTGCATGGTATTAAATTCCATAAAGCCTCTCTCTGTGATTTCCTAGTTCTTAAATCTGCTGAATCGATATTAACAAACAAATTTGCAATTCAATGCCAACTCCTTGATTTTCATTTATGTGTTAATGAATGATAATTATAAGAAAACAGGATTTTTCTTTTGAAGCTTTCATTCATTGTTGGACTGAAATTGGAATGCCCTGATGGTTGTGTTATGAGGGCAAGACCTCTTCGACCTATTGGTTCAATAATCACGTACAAAATTGATCACATACGCACTTATTCCCTCCTCATATTGTGGAAGAGAAAGTGTAGGCTTGTATAAAAGCTAATTAATCGAATCCCATTAGCACTTGGAACAGCTGCACGTGGCGATTCAAGCTAACACATCCTTGTACAACAACAAACCAATAACAGCATCAAAACATAAATGAAGATAAAGACAAATCTAAAATTGAATGTTTGTTAATGTTCGTTACATGACCTCATTATTTAATTCCCAGAAGGAGCATATTAGGAAGCAAAGGTCTACACTTATGCCAATCAATAAAGTTTTGTTTTATAATCTGTAAATGAGTCTTGGATATCTTCAATGGACCCTTAAGAAACTCTGATGGCTAGCATAAAAGATAATTAAACTGAACAAAGACTGTGTCATTAAAAAACTGTTAATGGGACATTACCCTGAAAGATTATTATTCAGTCCTTTTTAAGGGAATTAAGTTTGTACAGAAGACCAAGGAAAGGGAGTTTATTATTGGGTTGATACTACGAACATATGACAAAATAAAAGCTTATAATATTTGAGGAATCTATGTATGTAAAACTTAAGCTCAATTCAACATACTTGTTTTGGGGAAAGAGAAAGTATACTAAAGAGCTGATTTAGAAGTCAACTGACAGTCTCAGCAATCATTGTGAACTAAAACTGACATAAATTAAATTCGAACTTTGTTATTATATCTCCTAGCTGACCTGCCCCAACTTCGCACGGGCAGACAATGCCATGCTTTCAGAATTCTAACTATTTTTATAATATTGAATGGGATGAGATGACTCAGAATTTGTTTGCACAGTCAGTTTCATTTCATTTTATAAACACATAACTTGATTTTGAAATATATTCAACAATTTTATTTTTTATTCGGATATTAATTTCTTGTTTTTAAATTTGAAAAAAAAATCGGACCTCAAGCATTAATCTAAGATAAGCCCATTTCAGCCCATAATCAGCAAAAAATATCCAATATGCGAAGAAATGTTATCAGTTTCTTCGAAAATTTGTAAAAATAGTGCTTGAAAAAATTTAACGAACGAATTTCTTAAAAATGGTCTAGTCAAGTTTAAGTAAAAACTGTTAAGTTTTTAGAAAAATTTAAAAACGTATTTTGATTTCTACATTTTTTTTAAATATAAGTAATAAATTGGTACTCAATTTTTTTAGTAGTAAATTATTTGGAATTTAAATTTATATTAAAATATCTTTTAACCGGTTTTGAAACGTCAAATTAAAAAAAAAAAAACAAGAAATAATCTTTTTAAAAAATCCAATATTATATTTTTTGAATACATTAATAAATTGATGTTATTATAAGCTTTTATATGAAAATTTAATTTAATTCGGTTAAATATAGATAATTAGACAGCCCAAAACGGATTCTATGTATGGCCAACATTAGTTGAATAAGTATAAAGTCTGTGTTATTTTTAATGATAGACTGTATTAATATTGGTATACAGAACAATTTAATTTAAAATCGAGTACAATTAGAATTTCGTATGCAAAAGTACAAACATAGAGCAATCTGCGGAAAAAATGCAAGTGAAGATTTTTAAACGCAATTATCTTTATTTTGGCATAAGAAATACTGCCTAAAAATTTAACTGTCGGAACTGGTTTGCATACAAATTTATTAGGGGTAATTTGTCAAAAATACTGGTTTTTCGCATATAACTAGGAAAAAGTACCCCTTCGTCATAAAATGACGAAATTGTCAGTTTTTGGCATATATAACTTCTAAACATTGTATGCTCCTGAAAATATATTCATGCATATCATGTAACTCTCTACAATAAATTATTAACATTTTTTTTCCTAATTTTGACCATTCGAAAGATATGCTCATTTTAAAAATTAATCAAAAAGTCAAAAAATACTGGTTTTTGCTTTAAACTCTTATATATCGAAGTTTTTAAAAAATTATTTATGCTAATTTTATAGACTATAAGATTTCCGACCAAAAATGTTATGACACTTTTCCCATACGAGCAGCGATTATAATTATTTAAAATAATTGGTCAAAATTAAAAAAGTACTGGTTTTTCACTCCCAAATGACGAAAAATATTTTATGCTCATTTTATTGATTATAATAATCCCTAAAGAAAATAGAAGGACACTTTTTCCATAAAAGTGACAATTTACAAGATATTGCTACTTCAAAAAAGGTCAAGTGTTATTAAGCCAAAATAAAGATAAATTGCGTTTAAAAAATCTTCACTTGCAATTTTTCCGTAGTTAAAGTACATTTAGCCAGGACAATAAGGATTTTTAAATGTTTGTATGGAAGATGCCGTGATTTCGAATATACTAATATTTTTTTTTGTACTTAAAATAAGCGATTGCATTCCAAGTTTCGTAAAAATCAACCAAGACGTTTTCGAAAAATTTTTCAAAAAAATTATTAACTTTTTTTTTGAAATTCATAAACTATGTTTTTTTTTTTAATTTTGGTTTGTATAAACTTACTTTTAGCAACAATGAGTGATAGTTGTTCTTGGACCTAGTTAATAAAAATAATAAAAGTTATAAACATTAATTTTATTTTATTGAATTTTATTCATATTCCGTAACTAATTTTTGTATCAATATTATTTTTTTTTTCAAACCAACGGATGATTTTTTTTTAACGGAATTTCAGAGTTGTTCATCCAAAATAAGATTTTTTCTCATAAGTGAACATGTTTATCTCCGCTAACTAAGAGGAATTGTTGTTG
Organism: Epistrophella euchroma; assembly: GCA_947049315.1. Lineage (NCBI taxonomy): Eukaryota > Metazoa > Arthropoda > Insecta > Diptera > Syrphidae > Epistrophella > Epistrophella euchroma. The sequence goes on along the minus strand of OX346247.1, from coordinate 100,515,615 downwards.
TGTTCTGCATAGCATAAGCAAGTAGCAAATATAGAAATAGCGAATGTACAAAAAAAGAGAAACCAATATATATAACATACACACAGTATTTTCAATATTTTGATTTTGACGTCTATAGAAATTAAAAGTAGACTTTTGAAAAGAACTTTTCTTAACCTTTTTAGTATTCTATTATCTAAAATAACTGACACCGAAAACTCTTTTCTAACTGATTCTTTTTGAAAATCGTGTACTGTTTAATTCGCAAAATTCCATTCTGTGTATTTAGCGATCAATGACCTAGTCCCTATGGTGCCAAACTTCATATGACGCGTTGTGCTTACTTTTTTTTTGTTAACAAAATCACATTAAGAAAAATTAAAATGTTCATCCCATTGTTTCAACTAATATTAAAACATCCCTTACATATTTTCACTCCTATCCTGAGTCCTGATCCTTTAAACCCCCAGCGGGACATTTGTTATTTATCGGTTTCAACTATGGCGACATCTTTTTTGTCCCAGAACTATACACTCCACAGATTTTTCCTTTATCCTGTCTGCATATCGAAATACATTAAATTTCATAAAATCGTTGAATTTCAGCAAAAACCTAACCCCAACGAGTAAAACATTGACCTCTCTTTTTCCCCTTTAAATTCAGTACAAGACAAAGATATTTAAAACCAAATAACAAAACCGACGAGGAAAAAAAAATATAAGAGAACAAATCATAAAACGAATACAGCAAAAGATGCTGATTAAGGATTAAATGTGCCACCATGACGACTGCAAACCACTATTTTTTGTCTGTGTATTTACAAACAAAGGATTAGAGTTCTATGATGCATATCAAGGACCATCCCGACCATATACCTCTACTCAATGTTGCTCAGGCTTCGAGCAATATCAAATTCACTCAATCATTTCATATAGTATAAATCGTTCAGACAGCGAATATGACTACCTACATCCTGATTAAGTCGCTGGAAATCGCGGATCTATTAAAAAAATATGTATTTGCCGATTCAGTAATTAGTTTGAATACATTTCATTTTTTGTTGTTGTTGTTGCTGGGGCGTAGTTGTTGTTGTTATTGTTGGCTTTGGAATTCATTCATCTGCGCCCAAATGGGAACAAAAGGATGTGCACCAGGAAAAATAAATAAAAAAAGAATTAATAATAAAAAAAATCCGAAGACAATCGACAGGATTTGAGTTCAAATAACCATGGTTCGTTATTCGAATATGATATAATGGATTTTAAAATAGAACAGTTATTGCAATATATTGAAATATTGGAATGTTGTTGAAGTTGCTAGAGTGCGGATGGCAATTGCAATGAAGTTCGTGAGATTGATTGTTAACTCATGGCTTTGGTATTGAATATTGCTGCTATTCTGAGAAAATGGGATGAACAGAATATGTTGCTGGTATTTGGATAGTAGTTGGAAGCTTTTTGGTTTTAATTCCTCTTCGCTTGAAAAAGATTTGTTTTAACTTTTGCCAACATTATTTGTATCAAAATCAAACTGTCGAATGCCAATTTCGGAGAAGTGTCATTTTATAAATTAACTTTTCTTCATGCAATATGTAGATAAGCCCAATTTTTAAAAACTGTCAGAATTTTACTAAGATAAAGTAAAAATTATTCTATTACTAATGCCCGTAATATTCACGCCGTTTAAAATCGGTTTAAATTCAGAAGTCGGTTAAGAATTTTTTAACCGACTAATTGGTAATATTCACTCACTTAAACCGACGTTAACCAAAATTTTTAACCGAATGATCGGTTTAACTACGATAAACCGACTCAAACTTAAACGAGGCATTTTCATGTCGTTTAGGTACGGTTTAAATGGTTTTAGCTAATATTCAGCATTTTATCGGTTTTCTCAGACAATGAAAAATATTCAATCATGTGATTTTTGGCGATGCTGGCTATTAGAACACATAATATTTAAGCACGTTATTCACACATCGGGGTAGAGTTGACCAATTAACCGGAAAAGGCTAATAGACCGAGAGCTGGTGGACGATTTGCTCAAAGTGTTTTATATCGCTCCAAAAGTTGTGAGCATGGCATTTGTACCAGCGCCAACTACATGCATTTTGAAAGTGCATTATGGAGGTGTTAGGGCCACGGTATCGCTGCCAGACAGACCGATGGCATTTAATTTGGACACATACATATAAACATTATGCTCACAACTTTTGGAGCGGTATAAAACACTTTGAGCAATTGGTTTCGCAGCTCTCGGTCTATTACCAAAAATCATTGTTGACGACACGCAATTTGGTCGAGCGTTCGTATGGTGTTCTATAAAGAGCCTGTTTCCCATTCTCATTAAGACATACCATATGACATCCAGGTGCAATAAGTTGCAATCTTACCAAATTTATCGCATTTTGTGGCATCTTGCTTGATATAATGTGATAGATATGGAAACCGCATTAACACCCGGCGCGGAACTGCAACCAGATCAAGAAAAATTCAACTCGCAAAAAATCGTTCAAGGAATATCTGGATGACGCAATGCAGTGGACGTTATTGTTGACATTTTTTCCCAACGTAAAACACGATAAATAGGAATGAAAGACATTTATAATGCGTATTTGTGTTTGACACGAATTAATTAATTTATTTTATTTAAATATAAAATGACAATTCGAAAAATAAATGTCAAGTAAAGTCTTTTTTAGTTTTTTCATACTTGCGATGCTATGCGACGTTCGGTTTAAATCACAAATTTAAACCGACGTAAACCGAATGGAATTTTTTGCTTAAACGGAGTGAATATTACCGATTTAAACGAGATTTTGTCGTTTAAATTCTGTCGGTTTAGTTCGGTTAAAGGTAGTCGGTTTAAGGGCTTATAAACCGAGTTTTAAACGGCGTGAATATTACGGCGGTAAGAACAAATTTTCTCTTTTATAATAATTCATAACTAGCAACTCATAAGGTTCTCGTTTCTTCAAAAAACTTCAATAATAAATTGTTTAGTTCAAAATATTAATATGTATTTACAACTTTCGTTGTAGTTTTTACAACTTTTAAAACTTTAAAAAAGATTTTTTGTAATTTCTACAACTTTTGCTGTTGTTTTCATAACATTTTTTGTAGATTTTACAACTTTGTTGTAGTTCTTAAAACATTTTTTTTTTTGTAGATTTTACAACATTTGTTTTAGTTTTACAAAATTTTTTGTATTTTTTACAACATTTTTGTACTTTTTACAAGATCCTTGGTAAATTTTACGTCTTTTGATGTAGTTCTTATAACACTTATTTGTTTTACAATGTTTTTTTTTGTAATTTTTACAACTTTCTTGTACAACATTGTTTGTAAATATTTTTGGTAATTTTACAATTTTTTTTATAGTTTTTACATTATTTTTTGTGTTTATGTTTTTCAATATTTGACTAAGAATTGATAGAAACATTGGATATTAAGAAAAACACACTTAAATAGGCAAATTTTTGAGAATCCAAATACATATTTTGACTTTGAAATTTGATTTCACTTAAAAAATTTTATTCATTTTTAGAGCAGGTTAATTAATTGTATGTGCTTTCATTCATTTTCTTAATATTTTTTTTCCATTTTAAGTTATTTTTACAAAAATTCAATTTTTACTTGTGATATATACTAAAGGGCAAGTTTTGGATTCGTGCAAAAAGAAATCGTACTTTGGTTGTATATTAATATATTATTATATTCTTTATAATAGCATACCAAATTTTTTTTTTAACAATTTCAATAAATTTTATATATACAAAATTATTTTTTAAGAAAACCGATGCCACGATTTTTAAAATTTTTTCTGTATAAATTTATAGTTTCTCAAGAATTGAGATGGCGTTCTTAATTTTGAGATTAAAACATTTTAAGTTCTTGTTTTATTAATTTAAAGAACGTGTTTATGCTTTTTTTCCATATTCAAATTTTCATTCTTCAATTTATTAAATGAATAGATACATATGTATATAATTATTAATTATATTTACTTACATATTATATTACACTCATGGTCTTATTAATTAGATTTTTGGCTGTTTAAACAATGTCTAAGTATTTTGAAACAGTCGGAAATATGCTTTTTTAATAAAAAAAATATTGCATTTCTCTAGGTTTAGACTAAGACCATCAATCTTTAAAATTCGAAAGAACTTTTACTATAAGAGCAAGTTCGCGCGACACATTCGTGCATTTTATTTATAGTTTAAACTGATAGTTCCATACGAGTATAAAAATGTATATGTGCAGCACTGTGCTTTGTTTATTCATATAAAAGTACCTGAAAATAAATTACATTTTTGTGAGTTGACTTACAATATTTATTTTAAAATAAAATCGATAAGTTTAAAAACCACAATGTTTTTGTATATAAGAGCAAATTCATACGAAACATTTTAAGTTTTATTTTCCACAGGACTTCAATCAACTAGCTCGAGATACCTACTTATTAAAAAATTTTCATGCCAAAAAAAACTGAAATCAAATAATTAATTTAAATGTTACTCATACGCCACAGTGGCCACATATAAATACTTTTTAAAACATCTGATTTGTTGGTGAACATTTCATTTTTTTAACTTAGTAAAGTCCCGTATATTAAGTCATGACTATCTAGCTGATAGTCTCTGGAAGCTAGGCTTTATATACAAAGACGAGCAAAACGAGCGGCGCACTGTGGTCCAAAATGACTTTTTTCGTTGCAAAAATCATAACTTTTGAACGCATTAAGATATCGCTACAATTTTTTTTTTATTTGAGGGAAATTTCCAGGGCTGTTAAAATAATGAATTTCAAGAAAATTGTTTCACAGGGTGTTGTGGAATCCTTGACTAAAGTAAGATTTTCTTAGAAAAAGGAATGGGCACTGCTTATATTTTATCGAAACGTTTCGCCGTATTTTCAAGCCCTCATAAATCTGGTCTCAATAAAGCTAGAGAGCTCAAATTTTCAGGATAAGATAAAATCTGTGGACTTATTAAACACTTGTGGGCTTATTTTTATACTTTGGATGTTATTCACACCCAAAAAACGTCGATTTGGTCATTGACCACTCACTCATCAAAACCTAAAGGGTACTTCCCAAAGTCCTAGAAAGCTGAAATTTGGAATGTAGGCTAGGCTTTGCACATAAACAACAAAAAAATTAAGAAATCTATAACTTTCACCCTCCAACGCACAAAAACTGGGGGTTCATAATAAAACTTCTAAAACAACAACCTAGGCCTTGTAGAGTCATGGGCTGGACATTCATGAGATCTCATAACTTTTTCACATCGAAAGCCTTATGTGCATGTGAGTCTTGGCGATCTTATTTACATGAAATGTTTTTGGCGGGATAGAAATTACATATTATGTCATTTTTAATTTTTTTACTTGATAATAAGATAAAAATAAATAAATAAGTCATGACTATAGTATTACAATTTAATTTGGATAAGGAGAAAAACTTTATTTTTGCTGTGCGTCGAGAGAGTACCTTAAAGCCAAGTTTCGATCATTAACCCCTTTCGAGTTGTCGCCATTTTATTCTACTTATTTGAAAATATAATATTATTTATTATTTTAAAAATTTAACCAACAAATCTGGTCCAATATAATTTTCTTTTAACATGCAAAATCGTAGTAATTGAAATTTTTTCTTACACAACAATTTTTTAAAAGATATTGTATGCAATTTAAAAGAGTATCTGCATTCTTCTCGCTAGAAAATTGTGAAAGGTTATTTTTTTCATAAAGGTCGGTTTTTTATTAGCATATATAATATAAATTTTGTAAGGGCTTATGTGAATATGTGTTTAGACAAAACGCGAAAAGTAAGTTCATAAGCTTTTAAATAGAACAAATATGTATATTTTAATTTCGTATCAGCAAAGTCAAAGACAAAGTCAAAGAGATTTTCCTTGCTAATCCCAAAATATCAAATTATTTGCGTATAATAGTTTTAGTTTTAATATTTTTTTTTTTTTAAGAATTAATCTGTTATTCTTGATGATACATATTATAATCATAATTATCATTCTATGAAACTCCTATTATTCAATTTAATATTATCACAAACACATACGCCCAAACACCTACAACATCCATTCATATGGAAAATTTCTTTAAAAAAAATAAAACAAAACAAAAAAACGAAATATTTTATTTTTTGCTTCAATTATATTTCAGTATTTTATGTTCATATCAATAAAATGTGCCGCATGAATTTATGAGTTACAAATCGACATCTGTTCTATGCTCGTTGTCGTTTTGCGAGTGTAGCAAAATATAGGATACGATTTCGATCCTTTTTTTTTCACTTCAGTACCTACTACATACGTCTCGTTGTGTTGTCGTTAGACGTCTCTGGTTGTTGTCATGGCACTTCTTCCATCCTTTAACTGTACATCGTACAACAAGAACTAACTGTAAAAACCAAAATAGCGGAGAAAAATAGAAATAAAAATGAAATAAAAATTTGTGTTCGTAAAAGAAAACTGCCTAAGGGTATCTATGAAAAAGACAAAGAAGTCCTTATACTCCTGATGCTATGCTGGAGAGAACACTGAAACTGAACATCGAACGAGTATTTTGCTAAAAGTTTTCCCCTTTCTGAATCGTCGGCTCGTTGGTATTCTAGGTTATTTGTTTCGTTGTAATTTTTGTTTCATGACCGTCGTTGTTATGTGTGTAACACCATCACCATCGTCGTCGTCATCTTCATGGTCTTATGAAGAAAACCATGATATGTCTTGGTATGGATTTTTTCAAAGTTATTTTGAAAGGCATGCTGCCTGGGCAAGTGAGTGAGCTAGTGGGGTTCAGTTCTGTTCTACTGCCAATAACAAAGTAATTACAGGAGAATTAAGTCCTTAGCAGAAATTTCAACATGTTCGAGAGTTGTAGGATGTTTTTTTTTTTATATACATTTCAGTCTGGCATATAATTCGAATTTGAAGACTTCAATTAGAAGAGTAATTTACAGAAGGATACTCCTTCGTGCTGAATATTGATATTTCCCACGATAATTTTGCACAGAAAATTCAACATAATTATGTTTTTTGTTTTCTTACTTTTGGCGGGGGAGGGGAACTTTCACTTTTAATAAGAGGATTTGTATATGAGAATCCTGTCAGTAGAAAAAGAAAGAATACCCGTCTAAAGTAAGGACGCCACGGTCAATTGGATCACGTGCATCATGGGCACTTACAAGCTAGGCTTACTTGGAATTAGAATTTGATAATGGAGTATTTTTGAGAAAAAAAAATCGTTGATATAGGCTTATTAAAACTAATGGCGCAAAATTTTAAACAGCCTGATGTTAAGGTATTAGCATGATACTACTTAACAATTTTCGAATATTAAAACTCTTTACTAAAATATTCTCAGTTTAAAACATTTTCTAACTAGTATCATACTAAACCTATTTTTCTAGCTGAACATGCCTAAAACAGTGACGTTCAATCCATTTTTGCACTTTTAGCTGCTAAAGTGACACTTGGATTTAGCATGATACTAGAAAGATAAAATAAGCATTTAACGATTTTAACTTTAGTAACTTTAGTAGTAGCCGTGGCGTGATGGTTAGTGCGATGGACTGTCATGCCGGAGGTCTAAGGTTCGATCCCCAGCCTCGCCACCTATTTATTTAAAAGAAAAAACGGCTACTGCCTCTTGCGAGGAATTGACAAATCCTCCAAGAGTATCTCCTGTCACAGAAAAGTGCCGCTCGTTAGCCGTTCGGATTCGGCAATAAACTGTAGGTCCCCTCCATTCCTGCAGACACGCACACAGGAATGGTTGAGAGATGTAAGTCACTAGGCCCTAGTTCTTCACGAGCTGTTGTGCCATCAAATTTATTTATTTTATTTTTAAAATGTTAAAAAGATAATACGATGTTAACTCGTTTAAAATTTGGAAAAGCCTGTTTTTAACCCAGCATCATACTAAAAATGCTTTAACATCATACTAAATCATCTAAAATTTTGCGCCAATGTTTTTAAAAACAATATTAGACAGAGGCAGAAGTCTTCTTAACGTTGCATACAAAATCCTGTCATCTGTTCTGTGTGTCAAAGATCTGATCAGCCCATATAAGTTTGGTTTAAGGCCCGGTTCATCAACCGTCAATCAAATGTTCACACTCCAACAGATTTTGAAAAAAACTCAGTTGTTTCAAATCGATGCACACCACCTTTATAGATTTCAAAGTCCTATCATAGTCAGTAACGAATTATATAGACCCATATCGCATCTCGGCATCCCTGCCAAACTCATCCGCTTGTACAGGATTACGATGGAGAAATCTCGCTGCTCCGTCAAAGTCGTCAAGAACACCACCGAACCCTTTGATGTCGAGAAAGGTTTGAGGCAAGCTGACAAGTTATCATGCAACTTTCTTAAAATCGTTCTTGAAGCATTTGTACGCAACTCGGAAGTCAACGACAGAGGTTCAATTTTTCAAAAGTCTGTTCAACTACTTGCTTATGCAGATGATATTGACATCATTGGAGGAAAGAAGCGAGCTGTTACCGGATCGTTTGCAATTATTGAATCGGAGGCGACGAAAATAGGTTTGGCTGTTAATGAGGACAAGACGAAGTATGCTATCATCAAGAAAGGAATCTCAACATCGTCAATTCGGGCAGAACGTCACGATGGATAGGTACAACTTCGAAGTTGGCAAGGACTTTATCTACCTGTGCTTCCTCCCAAAATGATCAAACGAAGAATCACTCTTTCCAATCACTATTTCTTCGGGCTAAGAAGGCATTTTGATTAGTAAAGCCCTATATCAAGGTAGTACCCGTGGCATGATGGTTAGTGCGATGTACTGTCATGCCGGAGGTCTAAGGTTCGATCCCCAGCCTCGCCACCTATTTATTTAAAAGAAAAAAAAAAACGGCTACTGCCTCTTGCGAGGAATCGACAAATCCTCCAAGAGTATCTTCTGTCACAGAAAAGTGCCGCTCGTTAGCCGTTCGGATTCGGCAATAAACTGTAGGTCCCCTCCATTCCTGCAGACACGCACACAGGAATGGTTGAGAGTTGTAAGTCACTAGGCCCTAGTTCTTCATGAGCTGTTGTGCCATCAAATTTATTTTTATTTATCTCAAGGAACCAAGGAGACCTTATGTAAGACCCTAATCATCCCGGTCCTGCTGTATTGGACAGAAGCATGGACCTTGTCAAAAACTGATGAGAATTTGCTTGGGTGGTGATTTTCGGTCCAGTCTGTATCGATGAAGCTTGGAGGAGAAGATTTAACAACGAACTTTACGAGCCTTACAGCGTGCCGTCGACCTGGTCAAAAAGCTTAAAACACAGCGGTTGAAAGGGCTGGGACACGTGGACCGTATGGACACCAACGCACCAGCCCGACGAGTGTTTAAATCTACCCCTTATGGTCTGCGCAGCAGAGGCAGATACAACCTTTGGTGACGCACACATGTGGAGAACGAGCTGGCTGGAGGAGCTTGTTGGTTGATGCCGTAGTCCACTTTGGACTGTAAGCACCATCTAAAGTAAACTAAGGTAAAGTAAGATATATAGGTACATATAAGTTGAGATCGAAAGTAAAAGTCAACCTTTTCAAAGGTCTTCAAATAACGCTTATCTGCTCAGATCTTTAAAAATGGTCACTTAAAAACTATTTTACTTAAAAAAATTTTTTTTTTTTTGGTTTAACTCAGTGAGAAACCTTTATTTTAATTTTTTTTTAGGTTATGGTCAACCACTGACCACTTATCTCTGAGAGAAAAAAATAAATCTTTTAAAGATTTATCTTCTTTTCGGTCCGTTAGAAATCTCTGTCATTGGAATTTCAGATAACTGTTTAGTTATTCATTGTTTAGCAATCTCTAGCAAAGTTCGGTAGAAGTGTAAAGTGACAGTGCGTGGCATGAGTGAAAGTGACGATGGAGCGAGGGTCAAACTGTAATGTAAGGAATTATTTTGAGTATAGGGTGATTCACCTAAGCCCTAAGGTGTGAACAAAAACTAAAGCGTGTAGGTTGAGTTAAGACAAGAAAAAAATCGTATTGGAAGGGGGTCCAAAAAATCGACTTTTATTTGTTTCCAATATCCCATAAATGAGGTGCCAAAAATCGCGGGTGACCTTGAAAAACTTCAATCCTGGGTTAAAAATGTTCTAAGCCTGACTAATTTCTGAAACTAGCTGTCCTTTTATGAACAATTACTGACTTTTAGACTGCCTACTTTTTTTTTGGGAAAATTGCATATATGGGATGCTAAGATCACACAGCCGGGATATTAATTTTTTTTTCAGTGGGTTTGGTTAGTTGAGTTGTGATTTTGGTTTTGTTTGGGTTAAGGTGGTGCGGTTTGTTGGCTAGTGGGGTATTTTTTTAAGGGTGGGTTTTTTTGAAGTGTGGTAAAATTTTTGTTGTGGGTTTACCTCTGGACAGTTTACCACCGCCGTGTATAATTTTGAAAGTACCTTCCCTATTTTGAAGATTTGACAGCAAGAACTTATTTATTTATTATTTATCTATTTATGTATTTATTTTTTTTTTTAAGTTTTGGAAAAAAAACTTTTTTTTTTGATTTTTTAGAACTGGCACTTTCTAGACCACGAATATGCATTAAGTCGCTAGGTCGCTTAGCTTAGCCGCAAGTCAAGTTTAAAGCTGTAAGCTTTGATGCCTCTAGCACGTCTAATTTAGCCGCAAATCGCGTTTAAAGATAAAGGTCGTGTTGGCATTTTTTCCGTGGCTCTGCCCATTTCTTTGGATTGGTCAAAAATATTTTCAAAAAAAATCAATATTTTTCCTCTATAGAACTTCATAAAAACGCTTAAAATGTTATTTAATGCCAAGACTCTTAAAGTACGTTTTCTTGATATTTTGAATAATTAAAAAAAAATTCAATAAAATTAAATACTTTGTCAAAAATTTAATTTATAAATATATTTTTTTTAAAGTACGAAATAATACTTTAAAAAGAGTAGTGAAAATCCCATCAAATACTTATAAAATAAATCTTTCGGAGGGATTTTTATATTTTATTTTTTTTTTTTCGGCGGGATTTTGTGATTCGAGATTTCGTTACGCTCCCAGTTGTGCATACATTACAAAATTCGCAGTACGCTAATAGACCTATACAGGGTGTCCCGAAACTCAAAGTCAAGCGGGTACCGGGTGATAGGGCAGGTTGTGCCCGTTCTGGGAAAAGTATGAACAAATAATCCATCTCGCTTGGCTTAGTAATTATAGCAATATTAAAAAAATATTGAAAATCGATACTAGCTCACATTTTTAGATACAGTGGTCAAACATTTTTAAATTTTGCGGCGTTTTCTTTTTTGACGTAATCATTAATAACCATGCTATTGATGATTCAATATAGCTTTTAACGGCATTTAGTCCATGAAATGCTATTGATCGCGATTACAAATCTTAAAATTAATATTGTCAGTTTTGTAAGAAAAATAAAGTTGACAGAATAACTTGAATAAAACACTGTTTGCCGTTAACTAGAGTGAGACAGATCGTCATTACATACGGAACGCTACGATCTACGATTCTGGGTTTTCGGGGGATTTCGGTTTTCGGAATTCTGTCCATCTCCCATCTACGAATCAGCACAATTTTAGATCCTGCTCTCTATCTGAAACTTTTTCAAGTATATATCACCTTTATTTTCCTTTTTTTGTGAATTTAATACATTCATTTTGTTTTTTTATTTGAAAAATAAAGAAAATAATATAATATATCATATTAACCATTTTTGATTTATTTTCCATAAAAATGGTTAAAGGTTGATCGTTTCCCTTTATTTTTTATAAAAAAAAGGCAACAGATAGGAGTTATTTTTCAAATTAAATGATAAATCTCACGCAAAGACCAAAAAAAATATTTTTTAAAAATAAATCTCAGACCAAGACCGAAAAAGAATTGGCGAATTAAATATCTCTCAGTGAGAAACCTATTGAAAATAAATGGTTGGCGGTTATTTTCGATCTCTAAAGTTGATACATTTTAAAATTAATAAATCGAGTTCGTTGAATCTTTTTTTGTTACAGTTTGGCTTTGGGAAGCCTTCTGTTTCTTCAAAAATTTTGTATGTTTAGTACATACAAAATTTTTGAAGAAAAAAATTGTCGATATAATAAGCACCTAAATTAAAACATTTTTAAAGGGCTCAAATTTGAAAACACTAATGCTTGTTTATTTCCGACTACGTAAACCATTGTTTCTGGAATACCATAGCAGGTCACAGTAAAACAGTTTTCGAAAATGTTTTTTCATTTTACAAATTTTAACTTGTAAGCGTCGTTAATTTATTTCAAACAACATTTTTGTCCTCGCTCTATTTTATCAATTGATATTTGATCATGAATAAACTTCAACTTTTCGATTGCATAATCATCAAAAGTCACATGCCATGAGCTGAATGCCACGCTGCACCCGCACGCGCCGACCACGCCGCGCCGCCTACCCCACACACACATCGCATTCTACTTGCATTTCCTTTTGTAATCCGCCAAATGACAAAAATTTTCGAAGCTTATAAATCGAAGTACTTCATACCGCATATATTTTATCCATATATTGGCAGATATCGGGAATAAGGATGAACATCAACGAATAAAAAAAAAATCGATTCCCATTGAAATATTCAATTATTACTCTTTTACTCCACACAAATTAAAGAAATTCCCGAAATGAACGATAAAAATCGGGAGGCCGCCATCACTTAACAATTCATCTATTGCTCCTCCTGGTGCTGTCGAAAGCATCCGCAATATCAGTTCGCTTAGGACTCCGACCCATGAACGTTGATGATAGATTCGGATTGGAAACTCTTAACTGAAGAGTTTTTACCTAAATCACGGTCTGCCTCTCTGCCTACTGCAATATTCGAATATTAAAAGAAATAAAAAAAAAAAAAAAAACGGATTTGGCAGATCTGGAAGTACTTGGTATCCACAGTTCCTGGATTCAGGGATGAGGGTGCATCATCATCGATAGCATCCCGATTTGAAAATAATGGAGTCAGCAGTTCTTTAACTGCTGATGGAATGTCTCCTCGACCCCACCCAGCTACTGTAAGCCCTAAACTTGGCTAATATGAGATGTGAGGACATTCAATTCATGGTTATCGATAAACGCGAGTACCGAATAACACCCACCAAATCGTCATCATCGCTGTCACCCGTTTCTACATTATTGCGCACTCAATATGGCTTTCCTTTTTTTTTTTTTTTAAGTTTATGATGGAACTCTGGGATATCTATTATTGTTTTTATTTTTTTTTTTTTGTGATGAATATTATTCAACCGCACAACACAATCCAGATATTCTGCCTTTTCAAGCTCCATTTTGTTTCGGGAGTATTGCATTGCTGAGGGTTTATTGCATTTATGTATGTATGGATTCTGTAAATGAATAGTGAGCGTATTTTTTGTATTCCCTTGCTTATTGTTGGTAAATCTATTTAATTACATGAACTATGCCAATATCGACTTAAAAAAAGATAAAAACAAAATGCCGAGTACAGTAATAAGAGATTTAGAGCCAAATTGACGAAAGTTCAAGGTTGGATTTGGGGGAATTCAAATTAAAAATTTTTATGAGCGCCCTGGAGTTTTTGATTTAAACAAGAACAAATAATAAATCAATAAAATCGTAGTAGTTAAATATTAATAGCGGCGTTTTATTATCTACTGATCTAGATCAGGATCATTTTTTAACACGTCATACAATAACAATACGGGATCCTGCGCTCTCTACCTGGATCTATTTTAAAGATCCAGAAATTAATACTTACTCTGGCGGGTAGATGGCTAAAATGGTAAGGAAGTGACAATTTCAGCGTAAAGAAAAAAGACAGGAAATAATTGAAAATTAACAAAACACTGCTGTCATTATGATCCGTATCGTTTTATTTTCAAGAGCTGATTTTTGGTATACGTATGTACACACATCTATTGGAATCAATAAATTGGACAACCAAAACTTTTCGTTTTCGTCTTTCAAAGAAGACAATAATTATTATAGTTGGACGTACACGTAAGACGGTACTGAAAATTGTTAATTAGTTTAAATTTCCTGTTTGTTTTAAAATTCTGGTGATTTTACTTGCTCCATAGGACAAATATTGGTTATGCATAAATCAAAAATTTCGAGGTTAGTTGATACTATGATGATGGGGAAGTCCGAAAAAGTGGTTTTCGAAATACCGTCCGTGGTTTGCGCGTCGGTGCGTCCGTGTGTCTGTGCGTCCAATGTAATTTGAGCTAGAGTTTAAACAGGAGGATCGATTTGCTTCAAATTTGGTACACGCAGCGTTTTTATGTGATTCCTTAGAGGGAAAAATACGAAGTTTTGTTTGAGGCTAGAACAGGTATGTAACTGCCATCCAATCGTTCATAATTTTTCCTTGCGATATTTAGGTACTATGTGGCAAGTTTTGGATTCGTAAAAGAAATTGAAATCGAGATAACAATCAAACTTGACATTACAATAATAGGGAAGACGAAAAAAGTGGGTCTCGCAATTCTGTCCGTCTGTCTGTCTGTCTATCTGTCTGTCTGTCTGTGGACTCGTCTACAGCCTAAACCCATGGGCCGATTTTAATTAAACTTGGTATAAAGTGTTTTCGGGACATTACCCCGACACGTTTTTTTTTCCTTTTATTTTTAGGACCAAAAAGACCGATACCTGCCATGTATCTTTTTTTCCCATTTTTGGAAAATCTTATCAAAAATAGCTCGACAGATTTTTCTAAAAAAAATTAATAAATTTTATTAGGTATATGCTACCTTTTTGTAAAAATAAATTTCCTAAAAATGGTTTCAAATGGTACCTCTCATAGAACCATTTTTTTTATTTTCGTTCTTCTAGAAAATGAATAAACTGATTTTGATAATTTTTTTTATGGAGAATCTTCTGAAAAATTTTAATAGTTTTGTATGTATACCAAAAACTTTTTTTTTGGATTTTCAATAAAAGTTTCAAAATTTTTGTTTGCTAACTAAATATTTCAAAAACGACTTGGTTGATTATTATTATCTAAAATATTTTGAAAAAAACTTTTTCTTATAGTCAAAATTAACGGTACCTTCCATATAAATGTTAAAAAAACCGTTACAGAAAATTTAAATTTTCTCGAAAATTTTCATTAAAATTGTTCTTAATACTAATATTAGTATGGTCTACAATCTACTAAAACCAAAATTTACAGTTAACCATTATTAACAGTGCCTCTCATAGAACCATTTTCTTTATTTTGGACTATCTCATTATGTGTGTAACAGATTTAAATTAAATTTTTTATACAAAAGCTTCTCAAAAGTTGAAATCATACTGCATATAAAAATTTTCAAAAAAACTAATTTTGGATTTTAAAAAAAAAATTCAAATTTTTTTTTTTTTGAAAATTCGATATTTCAAAAACGGGTAGATAATTTTTTTTGAAATTTAATTTGGAATTCAACATAAATAAATACTTAAAAATTATGTACCAATTTTTGTTCTAAAAAATTTTAACAAAATTTTATATATAAAAAATTAATTTAAAAAAAACCGCTCCTATGATCTTAATTTTTTTTTCTGAAAAACTAAAATTAGTTAAAGAAATCAGATTGTGTACTTGTTTTAGCTCTCAAAGCTCTCAAAACAATTTAAGAAGACGTTTTTAATAAATTTATTTGTATGTCACTTGCCATGAATATTTCCAGTATATTTTAGACCAAATTTTGAATTTCAGCAGCGGAATTAAGATTTAAAGTTGTGAATAAAAGCGGTGTTTTCAACATCAGATTTGAAATCAACTCCAATGTTTGTTAACTTTGGATTTATCAGCAAGTTAAACTATAGTGAATAAGATCAGTCTAACTAAACGGGGGCCTCAAATTAACATTTAGTGAGCCATTACTGTAAATCTACACCTGAACAAAATATAAGCATTGCAGCATTTATAAGGGAGAATTCCCAGTGAGTGCCAGTACACTAGTATAACACTGCTGGTGAATCCTTCATCATCGTCATGGTTAATCCTATGTTTTGTTCGCAAAATAATTACACACTGAACGACGATTAACACGAAGTGTAAGGGATTTTATAGATTTGTTGCTCACCATGGGAACAGTGAGTAGCTATGCATAGTTATTCAATTGTTAATCCTTTGTTAAGTTGAAATCGAAAAGAAAAAAGAAAACGGATTTGCCTTCAATGGTTAGTTTTAGTTTGAAAGAAATACTTCAATTTTTTAACCATTCTATAATTTATGCTTAAGACATGAAGGGTCCAGGGGAAAAACGGCACAAGTCCAATTTTTTGTTTTTTCAAAATTCAGCTAATGATGACATTTTGTAGCTTTTTGTGAGTTCTATATCAGGGCCAGGCCGTCAGAAGCATAGTGGCCTAACTGACTTTTTACCGAAATCCAGTTTTTTCACAAAAATATCTTTATTCCTGCATCAAAATTTTTGGATTAAACGGTTTAACAATATAAATTAAGCGCATTTTTAACTTAGGCCAAACACAAAAAATTCAAAATGTTTAGTGCCAGAGTGGCCTATCTTTCTCAGGCCCTTTTTGCGCTAACATTTGTCGTTTTTCTCAAAATATTAGATTAGGCCGAATTTTCTATAAGCTAACAGATGGAATAGTAATGCTATGTGAGTCCAATTTTATTGATTAGACCGATAGCTACCTCAAAAATCCTTCAAAAATTTGCAGATCATAACTGAATAATGCAAAACAGCTATAAATACTATAGGTACTTCAACAGGGCTCAAAATATAATTTTTTATTATATGAAATAGAAAATCATGGAAATGGGGTTTTGTCCTTTGTATGATAATCATATACGTAGGAGCCTATATTTCCTGAAAAACGCTTCGCGCCATCACAAACCTGTACCTACTTAGTCTAATATTCATTTTAAATAGAAATATTTTTCATTCATTGACTTGAACCTAGACCAAGCGGCTCAGAACCCGAAGCTTCGAGATAAGCTCCCCCTAAATTAGATTTATTAAAATGACTATAGCATTTTCACTAGCCCACATAAATATTCTGTTGTTCATAAGGTTTCTTTATTTGTTGTCATACGAGTTCAAGTCCTGGAAGGTCTCATAGCTTCAGTTTTGCCACTGTCCCTCTTACCCTTATAAAAAATATATTTTAATTATTTCAGCGTAAACAAATGATCTAAAATATTTCAAACAAAAACACTGTTTTATATCCTGATGCAAGACTTATTAAATCCGGGAAAAAAAAAGGTTTAACACAGGTCCTTGCATTCAAAACTCCAATATAACACAATTTTATACCGCTCTGATGGACAATTCAGGAATTTTAACTGAAATAGAAGCTTTTTTATGTTCTGACACATAAGGAAGTGAATAATTTACTTTAATTTCTTCATTTAAAAATTAAAACTTCACAATTTAAATAAAAATCGCATTTTTAAATTAACGCTTTTGGCCTAAGTATCTTTCTGCTTCATTGAATTAAATTGTTTTTTCTTCAGTGCCAAAGTGGCCTAACTGATTTAAAAATAAATTTAAAATATGAATTGCAAAGAATTCTGTACTTATTTCTAGACATATCACAAAAAGAAAATCATTCATATCTTACTTCAATTAACAGTTATTACTGTTTCAAAAAGAGCTGTTTTTTGTTTTCGCTCTACTGAAAAAAGAGAAAAAGTCAGTTGGGCCACTCTGCTGCTCACGGCCTCATATGATGTTCTATTTAATTTTTGAAAAAAGTAGTGTGATCTAACAAGGAAAACCATTAAAAGGAAATGCCGTCCTACGGAAGAATGACGCAAGTCCAAAATATTGTTAGGAAGAATGGCACAAGTCCATAGCCGTCATTTAAATTTTCTCAAGAACAAGAATACATAAATGCATATTAAAGCACCTATTTTTTAGTTTTTGACTTAAAATTAAAAGGAGCATTGTTTATTAGAAGCAAAAATACAACTTAATAACGTAAAACTTTGAAAAAAATTAGTGTGAACAAAATTTTTGATTTTTTTTTCAAAATTTTGAATTTGAAAATCAATTTTACAAAAACTGTTGACTAAAATAATTTGACTTTAATTTGATTTAATTGAATTTATTATGGCTTAATGCAGCATGACTATGTTTGTATTTTCGTTGTTTTTTCAATGATTTTTTTCTATTGACACCAGGTAAATTGCTTTCGACACCACCTGCATATCAGCGCGTGAACTACTAGAGGGGGATACAAAATTTTTGGATTTGACATTCAATGTATTTCCCATAAGAGAAAACGAAAAAATGGTCTGGAAAACATTAATTTTTCTAATTAATTTTATATGAACGGGTATCCGTATTTTAATTGCAATGTAATAATAAAACATGTGAGTTTGTGAATCGAGCTTAAAATAAATCGAAACTAAAAACTAGAATGCCTTATTTTAAAGATAAAAAGTGTAAACAAATCACATTTACAACGAGAAACAACAACAACGATACCCAGTTATGTAAAAAGCAAGGCAGGAGCGTAGCCAGTTTTATTTGAAATATGTTTTATTTTTATTTTGTGCTGTGTAAAATGTGTTTGATAATTTTAAAGAAATTTTGCCCATAATTATGAAAATACATGAAATTAATTTTTAAGTTGAAAGTTTTTTGTTTTTTTAAAAAAGAATAATGCCGAAAATTTTTTTTTATCTTGTTTTGTATTTTTTACAAAATTTAATATGTATCCAAAGAATGCTAAAATAACTCCCAAAAGCAAAAAATTGAATCAAAAATTTAGCAAGAATAGTAATACAATTTTAAGTGAATTATAAATGTGTGCCCTTAACAAGCTGTTCCAATTCTATGTGTTTAAAAATTTATCGTATCTATTAATTATTTAAGTTTTCTTTATATTCTGTTAAAACGTTTTACGTTAAAATGTTCTAAACATAAACCCTACCTATTCTCCCATTTCACATACTAAATGCAAATACATACATATGTAATATATCTATACTTCAATGTTAAAACATTATTTCAGTTCAATCCATAATTGATTTTGCCCCTTAAAACCCTTCCCTCACTACGCCCATGATCTGATTTCAACTGGGTGACGTTCATCCATTTTGAAAAACAACAACAACAATACACGTTTGTTTACATTCTTTATGGGCAAAATAAAGCAAATAAGAAGTTATATTCGGTATATATTCTTCTTGATTAACAAACTAACATACATTGTTAATCTATTTCAATTATTATATGGATACCCGTTCATATAAAATTAATTAGTAAAATTAATGTTTTCCAGACTATTTTTTCGTTTTCTCTTATGGGAAATACATTGAATGTCAAATCGAAAAAAATGTTATCCCCCTCTAGTAGTTCAGGCACTGACTGCTAGGTGCCGTGACTTCTGGTGCCAATAGAAAGCCAATTTTTTTGAATAATATCTCTACCACCTAAACAGGGGGAAAAAGACCCCCCCTTTCATATGATTTTTTCCTAAGCCTATACACCCTAGGCTCTTGTTGCATTTTATGCAAAACATTGCTTAGTATAGTAATTTAACACTGATCTTATACTGATTACAATGGAAAAATGGCTCAAGTCACTTTCTTTATTCACTGCAATATTTATGAAATAAGTATAAAATTATGTTATATCTCTTAGAACATTCTGTATTTCAGAGCTGCTTTTTTGAATTTTTCATTTGCCTTTTAATTTAGCGTATGTAAGTAAACTTGTGTTTTTATTTGTCTCGGAATCATTTTTAATGGACTTGTGCCGTTTTTTCCCTGGGCCCTTCACATTTTTGTTAATTTGGTAAAATTGACGCCGATACCGTTTCGTGTGTGGTAAGGTTAAGCACTTCTTCTTTCTGTTTTAAAACAATACTAAATAAATATGCATAAATACATACATTGCATATACAAACAACAAATAAATATATAATTAAAAATTCTGATTTCTAAAAAATGCGTTGATTTCGTGATTTCTTATACCATTTACTTAAAGTTGATTTAAAGTTAACCAAACATCTTTAATATAAAACTAAAAATTTAAGTCATCTTGGCCTGTACATAAAGCTATACAGTTCTTAAATTTCTCAAAATGAATTCTGCTTTTTATATCCTTTTTTTATTTCATACATCCCCATCATGTTCACTTCATTTGAGTCAAACGACGAGCAATTCTTTCAAAATCGTTTGTTTCTAAACAATCTGTTGCCTCTTCGCGTGTGAAATTCCAAAAGGATACATAATGCCAGCTTCTGCTCGAGCATAAAGCACACCCATCACGTGGGTGTTAAACAAAGAGACTCATCCATCTATGACGTGTCGCGTCTAACAGAATATAGTAAAGTAACAATCAGTTGTTTGGCTTGGAAACTCTGTATTTCCGATTTTATACACGTTCGTAATAGCAAATATATACTTTTTGCACCCAAACACTAGCACTCGCATGCTGGTTGTAGGTATTATTATCTAGCGGAAGAACGAAGACAAATATTTGATTTTGTCCTTGAAATCGCAGAATTTCTGTCACGGATTCAATAAACACTTCAGCAGATAAATCATCACTTGTTATTTATAGAGATCACAATTTATACAAAAAAATAGTGATTCTTCAAGGATATGAAATATTTATTTATATTCAATCACGTGCAAAGCTTTGGGATGTGTATTGTGTGATAAATAATCATTATTATAGGTCAATCCCGATGCAATGTTTTGAAAAGTTTTTCTATAAAATTTGAAGTAAAAAGAAAATTCATTGAAACATCCTAAGAAAAGAGAAGTTTCGTATCAATTTTTCTTTTGGTTCAATATAAAGTTGATAAGTGAAGAAAGGACAAACGTTATAATTTCTTCGAAGAATTCCATGTAGTTTCACCCTTCACCAAACACTCAAGTTGAAACTGATATTGCCGAGCGGTTGAATGAGCGTAATTAAAAGATTTGAATAAAATTACTTTAAGTTTCGTCCTCGAAAGGTGCACAAAGAGATAAACAAGCAAGGAAACATCAACACTCCCTTTATCCTTGTGACGATAGTTTTGCCATTATTCCTTTAAAGTTTGTTCTATAGTTTTTTGGGTGCGAGTTATTAAACAACGGCAACCGTGTCAGTGAAATTTCTTTGCAGAATTTTATAGTGAAGAGAAGATTATTTGCGGTAATCCTCGCTTATGGTTAGTGGCATACCTACATAGCTCCTTTGTGTTGTCGTTGTGTTTATCATGCGGTAGTTTAAGTTTTCCTTTAGATATTTGGTTTTGTTTTAATCCAAACAATAGTGGTGATATCACGTTGGTTTGTAGAAAGTTTTTCAGATGGCGTGAAGGGTGTAATTACTGCTCTCTTCGTAAGAAACAGACTAAGGTGTATTCTTCAAGCAAAGGGTTAAGTGTTTTTTTTTTTTTTTTTCGTTCACAATAAACTTAAGAAAATATGTTAGAAAAATCAATGTGTGTACTCACGTACACGCGTTACAAGTTGTACACACTTCCTTGGTGTGATGATACAACAATAATATGTTGTCAATAAATTCTATTAGGTTTTTTTTTTTATTTGCGATAAATATGGCAAGTTTTTGATTCGTAAAACAAATTGAACTCGAGATTTTGATCAAACTAGACATTAGGATGATAGGGAAGACGAAAAAAGTGGGTCTCGCAATTCGATCCGTCTGTCTGTTGTCTGTGTACTCGCCTACAGCTTCATCGTGTGGGTCGATTTTATTTAAACTTGGTTATGGTATATAGTGTTTTTTGGACATTCCCCGGACACGGATTTTTAATTATTGTGTTTAGGACCGAAAATAACAATACTTGCCATATAATCTTTTTTTAACATTTTTAGAAAATATTATTATTCTCAAAAACGGCTCAACAGATTAAAAAAAAAAAATTCAATAAATTTTATTAAGTATGGGCTACCTTTCAGTGGAAACAAAATTACCAATGTTAAGTGTTTTAAATGGTACCTCCCATACAACCATTTTTTTTATTTTCGATCTTCTCAAAAAAATAATTAAATGATTTCGATAATTTTTTTTTATGGAGATTCTACTGAAAAATTAAAATTGTTTTGTTTACCAAAATTTTCCAAAAAAATATTTTTTCGATTTTTAAAAAAAGTTGCAAATTTTTTTTTGAAAATCAAATAGTTCGAACACGACTGGGTTGATTTTTACGAAACTTGGTACTGAGCGGTTTTTTCCATTATCTAAAATATTTTGAAAAAAATTTTTTTTTGTTATAGTCAAAATGAATGGTACTTTCCATATAAATGTTAAAAAATCGTTTCTCGAAAACGTCTCCTAGGATTTTGATCAAAATTGTTCTGAATACTTATATGTATTAGTACGGTCTATGATTTATCAGAAACAAACTATTAATTTTTTTATACGATAGCTTCTAAAAAGTTGAAATCATACTGCATATCAAAATTTTCAAAAAAATGAATTTTGAATTTTTAAAAAAATTTGATTTGTTTTTTTTTTAAATTCGATATTTCAAAAATGGGTAGATGATTTTTTGCGAAATTTTATTTACAATTCAACATGAATTAATATTAAAAAATAGTGCACCAATTTTTTTCTTAAAAATGTTTACAAAATTTCATACAAATATTTTTTGTTCTCAAAAACTAAGTTTATTTAAAAAATTCAGATGGTGTACTTTTTTTAGCTCTCAAAACAATTTTAGAAGATTTTTTTAATAAATTTATTTCGAATTATATTAATTTTTAATTAAGGCTCTAAGTTACATGTATTATACTAGTTTAAACTTAAGGCTAGGCTCCCATAAAAAATTATTTATGTACTTATAGTACATTCAATCTTTAAAATTGGAAGAAACTTCTAATACAAAAGCAAGTTTGTGCGATCCAGTCGTGCGTTTTATTTCATATTCCATTGATTGGTATGTTGGGATTAGAAGCATAGAAAACTTTCCAGTCTACCTACCAACGAATTTAATTTAAAGCATACAAAAATTAATGATTTCATTTTTTCGAGCCAACCCTCTTTGAAGCATGAAAGTTAGCTGAATAAAATTTTGTATACCTTAACATATTTATTTAGATATTTGGTTGGATCATTTAAACGAAAAGTGAATGGTTTTCAAAATATTTGTAAATTTGATAGGTTTTTTAATCATAAATTTTATTTTGTAATTTATTTTTTTGTGTAATTTAATTTTAAATTCTTGATAAATACTTATTTTACCGCAAATAAGTACATAATTCCATTTTGGTTACCATAGGAATAATTTGTCATAGCAATAATTATCTCAGCTTAGTGGTAAGTAAGTAAGAATTTAATTTTTTTTTAAATATTTATAAACCAAAAAGGTTTATGTCTTGTATAATTTTGGGAATTCGAAATCAACCCCTTACAGATAAAAATTAAAACAACATAAAATTGACAGCAAAAAGGTTTACTTTTTCAAAATTCAAAAATAAAAGACAATGGGAAAATACATTCTTCAAAAAATCCTGGGCATCAATTATCTATTCAAAATTCAACAAACATGCTAACTTTGAATATACTTTTCAAGAAATCACATAATTTACGAAATTTGAGGCAAATTGCCCCACCCGTTTAGGCTCTAACTCGATGCACAGTGAACGTAGTGACGCACAGATCGATTGATAAAAAATATTTTTTGACTTATCTATCTTTAATATTATATAGTTTTAGCTAAAGCTAGCTAAGCCCAAACATAGGAATAAACAATCAAAAGCTAAAATACCATAAGCTTAAGCTGAAATTTTCTAGCTCAAGCTATAAAGCGTATTCTTTTTTTTATTCACTTCACATAAAACAAAGCTTAAGCTATAGAGCTGTCTAGCTTTAGCTACTTGTAAAAGCTATGACTAGCTAGTTTTAAATTCTTTCAAAAACAGCTTTTACAAGGCCCTTTATTTGGAAAACATTGGTACAGCATGGCGTATACGTAATATTTTTTTTTTAACTTTTTGTAATATACAAGACGTGTTTTGCATGAGTTGCGACATAAGGCTAGGGAGTGTAGATTGGGTCCAAATTAGAAAAAAATCGTATGTGACTGGGTTCTATTCCGCCCTTTGTAGGCGGGAGCGTCAATTTTCTATAAAGTCGATTTGTAATAGAAAAAAAAAAAACTCATTAAAAAACAACGGCAACACTTAAAATGTCGTGGTATATTTTTTTAAAGCCAGAAAACCTTTCTTATATTCTGTTTTTAACTTAAGTTTTTTTTTAGGAAAAGGTTTTTGAAAAATTTATTTCCAAACTCAAAATTTTGAAAAAAAAAAATTAAATTGTGTTCAAACTAATTTTGTTCAAAATATGACCTCATTAAGCAGTATTTTTGTTTTTAATATTCAATGATCCTAATCAATTTCTGTCAAATACTTAAAACCAGCAGCTTAATTTTTTTTCTGGTTTTTGAGAAATTTTAAAACAACAAAATATACTTAACTTCTTACATAACTAAAGTATGTATAACTCTGAAATTATAAGACTAAAATAAATTACTAGTCAATTCATAAGAAATTCATCAAAAATTCTCTAAACTTTTTTCAATGGCAATTAACATTCAATTTTCTCTTGAAATCCTAGTTTGTATGCATGCAATAAAAAAAAAATGAGAAATAAAAAAAGTATTCATTACAAATTTGGTATAAAATGTATTTTACGTATTGACATCCTTTTTGTAAAGGACACAACTTTGTCTGCGCTCTACCCACAATTTTTTTTTATAAGGAAATCAAACAAGGAGATGCAACAAAAACTACTCTCGAATTAAATTTTGTGTAAATCTCTCGTAATTTCTACAGACAGTTTTTCCCTTTTAGCTAATTATTAGTTATTTTTGTCATCAACAATGGAATCTATTTAATCCTTTTTTGTATCAGACTTAAAATATCAGTAATTCTTCTTAAAGAAAAGAGAGAGAGAGAGTGAATGAATAAATGTGCAAAAACTGGAGGGAGCAGTTATATTGCATGAAAATAAAGTTCATTTGAAAATAAGTTGAGTGACGTGATAGTTTGTGTCTATAGTATTGTCCTTGATGTAGATATTGGTCATGCTCATTAGCTAAATATAAACAGTCGGTTATTTAAATAGTTTTTGTATAATTTTTGCTACTTCTATAAAGTTTGACATTTGTAGTTGTAATTTAAATAAATATCATGCCACTTTATTCGAAGTTCAGACAACCAATTTCGGAGTTGAATTTAGACAGCTATCAAAACATCAAGGAAGAAATTTTATAAATAACTGTTTGGGGATGGTGACAAGCTCTACAATTTAAAGTTGCTTATACCTAATTTTACAGTAGCTTGACTCTTTTTATAGTTTACAGCGCGCTGCCTTAATGAATATTTGTCAAATTACATATGGACAAAATTACCGAAATCGGCGAGTTAAAATTCCTGAACCACGGATCAAAATTTAAACCACGATTGTACAACTGGCACTTACTAGGTCTATTTTCAAAGAAATCGCACATTTTCGATATAGATCTTGTAGAAATAAAATTATATCTTTCTAGTGACTATAGGTGAAAAAATGAAATAAAATAAAAACATATTATTCATTTGTTCTTTAAATAAAATTTAAAAAACAGTTCCACTTTATTGATATAGGTTTGGCGTAACAGTTAATCTCTTTAAAACCACTTGAACAAAAATCAAAAAATTCAATCTAAAATGAAATATTTTGATTAATTAGCTACTTCTAATGGATGATTCACTTGGTGTTACATTCACTTGCTTCTATGCGCTATAAAATCTCAATTCATTCAACATCCAAAACGATGGCATCACACACTGTTCTCGTCATCAGTACGTGCCATCATCATTAGCACACATGTGTGATGTGATGCTCCAAATTGGCTCCCCTTTCGTACCGTACAAATCATGGACTTTTCGATGCTAAGCGAATTAATCTTAATTTTGAAATAATATGGGATGACGATGATGTGATGAAGAGGCGATGTGCTGCCTACCTACCTATACCTACTCCTCAAATCCTCCTCTGACTCGCCTTGGTATAATCATTATCATCCATCCGTCCATCTATTCACCTCTTTCGAATCATTTTTCATTTCTGCAGCACCAAAAATGGAAAAAGAGATGACGACGTTTAGTGGACGAAAAAAATTTAAAAAAATTTAAACAGAAAAAAAGGCGATCACATCTACCTCAGCAGATATCATTTTTGATAGATTTTTTTTCTCAATTGTATTGAATTGGCTTAATTCTATATTATAGATATCTTATACGATAGAGGGGAGAAGTTTTGTTTGCGTTGTTTTTTTGGTGAAACTTATTTTATATTCTCAAACACAATTTTGCAGTGTTTTTTTATTTGTTTTTCGTTTTTGTATGGATGTTGTCAAAGCATACGATTTAGATACTACAATTTGGGAACGGAATGTAGCCAACCGTATCAACTGTGAGGCATCGAACCGCCCGATGGTCAGTGTACTGAATTTTCGTTATGAATGATGTACTGGTGTAATAAAATTCTGTGAATTATATTTTATCAAAAATGCCTACGTACTTCAAAGATAGTTTAAGTTGAGTTGCACACCGAAAGTATCTTCTTCTGAAACCTCTTTCATTTTTTTTTTTTTTTTAAAAACCTGTGATTCATTTTTGCCTCGCAGACTTAGAACAGGGGCCGAAAAATAATACGAATAAAAAAGATCGCGATCGTGACCACTATGATGTCATGCCCTGGTAGCGCAATAGCTTGTTGTTGGATAATTCGCTGTATAGAAAAAGTGGTTGATGCTTTATTTGGATCTTGCAAAGGTACCTTTGCATTTTAAAGAATGAGAATAGAATATGGAGGTACATCTATAGGAGGTATTGTTAAGCGAAGCAGTGAGGTTGAATATTGTACGATCGGTCAGTGAATAAAAAATGTTCGTACTGAGAGAAAGAAATCTATTGTTAATTGCAAAATAAGTATGACTATGCAAATGAGAATGACGATCGTTGTAGATAGATTTATAGATAAATATATACATTTTCTATTTCTTATAAAATTTCTTTCTCATAAAATTGTGTTTAAAAAATTATAAAATAATGATTACCACGCAGATTGTAATTTGAAATAAATCTGAAATTTACTATGCAAGATCGCATAAAAAACATCTTTAACACCTTAAAACAATACAAACCACGAAAAGGAAGAATTTTATGATTACAAAACAGAAGATTACTAGTTTTTCGTCGATATGCCTATGACATATCAACCTTAAGATACATTTTGTGCAATACTAATAAAGATTGGATTTTAATCCGGTTTGCTCCTCTTCAACATCCCGCATATTAAAGCTTAGATTGAAAAATTCTGCAACATATTATGTTCTTTTTTTGTTGGTTCTAATGAGCCCTATAAAATGTATCACACTTTTGTAGTAGGGAGTTGGGCCAATAACAAATATTGTTTTTTCAAAATTCTGAAAAAAATTCATCAACTTTTGAATTTAGAATCCTTTTTTGCTGAAAAATTATTAAAAGTACCTCCATTGCCTCTCCTGTTAGATGTATGCCTAGGGTTCCCAACTTTCTTGAAAATCAAAGGAGGACATATTTTTTCGAAATAAAAACAAAACAAAACAAAAAAGCTGAAACCTCAGCATAAATAAAATCCTCCCGCCTTTAAAAAAAATTTAGTTTTAGATGAGGCCCTAGAAAGTCTTACATAGCTTATTAAAAGGGACCAGCAAGGTTTACTACCGATATCATACTAGGCCCTCGCCTAGTTATTTTTGCCTCAAGACAAAAATAAATTAAACAAATTGGTGTATTTGAGATGCGGTACTGGGATTTTTCGCTTACTGGTCTGATACGCTAACCACTGCACTGGCCTTATTCGCAATACAAAAGTTCAATGTTGAATAACTATATATATATAAAAGATTTATTTCTAATGGGACAGCAAAGCTTTCTCAAAGAGTTTTTACTATCAAGGGCCTAGCAAATATTTGCTATCCGTTTCCCCGACGGAATTTTCCCTACAAAAAATGTTTGATGGCCTTAACTTGAAAAAACTAAACATTTTTTCAAGCTCGTTCTGGTATACTTTAATTAGAAAAAGTGATAAATAATAAAAAAATAGAAATACAAATTTTAATTTGTAATTCCTTATGCTGTTAAAAATTATAAATAAAATCATAAAAAATTTGCAAAATTCGAAAGATTTTGAGGAAAATTATAAGTTTTTGCTAAACTTTTCCTATTCATAAGAACTTAAACTGTATTTCAAAGCTTAACATTATTGGCAAAAATTATGAAATGCAAAAAAAAATGTGTATTCCAATTGATTCTGCGAAGTATGTAGTAGCAGTTATACGTAACATCAGAACTACATTTACCATTGCGAAAAGGTATTTGAATATTTTAGACGAGTGACAAAATGCCATTGATTGTGTCATCTTAAAATGACAGAAATAATGACATTTTTTTCACATAAAACACCAAATGCATATACTTATCAAATAAATCATTGATTATATCCTTCAGATTTTTGAAAAGGAGGACATTTTTAATTGAGGACGGGAGGACAAACAGTTAAAAAGGAGGACTGACCTCCTGAATGGGGGATAGTTGGGAACCCTATGTATCCATTAAAATTGTGATGGCTATAGTATCGCTTAAAAATCGACATTTTAATCATTTTTTCTAAATCCGATATTTACGCAACCGGGCATCGTAGACGGTTGCTATTTTCAATGCCAAATTGAAAATTTAAAGACCTTTCAATAGATATTTAAATTTTGAAAAATTCGACAAACAAATTTTTGATGAAAATCCATAAAAATTGTGATGCATCGCTAAAAAATCGACTTTTTAATCTTTTCTTCTAAATCCGATATTTCCGCAACCGTGCATCGTAGACGGTTGCTGTTTTCAATGCCGAATTGAAAATTGAAAGACCTTTGCATTTATGTTTAAATTTTGAAAAAACTCGACAAACAAATTTCTGATGAAAATCCATAAAAATTGTTGTGCTAGCATCGCTTAAAAATCGACTTTTTAAAAAACCGTGCCTCGTTAATCGAATTGAAAATCAATGTTTGGGGAAATAACTTTGTATAATTATGTTTTCAAATTTCTGAAATTTTACATCAACTTTTTAATTTAGAATTCCACCAATCGAATTCAATTCCTCCTCCATATGTGTTTAAGGTAGAAAGGGGTGCCCCTTGTCAAAAATTTATAGACACAATAATAGCCTGACATTTTATCTTTGTTCAAAGATCTCAACCTTAAAATTCCTATCATTACAACAATAGATATATGTAACTTTTTTGTAAAATCTTATCTTTGAAAATTGACACAAGTCTGTAATTAACGGACCAATTGCTATAAGTTTCCATTATCAAGACGGACTAACGTCCAAATGGACGTGCAGAAAATGACACTCCTGTGAAATAACTGCCTGACCAGAATAGAATGCTGGAACTGAAGCCGCGGACGGAACTGGAAGAGCTGTCAAAAAGTGTCGTACGTTATTTTTTTTTTACCTGTCCACAAAGCAGATGTACAGCTTTGAGTGTATTTTGAAGAAGAACAAAAGAATATTCTTGTGTTATGCTCAGAATTCACATTTTTTGTTTCCAATACTTTTCCTTTTAATAAATAATTTAATTTAATAACCACAATATTTTTTTCCGACCCAAACAGTTGTTTTTTTTTCTTCATACAAATTGAAACGTCAAAAGTGTCGTAAGTGAAAAGTTAAAAGTTTGTGAACTCTTCCGTCTGAGGCTGCAGCTCCGTATGCGGCTACGTTCCGTTGTGTTCGCAACATTGAATTTGTGTGTATTGAATATTTTGACAGCTATTCCAGCTCCGGTTCCGTCTCCGTCACTATTCTGTTCAGGCAGAAAGCTAAAGATCAAGCACATATTATAGGTATGCTGAACTAAAATATTAATTATGGTCCGCAACTGCACACAAACACACATACCTACATTACATGCATACATATATTGTATTGCTTGCAATAACAGAAAATATCTTCTTTTAAATTGAACCTTTCAGTTTTACCTTAAAGCTTTCACTTAGTTCATTGTCTGTCTATTTTAGCCTTTTTATTGCATCACTTTGTAACAGTGCTAACGACATTCAACAGAACCCAATGTTAAGCAAAGGACAGCAACCAGCATAAAAAGAAAAAAAAATGGATATAAAAATAAACGCTAACCAAAAAATATCTATGCAATTGGCACGGCGCCATTTTCTATTATATATTTCACGACCATGTCTTTATTTTCATTTTTTTTTTTTTTGTTCTTTTTCGTTTTCTGTTTTCAACATTCAAATGATAAGAAATTTATTTATGGCCACAAAATTGAATATAAATCACATCAAAAGCGACAATTGTCTGTAATTCAGTGATGCCAAAGTAGTGATGTTTTAGAAATCCACGCTAAGCACAAACATTATAATTTTAAGTCTCATTTAGACCAGTTTCATATTACCTATAAGTGCTAGGGTTGAGCTTAAAATTATAGTTTCCTTTTCAGGAATTTTATCAAAATCTCAGGTTTAAGCTTTAAGATATTGTTTAAATAAGGAAATAAGGAAATACTTTAATCAAATTAATGATGTGAGAAGCATTGTGTACAACTTTTAAATAGAATCGTTCGTTTTTAAGTAGGTGCACCCAACCTTTTAAACATGACCAAATGTTGCTCAATAATTTAAGTTTAAAGACGTCTTATTAAAATTAAAATTCTGTCGAAAAAATGTAAATACACGTATGTATATGTATGTATGTACTGTACATATGGATTTGCATTTAGCATAACATACTTTTGTGTATTTACTTAATTTTTTTAAAACCAATAATTTATAACAATTTGGTAACACTTAGGTAATATTTTATTCTGGAAAAAAAACTAATGATATGCGGTGGTATATCCATTTGAAGGTCAATTCACATTTTCAGCTTCACTGGAGTTAAATCATTGGATTCTGAAACAAAAAAAAAACTAGATAGATAGTTATTCAAAAATGATAGAAGATAATAGGCAGTTGATTTTGAAAGCATTGACTGAGGTTCCTAAGGAATCTGCTTTGAGTAAATCCGCTTAGCTTGCTATACCATTATCATTAATATGCGTCAATATATTACATTTAAAAGTGCATACCTACTCTTCATGTGTAATATTGATCTATTTCTTTGGGAAATTGCCAGCAAAAGCATATTTTCCATAAGATTGTGAAGACTTATCGCAAGTTCAACTTTTCTTTTGTGTTAGAGTCACAAAAATAAATTACAAAAAATTCTTTATTTATTTAAAGCTACCAAAAAAAGAACAGCTACTGTGAATGGATTTAAAAATGTTTTTTTTTATTGAGTTAAGATAAAATTAAATAAGGATATAATGATACACTAATTAAACGTTGCTTGTTTGTAAAACTATTATATGTTGTATAATAAAGCAGAATTTTTGGAGTTTATGAGGATTATCTCATGATTAAATGGACCTACAAATTAAGAGTGCTAAGATGTTAGGCAACTTATAATAGCAGGAGATATTCCTGGAAAATTAATCAATTCCTCACAAGAAGCAGTCCTCCTGAAAAAAACATATTTATTAAGGTGAAAAAAGCTCCAGACCTCTAGCACTAACCATTACGTCCAAAGCTACAATTTTATAAATGACGTTAAAAAATTTCTTATTATTTGATTTAAATAAAATATGTATTCCAGAGAATGACTGAATGAGCTTATGGTCCAAACTGAAACATTTTATGACCTTTCAGCATTAATATTAATTTGTCGCCATACTGAATCAAAAGTGTTTTGATTAACGGCTGTTTTTTGAACTTCAAAAAACTTCTACTTTGCTCCAAATTTTTCCTCACGTCTAATATAGAATTTTTGTTTGTCAGTTAGTTAAGACGCCGAAATCGTCGAATTAAATCTCCTGAACAGTGGGTTAAATATTGAACTTGAACCACGTTTGTACAATTGGCCCTTACTAATTGATTTACATTTACATTTTATTTACAATTACAATATGTCATAAAAGTTGGAATACACGTCCAACTCAGTGTTGCCAGATGAAAAAAAAAAAATTCCCCCCAGCAAAATTAAAAAAAAAACCCAGATTACTACATTTTAACAAAAAAAACCCCTAACTTTTTTTTCAACGTTTTCTTTTTACTTTTTTATTCACAGCTCCTACATGTACCTACAAGTACTTTGGTATTAAAATAGCATTTAAAAAATTGTTTTTATTTAAAATTTAATTGAGTAGTAATTATTGGATATTCTTTGATAGCAGATTCGATTTGAGAAGAAAATGCAGGTATCGGAATAATTTGACTTCAAAATAAATCCCCCCAGATTTCCCCCTAAACATCTCGTCCCCCCAGATTTCCCCCCAACAATGAAAAAAAACCCTAAATCTGGGGGGAAAACCCCCAAACTGGCAACCCTGGTCCAACTTGTGTTCTACTCGGTCTAGTGTATACCTACTTTCAAGACTGGATGTACAACACACATGAATGAATGGTAATATTTCTTAAAATTCTGTCGATAAAGTGATTCTTTTGTTCATTCTTTAGAGTAGTGTGTATAAGATTTTGTGTGTTCACTTTATTCGATACTTCACTCTACCGAGATTCACTATATCGAGCGTCTACTGTATTTTAATTTGTTTTTGAACCATGTCTGATTGAGTTTACATGGTTATATATAACTTTCGATCTAAGGCTAGATTTGGTATAAGTTGTATACACTTTAAAAGACCAGAAGAACAATGACAATTTTTAAAAGTAAAAATCAGTATTATTAACTCATTGGAAAATTTTTTTAATATGCGCTTTGAAAGATTGACGGGAAAAATTAGGTTTGATTAAACACCATGCTTATTATGAGTATTTTTTTTTGTAAATTCATGTATGAGGTATGACGAAGCTCACCTCAAACAATATTGCCCCATAGAGTTGTGAAATCAACTCAATCAAATTCTCATGACTTCCACGCACATTTTGTCAAAGATGATAAAAATTAGGTATGTTGTTTAAGTATCTGTACCTAAATTATATATTTTTTTAAGGAAAATCAGCTATACAAATGCTTCGGGGAAAAAATGGTAATTTGGCATCTCCCAACCATTTATTTTTTTAAGTTATAGAGTTGTTAGCCAACCATATCAATAGTTTTCGAGGAGTTTTAGTAAACAAGAAAATCCCCCACAAAAGCTCGTGTTTTTGGAAGACGTCAACATGCTTCTATTTTGTTCAGTTTTCTTATATCAACTCCCTATCACAGTACCTGTGTTATACCCAAAAATACTGAATATAAAGATATGAATCTTTCGTACGTTTCACCCTCCAAACCCCTTTTGTTTAGTTGTTGTATTTGTAATTTAATTTTGTGTCGATGAATAGATGTGAAATCCAACAACAATATAGCAGGGTGGTGTGAAGATAAATACTGTGAATGTGTGAGTTTTATACCGCCATTTTTACTCATACTTTCTCATTTTTTTATCTGATAGAGCTTGTAGGCAAATTCAAATGACAGCCGAGGATTCATATCTTTATATTCAGTATTTTTGGTTATTGGCACCAGGAGTCACGGCACCTGGCAGTCAGTGCGTGATCTACTAGAGGGGGATACAATTTTTTTCGATTTGACATTCAATGTATTTCCCATAAGAGAAAACGAAATAATGGTCTGGAAAATATTAATTTTAGCAAATAATTTTATATGAACGGGTACTCATATTATAATTACAATAGATTGACAATGTATGCTAGTTTGTTAATCCGTCGCATGCGTTGCATCGACGTATTCAACTGACAGCTCGATTAAATACACACGTTCTTATTGACGCATGCAGTCACGGCACCTAGCAGTCAACGCGTGAACGCTGAGTAGAAGATCAAAAAAACTTTGATTTGACGTTCAATGTATTTCCCATAAGAAAAAATGAAAAAATAGTCTGGAAAACATTAATTTTACTAATCTATTGTTGGGCACACATTTATAATTCACTTAAAATGTTATTGTTATGTATTAATATTTTTGCTAAATATTTGATGTTTTGTTTTTACTTTAAGGCTTCTAGACTTAACGAAAAGACTTTTTGCAAAAAGGTGAAAAACGGAAACATGCTTAGAGTTGCCTGTGTGTGAAAAAAATTGTTTTTGATCACACTATTTTTCACATCTCTGTCGAATTTATACTCGACATTATACTCGATTTTACAAAAAAGAGTTTTCACATAAAAAAAAATCATTTCTTCTTATTTGACAATAATTTTTGTTTACAACTCTCAAACACATTTTACTAAACACAAAAAAAAAAACATTTTGAATAATACTGGCTACGCCCCTGTCTTGCTTTTTTCGTAGCCAAATATTGTTGTTGTTGCTTCTCGTTGTAATGTTGATTTGTTTACTTTTTTATCTATAAAATAAAGCACTTTAGTTATCAGTTTCGATACATTTTACGCTTGATTTACAAACTCACATGTCTTTTTTGTTCAATTGCGATTATAATACGAAAACTCGTTTATTTAAAATAAATTAGGAAAACAAACTTTTTCAGACCTGTTTTTAGTTTTCTCTTATGGGAAATGCATTGAACGTCAAATTAGAAAAAATTTGATCTCCTAATCGCAGTTCACGATCTGAGATGAAGGCGGCGTGGAAAGCAACTTACCAGGTGTCAATAGGCGACGCATGCACAGGAAGCAACGCAAAAAGTATCCGAACTTTTAACTTTTCTCTCCGGCAGGTCCGTTCACATCATTTGTCAATAGTAGGTCTGTTTGATGACGGCATTGCATTTGGTGCATTTGCTGTTCTCTGAACTCGTTCTGATGAGATTTGTTCACTCTAGTTTAATAAAGTGGGTTTTGTCTACGCGCATAAGAATTCGCGTACGCATAAAATTTTGTAATTTTGCAAGAGTGGATTTCATATTTTTTATAGATGACGTGTACACAGATAGGTTAATTTATTCGAGCATATATTGATCGTGATAAGAAAGGGTAGACAAAATAATTTGTTCATGCTTGCGGAATTGGACTCACTCAGTTTCTGTATTTATACAACAAATCGATATGCACGACAAAACTGACAAAATGTTATTGTCTGCAACAATAAAGAAAAACACAAAGAAGAAAGGGCGATAACTCTGCAATTTTGTAAACCATTACAAAATAGAAGTAAAAATGAGCTTGCTCATTATTTTCTTGGTTTTGTCCATCATTTTAATTCTATCAATTTTTCAGTCTTATTAAATCTAGCATACGCATACAAAATATAAAATAAAAAAAAGGAAATAAATTATTATAAAATAAAGCTTTAATAGTTTATGGAACGAGCTGATATTCCTCAGTGTGCACTAGGTTCGAAAAATCGAACGCACCTAGTAATTTGAATAAAGCTGTGAAAACAACGCAACGTATCCATTGACGGTGTTCACATTGGGCTCAGATTTACGATTTTTTTGTGCATAAGTCAGTCAGCTCGTGTTCAGACACACACAACCGATTCACTCTGATGTTCAGTAGTTGTTAAAATAAAACACAAATTTTTATTCGCCGGAGAATTTAACTAGAAATTTTTCAATCACAAAATTAATTTTTCACTAAATAAATATTTTTCCAATTGAAACAACTTCGATTCTGTAGTATTTAAGTGCCAAACAAAAACTAAATAGGTACTAACAAAACACATGTCACAAAAGGAAACGTCAACAAAAATCCACAAATTTTTAAAAAATTCAAAAAATCCTGCCTCACTTGCCTGTCTCTTTATCACCACAGAGTGGGAACGAGAAAAAGTATATAGACGTCAAAAAAAATCCAAGGAGTAAGTCCAATGTGAACACCGTCATTGGCTTCACTTTTGTAATTTTTAAACCTGACTATAATTACTTTTCCTGGAGAGCGAAAACAAGTGTTGCAGTTTATTTTAATAGAGTAACTTCATTTTTGTGCAAGGAATTTATAATTGCAAAAATAAATATTGTTATATACTTTTTTTTAAAACACGATTATAATAGAAAAAAAAAAAACAATTTAAAGCTTTTTCTTGGTATTTAGCCCTTGTTATTCCACACCCATGGTTATTTCGTTTGTCTTGACTATATTTAGTCATGTTCACATAACCTCGGGTCGACACTTAATGAACGATTAAATCATTCAAATTTCTTCGTCTCTGACCTTCACCGTTCACCCTTGTTCGTCCAATCAAATAAACTTTTCCACACACTTAGATATACTCTTACACTTTGTTTAACTCCCTCATGAACACACATAATAAAAGTAATATCCTGAGAAATTAGTATCTAATGTAGGACGTAGGACTTACATACAGCAGAGAGGAATAAAACTCACTATCGTCGTCCCTTGGAAATATTGTTAAAGTGGCTTCTGCCCCTGCCACTGAGCTGCTACTGCTGCCACTGCCATCACACCGCACATCAGCCGCATGATGCAAAAGCCCAAAGAGATGAATAGAACTTAGATAAAATTGTCCTGATTATTATTCACTAGGGCCTCTTCCGAGTGATTCTCATTCTCACATACATATACCTATACTCCATCCCCCCATTCGTACATAAATTCGCCCTTCCACAATGTGTCCTGTGAGATCCTTTGACCTTTGTCTTCATCGTGTCGTTTGCTCCTCTTTCAGTTTATGTTGAATGTTGATGCGTATGCGAGGGAATAAAAATAAATATGTTTTCCTAATGTGGATGCTGGATGTGTGTGGCGGTATAGCAGCGGCAGCGGTGGATAAAGTTTTTAACTTTTGTTCTATTCTTCTGGTGGACGAAGGACTCCAACCCCCCTCTTCCACCATCTCTGACATCTGCCCTCAATCTAGTACTCCTGATGTATATCCTGATGCCCTCTGACAAACTATGAATCGTAAAGAGTGAGTGGTGTGCTGAGAGAGACTCATGAATATTATTTCCCTTGGAGGCATTCCCCAGAATTGGCTGGCTGTTACTTTTCGTCATCTTGCTTTGGCTAGTCTAAGTTGGGATAGAGGTTGTGGCTAAAGGGGGTGTGAAAATTGTTACCAAATTGTAAAATACTCTAGAGGGCACTTCGTTTTTTTTTTTTTTTTTTTTTGAAGTGTGATCTTACAGAGTGGAAAAGTTGACCACATTTTTTGTTTGTTTCGTTGTGAGAGGGGGATAACTTTCATCCTTTCCCCTTACAGCTGCTTTGATATCCTTTTTACCAAGTCAACGCCACAGTCGGTCTTAGGTTTTTCTATAGTCGTTCATCCCTTTTGGGGACTCGGATTGAAGATAAATGCGGTGGATAACGATTTATTTGTGTCAATTTGAGTTTTTTCAATTGGCAGGAGAATGTGTTTATTTTCAGCAAATGGAATAGGCTTGAGGCTGTTGTAGTCAATTTTGATGTTGCTGTTCTTGGCTAGTTGGTCGTGTCGTCTTCATTGTCTGTACCCAAAATTTGTTTCAATTATTCGGTGGTGATTTATCGCTAATGGAATTTTATTTTTTATTTTTAGAAAAAAAAATCGTATAGAGGTTGTTTCAAATAGATTGATCAGAAAGTTGAAGAGAATTATAATTATATTGAAGCTTAGAAGCAAGTCTGCTCCAAACATGATACATACGAGTAATATGATATGAATTTAGGGGTAGGTACTGTACCATCATGGTTTTGAAAAGAAGGCTAAAGCCGAATAGAAACTAAATCACTGCTAAAAAAAATTGTTAATTTATTTATGTTTATTTTTGATAAAATTTAATTTCATGGCTGGAGAGTAAAAATAAAAATTCTGAAACATTAAACAACGTTTAAAATGAAATGGCCTATTTGCTAGCAGATATTGGATGTGCGTGAAGTTGGCACTGCCATTTTTGATTTTCAAAAAAAAAAATTTGTGCTGTATTATGCTTAACTTGTGCTGCGATGTGCCGTCAATATTTTTTTTCAAATTCGCAATTTTTAAGAATGAAATTTTTTTTTGAAAATTAAGTTTTTCTAAATACTTAAAAATGTGCTGTTTTGTGCTCAAAAAATGATACTTAGAACCGAAGAGATAAAAAAAATTCGCATACTTGCAAATTTTACAAGCAAACGAAAATGTTGCGAAGCACCTAGCTTGAAGTTAGCAGTGCCAATTTTCGATTTTCAAAACAATAAAGGGGTTGCTGTATCTTAACTTGTGCTATTTGTGCCGTGAATTTGTTTTTTTCAAATTCGCAAATTTTAAAGCCAAAAATTTATTTTGCGAAGCGTGAAGTTAGCAACGCCATTTTCCATTTTCAAAAAAGTAATGAATGTGCTGTATTATGCTCAACTTGTGCTGCGTCGAGCCGTTAATATTTTTTTCAAATTCGCAAGTTTTCTAATTTTACGAATGAAACTTTTGAAAAACAACGATTTTCAAAAAACTTAAACTTGTGCTGTTTTGTGTTCAGTTTGTGCTGCTAAGTGCAGAAGAGAAAAAAAAATATTCGCATATTTGCAGCTTTTAGAGCCTAAAATTCATTTTGCGAAGCGTGAAGTTAGCACCGCCATTTTCGATTTTCAAACAAATAATGGATGTGCTGTTTCGTGCTCATCTTGTGATACGTTGTATTTTTTTTAATTCGCAAGTTTGCAAATTTTACGAATGAAATTTTTTATTAATAGCACTTTCGCAAGTTAGTAAGAAATTTCATCCGTAAAATTTGGAAATTTTCGAATTTAAAAAAAAAAATATTTACGGCACAACGTAGCACAAGATGCCAACAATACAGTGCATCCATTATTTTTTTTTTTTAATCGAAAATGGAGGTGCTAACTTCACGCTTTGCAAAATGAATTTTTGGCTTTAAGATTTGCAAATTTACGAATTTGAAAAACAATTTCACGGCACAAATAACACAAGTTGAGCACAATACAGCACAACCTTTATTGTTTTGAAAATCGAAAATGGGTGCTAACTTTACGCTAAGGTGCTTCGCAGCTTTTGCGTTTGCTTATAAAAGTTGCGAATTAAAAAAAAAATATTTTCGCCACATCGCAGCACAAGTTGAGCATAATACAGCACAATATTTTTTTTTTGTAGATCGAAAATGGCGATGCTTACTCCACGCACATTGGACTTGAACGTTGCAGTCTAGCATTACTATTATCGGAATGTCTTTTTTTATAGTAACATATGGTATATCAAAATTAATAAAAAATTGGGTTGACCTATATTTAAAACATAAACCTACTCGAATAACTGAAAAACAAGCCAATTTTCTCAAAAAACATCAAGACCCTGTTTCCGTCATGCGAATTTTTTGGCAAAAACCTGCAATGCAGTATTCTTAAAAGAACTTTTTGAGAAAATTTGAGTAAACCGAAATATTTATATGACAGCTATACCTTTTATAGGTGACCTTAATAAAAAATTTTAATGTCTTTTACAGAGAAAAACATAAAAATGTCCTGTACGAAATTTGAAGCAAATCGTCCGAGTAATTTAGACTTTTGCTCAAATTAAAGTGACGCACGGAAGCCTGAACGGACTGACGATATAGCGAAAACTATTTTTTAGACTTATAATCACAATTTTAATAATCTCAATTTTTTTACACGAAACCAATACTTGTCCTATAGAAAAATTTTAGTCAAAATCTTATCATAATTTTATTTTTTCCTTAATTATTGTTTAAAATCTGCTAACGTATTAAAAAAACGGCTAGGTGCCATGTTTTCGATTTTTAAAATAATTTTTTAAAAAATCCTAAAAAGTATTTTTTCGAAATTTGTATGCCTACATATTCAAATTTTTCGAAACATAAACCCTGAAAAAAATTGATCGAAATCAGTTGAATTGTTTTCAAGAAAAGCGAAAATCAAACAAATGCTTCTACGGAAAATGCCTTTAATAACAATTTTTACGGACAAAAACTTTCACCAAAAGGTAATCTAAAGATAGGTAGGTAAGAAATGTACGTGTGTATAAAAATCAATCATTTTTTTTCCCCCATAAATGTAAATGCAACAATTTTTTTTTACAAAATAATTTGTGTCAAAAAAAAAAAAAAAAAAAAAATGTGCCGTGGAAATATCCAGAAAATGCTCGGCATGTATAGCACAAGCTTAAAGAAAATTGACCTATCCGTTTAGCCTGTAGCTAAAAAGACAGAAAGACCTTCAGAATTTCTTGACCCACGTTTTTTCGTGGTTCCCTATCATCGTAATTGCAATTTTGATCAAAATCTCGAGTTCGATTTTTGTACATATCCAAAACTTCCAATATGATCATAGCATTATGTATATTATGTAGAAAACATACTTTCACATAGTCCACAACTTATTTCCCCCTCTTAAACCACAGCGGAAAAAAAAAGATACATTTTTTCAGCTGAAAGTGAATAGAATTCATCGAAGAAAAAACTACAGATAAACTTTTGACAGGAGGTGCCAAAGAAAAAAAAAATTAAATTTCTTTCTCAACTTTTCTTCCAGTCAAATAAGACGACACAATTGATGACGTTGAGATACATCTTGTCATATCCCTTTCTTCAACTCACCTTTAAGCATCATCGATAAAAAGAAAAGGACAACAAAACACCAAGATCTTAAAAAAATAAACAGCAACAAAAAATACGATAGCATAAATCATCCCATTGTTATCCTTCCACTTGTGAATAGAATGTTAACCAAAATGACACGAGCAAAATAAAACAATTCTTTTCTTCTGAATAGAGAAGAAAACATCAAATTCAGGACGAAAACCAACCACTGGTAAACGTGTATGTGGTGTGCGAGTACATATCCTTGCAATTTGTTACCTATTCATTTTGAACTTTAATTTTGTTCGTGAGCCTTTCAAATATGACAAAAGACAAACTAACAACTGCAGCATTAGTTGGCAGGGGATGAGCTCAAGCCCATCATGCCAAAGCCCCGAGTGGTCCTCTGTAAAATGATAAAGGATTCCTTGAAACACTTCACCCACACGCAGACATCAAACACATGCTAATATGCACTCGAATGCAAACACGGACAAGAACATAAAATCCCATTTATTTTGCTTGAATAAATTCAAATAATGGTCAACCAAAATAACAAGTCAACAGATGATGTACTCCGGCGCATAAGTGATGTTCTTTTCTCAGCTGTGACTCTGCGGCAGGGCCAGGGCACCAAATCTCCACACCAAGCACCAAGAGATACATACTATACAGTGTGTGTATATTGTTGGGCTGGGAGCTGACGATGATGGGTGCATCCTTAACAGGATGCAGCAGGGCCCTGATGCTGGGCACATTTTTGCATTTGTATAGAGAAGTTTCCTGCTTCGTCATCACATCGTATTCTATTCTGGACAAAACATCAATTTGAATACAGCAGAATATAACAGAAGGCGCAATACCACAGCCAGAGAAGTCTGCTGTCCATTTCACTGATGCATCTCGATAACACATCGCCACCAGCATACAAGTACAGAAATTTCTCAACTCTCAAATCAGTTCAAGCTTTGTGGTAAAATAAGAAATAATAAAAAAAAAACACGCAAGTGTAAGTACGTTCGGCAATTGAAAACCTTTTCCAAGAAACTGACAATTTAATTTGAGCAAATAAATGAAAGAGAAGATTGGTTCCATTTTATTTCTTCTTAAACAATGCGGATGGATACAAAATAAAAGTCGATTAAAATAAAAAAAAAAAAGACGGATTTTTGATGAAATAGTTACGTACATAACTAAAACGTAAACAAAACCTGTTTTTGTCCATAGTTAAATTGTAAAAGATATATAAAATAATTGAAATACCAACCTAGTTCTAATTCGACAAAAAGTGTTAGACCCTGGTAACCTATTTTTGATATTATGCTGAAACTGGGATACGGCATTTTCTATTCATCGGCCAGAAGCTTTCTGAACCCTTCAAAATGAAGGTTCTTATTTTGAAAAGGGTTATAATGCTTCTGGATTTTATTTCAGAATCGAAACCGAAGGATGAGCAGCATCAGCATAACGTTATAACTCGTTAAACACCACACGGTACAAATGCAGGCCCCCGTTTTAATTTCATCAAGTTAAGTTTTCAAACAAATTTAACCTGAACTTGCGTTTTTTTGTCGGACAAACTCTTTTTGCGCAACACTTTCAGGATTCCTGGTTAGATTTAAGATCCTAACCTTACTAATTAAAACCTGGATCGATACAATTCCTTGCAAACCAGAATGCGAAATCTCGCATTTTATTTTAATCTCACAAATTAATGAACCCACTTTTCATAATCTCTTACTTATGTAGGTGCTTTACTTTAGATTCTCCACTTGTGTGCGCCACCTAAGGTGCGGTCTTGCTCTGCTGCTCAGACAATCAGGAGCTGTATTTTCGGCTTTTTGACCAGGTTGACTTGACTGTAAGGCCCATTAGCTCGTTGTTGAATCTTCTCCTTCATACTCCATCTATGCAGACTGGTCTGAAAATCACCCGCAGAATCTTCTTTTCAAAGCTCCCAAGCTGATTTTCATCAGTTTTCGACAGATTCCATGCTTCTGCCCCATACAGCAAAACCGTGATGATAAGGGTCTTATATAAGGTCTCCCTGGTACTTTAAAAGAGGGCTTTAGTACTCAAATGCCTTCTTAGCGATTGGCAAGAGTAATTGTTCGTTTGATCTCTGCGCTGATGTCATTTTGCGATGTTATAGTGGAGCCCAGGTAGAAAAAGTCCTTTTGAAGACTTCGAAGTTGGTGATGATCACACAGTATATACAGATGATAGGATTAAGTAAGCGACGTTGAGGAGACTTTGTGTAGTTATTTTGGCACAGGTGAGAGTATCTCCTTTCTTGTAGATGGCGCACACCGAGGTTCCACACATTGGATCCACTCTTGCTTCGGCTTCACCCTTCGGTAGAACTTTCAAACATCCCCCTGCGCTTTAGTCCTCAATAGACTCGACCACCCACTTTGCATGCTCTCTCTTTTTTTCCTCCTGAGAAGTCGGATTTCCTCCAGCAGCTCTGGTTCTAATTTGTAGCATTGATTTTCATAATCTCGCAAATACAAAATCCCGCTTTTAATAATATCGCATTTGCATATCGCACCTAAAAATCTCGCAAATATTGCATATCGTCTTTCAACGTTCTAGCACGCGTCTATTGTGTCAGCGGTTTAGTCAGTAAAAAAGTAAACTTAAGCCTGCAACTTTATTGATTTTTTAGGTTTTGAGTCAAGACCAATCATTTTTTTTGTCAATTTGTTGTCACTTTTGAGTTTAAGCATTCAAAGAATACATCCATGATATTGTTGGACATAAAAGAACGCAACTCATGAAGTCCATTCCATTGTCCAACTTTATGTCATAGTATATGATTTAAATCTATAAATTCTGGACCTCGCCCAAAAGCTTTAACGTTTACAATAGAACTTCTTGATATAAAAACAATTTTAAATATTTCAGTTCTAAATACACTTCAGCGAACAGCATTAAAATAGCACTTCCCCATCAACATCAAAAATAGTGACCAAAGAACCGCTATTAACGCGATTTACAATTTTTGCATTATTTCATTATTAACAAACAGATGCGTTTCAGTTTAAATTCAGAATTTTACTATTTATATTTCATTGTTTATTTCTGTATTATCCTTCATCGTAAAATACTCTGCATTTCATATTATGTATGATGTATTGTTTTTTTTTTTTTTTTTTTTTAGTCTACTAAAGTTTTTAATCTGATGAGATAATTGTTACGAAACTTTTCATAATTTTTACTATAACGCATAGTGTTATGGGATTTATGGTTATTATGGTTAAATATAATTAGCGTTGTTCTCTTTTTGATGGAAATACACAGAATGTATTTGAATAGAAATAAAAAATGTAACATTATGTAGTTCTTAGTATTGTTTTATTTTTTTTTTTAGTTTTCGTCCTGTATGGAATATCTGCAATGGAAAGTATGACTCAAAAATTTGAAAAAACATCTGAATTTTTAAAATCTAAAAAAAAAATTTTTTGCGTAGTACATTTTTTATAAAATTATAGATTGCTCAGAAAACCATAAGGCATTCACCTCGAAAAATTCTGACAAAGATAGATTTAAGTGTAAAACTTTATTTGTAGGTGCTAAAAAAAAAATAAATAAATTTGATGGCACAACAGCTCATGAAGAACTAGGGCCTAGTGACTTACACCTCTCAACCATTCCTGTGTGCGTGTCTGCAGGAATGGAGGGGACCTACAGTTTATTGCCGAATCCGAACGGCTAACGAGCGGCACTTTTATGTGACAGGAGATACTCTTGGAGGATTTGTCAATTCCAAGAGGCAGTAGCCGTTTTTTCTTTTAAATAAATAGGTGGCGAGGCTGGGGATCGAACCTTAGACCTCCGGCATGACAGTCCATCGCACTAACCATCATGCCACGGCTACTACAAGGGCTAAGCATTTCCTTAAAAAATAACCAATAATTGAACGAGAGTTTTTAAAATTGTGAGGATAAATTCAACAAAAAAAAAATAGTTTTTTTTTTGGTAAATTGCTCGAATACCATCAGTTTTTTGTGAGATATTTGGCCCTACCAATAATCAAATTTAGTT
This sequence comes from Epistrophella euchroma, assembly GCA_947049315.1. Lineage (NCBI taxonomy): Eukaryota > Metazoa > Arthropoda > Insecta > Diptera > Syrphidae > Epistrophella > Epistrophella euchroma. The sequence continues at coordinate 100,471,095 of OX346247.1, read as the reverse complement.
ACGAATTAAATATTTCAGTAAAATGGATCATAATAGAATGGGCTCTTAATAATAAATCGTGCATGGTATTACCTAAATATTTACGTGGACTAAAAATAATGAACCATACATCGATTTAACTTAAAAAATTGAGAATATAATGTATGGTTAATTATATTTAGGATCCATAACGTTTTGGTTAATTTTACTGCGATATTTAAGTCATAACTAAATTTGATTATTGGTAAGGCCCATTATGTCGAAGTGAAAATTGAAGATTATTAAATTTTTCTCAAAAAAATATTTTGACAGTTTTTTTTTTAATTTTGATAAAAACTTTGAGCAAACTCGCCCAGTGGTCGTATTAATTAGATTTTTGACTATTTAAACAGTGTCTAAGTATTTCGAAATAGTCGGAAATATGCTTCATTTAACGAAAAAAAATATATATCACAGTTTGTCAGAGATTAGACAGTCGATTACGAGTTAGATCAGTTAAAAATATTTATAACTTAGACGGCTGTCTAAAGTAAGACAACGTTTATAAATACGACTGAGAGACTTTACAATCATAAGTTTTACATTTAGTTAACTACTGTCAGACACTGATCTCTATAATACTCTGGATAGTGGATTCCCTACAAAGTAACAGTTTTTCTACTTCCAATTGAAGATGACAAGTACGTAGGCAACTCAACACTTTAGGTATGTTCAGTGAGGCAACTCAACACTTTAGGTATGTTCAGTGAGGCTGAGAAGGCCAGTTCAAGTTGCTGAGATCTCAAAAATTCTACTACAACCGAAGAGGGGCAAAAACCAAAGTGGAATTTCTAAGAAAAAAAAGCAAAAGAACCATCACTTGTTTGTAAATTTGATTTTTTGTAATTTAAAATAATTGTAAAAGTGAATTTAAAATAGTTTAGTTGCAATTTTGTACAAAATTTTGCATTTCATTATGTTATACAGTTATACTGTTATACAAAAAATAGGCAACTCAACATTATAACAATTCTCAAATGGCTTCAACTTTCTTGTATGGATGCGCTATCCAGTGTATTATAGAGATCAGTGCTGTCAGATGAATAAAAAGGATTAAATTTGTAATCTATCTGATGTCCGAACTCCAAACGTTAACAGAACCGCTTATCAGACATGGAAATGGACACTCTTTCTAGCATATTCGTCTAATAGCCGTTCCACACTATCCCATCGAGTATTAATACATGTCAAAAATAAAGTGTGATAGAATTACTTATTACGACTGCCAAATTCGTGTGAAGAAAACGATTTTCATATTTTGCTTCCACACTTCAATCCAAAAAATCAATTCACCATAACCTCAAATCCTTAAGTGGGATAGAATGTGTGATGGTTTTAGAATCATCTAAAAATTTGTATGTATTAGCACATGTCAAATTGTGTGAGATGGGCTGTCAAGTCGTGTGGGATGCGATTTCATATTTTGTTTCCACACTATTATACTTGATTTACTTCCCATTATTTGGACATGTATTAATACTCAGTGGGATAGTGTGGAAGGCCTTTAAGCATGTTAGAAGTATAGCTTTGATGGAGGGAGAGTCTTTTTGAATTTTGTATTTCCTTGAAAAGAAGACAAGATCTGTATTATGAGAGTTGACCGCCAATCCACACTGATTTGCCCCAGTTTATTAGCTTGTCAAGCGGAGTTTTTTTTAGCAGAGAGTTAAACTAGAGTTAGTTAACTTTGGAAATAAATGTACTCACAGTTAACTCAAGAAACAGTTTTCCGAAAAAACATTCATATGAATCCACCTAAAAAACTCGGAGGATAAAATATCAAAGCATCTGATCAGTAAATGCGGAGTTAACCAACTAAAATTGTTGAGTTGACTCGGGTTTAACTTTAATCTCGCACTGAAAAACTATAAAGTTTTTTTTAAGAGTTCCTTCAAGGTATAGTTAAGGATGGTTTTCTGATACGACAGTAGCAACGTCATCCGTACATACCGACAATACTTCTGATCTCTCCGCTTCCAGCAATACCAACGGTTCATTCGCTACCATCATGGAGGTAGTTAGTATACTTACATAATGTGATTATGGATAGAAGACAGAAGAAACTTTAAATGTGATTATTCCGTCTTGATCACTTTGATTTTAGGATCCAGAAAGAAACTTTCACATTGTACTGTCCTTTCCTGTCAGAGTAAAATACATAATAATTTTACCTATACATATATGTTAAAACTAATAAGCCCATCTATCGTGCCTGGGCCAAACGCATTGGACTAAAGGTCGCAAAAACATTCCATTTGTATTTCATTCAATATACATATGTATGTAGGTCGTCCATTAAAACAAGAACAAAAATAATTTTCTATCGTTTTTGTTATTCTTCTTCTTCGTATTTAAAAATTCTTTAAAATAAAAAGATTGAAACGCTGCATCAAATAATTTAATCCTTATATGCTTTGGGTTACGTTTTTTGCACCCAAAAACAGGTTGGTATTTTGTGTTAAAGTGCATTTTTCTTTTACGTGGTATTAAGTGGAAATAACTTACATTATAATCCTTAGATACTATTTAGGTGTTGGTGTATGTACTTTCGAACCTACCCACAACAGAACATTTATAAAATTCAATGCCAACACCAAGTAAAACTCATCTATGCTCTGTGTCTCAGGATATACATATGTACGTTGGTTGTGTTCATAGTGAAAACCCACGCATAATTCCACCAATGCCCCAATCTCATCATTTCGGTTTTTCTCCACAGCAAAGTCCACCACCCAGAAGTCAGAAGTTTCTGCACTATTCAAACTACAAGACAACCACCAAACACACCATTATACATGATGTTAGCATTTTTCTTGAATGCTTAATATTCCTTAAATAACCAAAAAAAAAACAACAACAACAAGAAAAACCATTCAAGGATAAGAAAGGGACAAAACATAGGTACACACATTCATATAATAACATCCGAACAAAACCAGGCACAAGCAATGCCGAGTGCAAAAAACTAACGGTAAATTCAATGAAAATTAAATGCACATACTTTTCTTTTGTTCGCCTTAACGTTTCAAAATTTATTCAAAAGTAAGATAAGTTTTCTCAGGCTTCCTACAGTGTTTTTCTCCGCACTCGTCGTCGTCCTGTTTTCATGTTTTTCTTCTATGAATCCTAGATATGAGCACAGAAATCCTTATGCTGCCGCTGATCGTTCTCGTCCTCGTCTATGTCGTCTTGAATTCGCATTGGTAAAGTTGGAGAAGCTCGATAGTGGTCGTCGCTTTTGTTAGGAGGAAAACGAGGACATTTGGCTGCAAATGACAACTTTCCGCGAATTCAGTGTGCGAGTCCTAGATGTGTGTGCCTTTTTTATTTCACATCTTTAGCATGGCAAACCAAAATAAAAAACACAGTCTTTAGTCATGTTTCAATAGGACGGGGGACGAGGACTTGTTCTCTCAAGTTGACATTCATAATGGGAATTTTTTTGTGGAGAAGATGGAAGAAGCATAAAACGGGTTCCGCGGTCGTTTGTGGATGTGTGTTTTTCTATGGCTTCAATAATGTTCCCATCGTTTGATTTACGGTCAGGGGGTTATATTTTGCGAAATTATATTTTAAGGACCTCAAACCCTTCACCTTAAATTAATATGAATACAAAAAAAAAATTGTTTACAGCATTCAACATATTCATAGTGTGCCTTGGTTCACAGGTGTCCTGCAATTAATTTAATTCAATTCCCTGTATTTAATTACCCCTTGAGCAAAAGGGTTCTATAATAATAGTACCTACCTACCTATACCTAAATGTGCATAAATATTAATTTTACGAGGTGAGTTTAAGGTTAATGTAGGTATGTAGATACCTAGGAAGGTAATTTTGGTGGGTTAAAGTTAAATTACCTATAAATTCAAACAATTTTTCTGAGGTTATTTGTTTTTCAAAACATAATAAAAAAGAGTTATTGCCAATCAATAAATAATATTTTAGATTTCGATGACCTAACGAGAAGGATATAAATTCTACATTTCATTAAAATTAATTGATTCCTTTGGCTATTTTTGTAAACCGTTAAGCCTAGTACGCAGATCGGGAAAAATTTTTCATTTCATACAAAATTTCTCCCAGGACAAATTTTGTCTTCAGTTTTTTTTCCAGGCAGTACGCAGTTCACGCGCAAAATTGTGACATTTGTACCCGCTGTAGGGTGAAGTCTCCACTAAATTTTGCCAGGAAAAATAATGTTCGAAGCATTATTTTGCGGGAAAAATTTTGACAGGTTAATAATTTTGCACGATAAACACGATCAACTATTATTTATAGATAATTTTACAAAAAGAAAAAAAGAAGAAAAACATTAATTTTGCGCGATTTTTCCATCGTTTTTGTAGAGATTAGAATTGTAGAGATAAAATTTGTCTTTTCCCGATCTGCGTACTAGGCTTTAAGCACTAACATAGGGTAAAGTCGGATGATATGGGAATAGATGCGGGTGATATGGCAACCATTACTATTATATAAAGACGAAACAAATATTTTGTTTGTCCGCGTTTTTCTCAGAAAGTATTCAACCGATTCACTTGAAACAAATTTTATAATTTTCCTTATTCTTTGAAGCATGTAAACTGATATTTTTCATTTGTTAAATATGTTTGTTGAATTAGATTATTAACTTTTAAGAAAATTTCGTACACTTTTTTGTCGAAGTTGACCAACATATTCAATTATGCTTTTGAACCTGCTTGATATTTTACTAAAGTGGGATTTTTTGTATAAAGTCAATAGTTTTATGCAAATTTTAAGCCCTAAATCATTTCTTAACTGTACTTACAAGGTGAGAAATACATTTATTTACAAATTATAAATTTATCAACTTTTTGTATTTTTGCACATACATACGTACATATTTTAAGGATGTGCACCAGTGCCGTGCCTAGTGTGTTTATGTTTATTTTTTGCTTCTTCTATAGTGAACCGAAGTGTTATATAAATGTACATTTTGAGAGGAAAATGGGCAGTGCATTCAGTAGAAAGCAGCATGAAAAAAAGGTTTACTGAAAGCTGCTGAAGATTATGAAAATGAAACATTACTGATTTCAACTGAGTGGAGTTAGGAATAAAATACAGTGCAAGCTCCCTTAGCCGGACAGTGACGGTAGCAACACTGTTGTCCGTCTAAGGAAGTTTCCGTCCAAGGGAAAAAATAAAAAAAGGTTATAAGAGGAAATGTATAGTTAGCATCATGAAACTGTTTCAGTGAGAGAAAATAAAATTCTTTATTTGGTTACGGAAAGCATATGGAAGTATGTATACAAAATTTTTGTTAATAATGTAGTAGAAATTGCGGTTAGTCTCATGAAGCATTTGATATACTTTTATTTACTCATATTAATAAGTACATTTAAAGCTTGCGAAGCAACGCGAGCACGGGTCGGCTAGTTATATATAAAAATGAATCCCTTTTTGTGTTTGTACGCGCATAACTCGGCTAAACATCATCCGATTTGGTCGAGGATTTTTTTTGTTGTATTTGTATTAAACCAGATTTAAACACAACGGGGCCGAAAATTGGAAAATTTGACCGAAAATTAGAAAACTCCACCGAAAAGGTAGGAAAATCCCGAAAACACCTTGAAATTTCAAAACATCATCCCACTTAGTTGGTGATTTTTTGTTGGATTTGTATTGAACCAGATTAAAACACAACGGAGCCGAAAATTTGATCGGAAATCAGAAAATTAGACCCAAAAAGTCGGAAAATCGTGAACACACCTTCAAATGAAATTGTATTCATACGCGCATAACTCAGCTAAACTTCATCCTATATGGTTGGGGATTTTTTTGTTGAATATTTATTGAACCAGATTAACACACAATGGAGCCGAAAATTTGAAAATTTGACCTAAAATTAGAAAATTAGAACGGCAAAATCAAAAAATCGTAAAAACATCTTGAAATTTCAAACTTTCTTAATTAGTTTTTTTTTTCGTACGCGCATAACTCGGCTAAAGATCATTTCAATTTCAATTTTTTTAAATAACAAACTCTGACTTAACTCTAATTATATGTATAAAATGAACTGTAAAGCTGTGATCTATAGATTTTTAAGTCTAACTAATATATGCTGATAAAAACGCCACAGTGACCCCATTAATGCTTATTTTGTATTATTTATTTTAAAGGGTCTGTATTATTATGTATAGGAAGTAAAAACATGCACAGAATAATAAAGAGGATTTTTTTACCTCTTTCTCTTCTTATATCCACATGTTATAGATTACAAGATCCCAAAAAAAATGGAAATATTAAAATTTATAAGTGTGTAACACGTTTGGCTATATGTTTTAAGGGTCATAACATTTGGTTATTTTCTTCTTCATCTGATGGTAAATTCTCTAGAATTAGGTACTCAATTTTTTTAAATTATATATTCCAGTTCGAATTCATAGCTCAGGACAACGTCTGTTGGGGCAGCTAGTATTAATATAAATAAAGATCAATTTACCTTGATTTCTTTAATCTCTTTATTGAAATAAGTAAGCAAACCTGTTTATTCGTGTTATTTGGAAAAGCAGAAGTAATTTCAAAAGGGGGGTATGGCTCCTCGCAACCTCGGGATATAATATCATTTTCCCCGCTCCATCTTGTGTACTTAATTTTCATTACTAGGGTGCTTGAAAACCCAAAATACTCAATTGTGTACCAACTTTGGCTATGACTTCAGTACTTCATAGGACTAAAAAAACCTCATTCTATGACGAATCAGACTAACCTAAAGATTTCGGGGAGAACATTTACCTACATATATGTAGGCTGTGGCGAGGATTATGCTGTGTCAATAAAACCGGATGAGTATTTTATATGCATAATAATCACTTTTGATTTCACGATTCATGTGCATCTTATTTTACAAGTTACCACAACAAGAAATATATCAAAAGCAACAACTGTAAAAAAAAACCCTGAGGTGCCATATCATCCATTTTTGTATCGTTTTTATTTTTTAGTGGTTTTTGGTTTTGCAAAAAAAAAGTATGAAATAACCTACTAGCCCAGTAACTTTATACATCAGCGCTTGCGTTAGCTCCGGTAGTTCTGATTTTTTGCGCTTTTTTCAGTTATTGGCAATTTTAACCCCAAAGGATTAGTTTTTCGACCATAACCTAACTCAACGATTTCAAATTAATTAAATTTTCTTCAATTTAAGCCCCGAACCATCTGTGTAGGCTCAACAGTTTCGAAAATATAGATATCCAAAATTTAGCAAACATACATTTATAACAAATAGTAGTATATTTTCAGTATAATAAAAAAAATGGTTCTCGGTACAAGATGCATAAAAATACTAGAGCGTATAAGTTGGGTCAAAAGAAAACAAAAAAACCCTTGGAGGGGTATTCCATATCCCCCCGTTTAATTGGGAGGGGCAATTTATCAAAAAATTGACTTGAAATAGAAAAAGACTCATACAAATCCAACGACAACAAATTCAACGACCTTTTGTCAGAGCCAGGAATCCATTTTTCAATTTTCTTTTTAAATAAAGTTTTTTCATGTGATAGTTTTTGAAAAATTTATTTTTAAAATCAAAATTTTGAAAAAAATTACCGTTTTTTATAAAAACTATTTTTTTTTAATAAAATTTTACGTTATTGAGCACTAATTTTGTTTTCGAAATTCAATGCTATTATTAATTTTAAGTGAAACACCAAAACCAAGATGCCTAAAAAACTTTTTTTCTTACTTTTTTTTTAAATACCTACATATTTTCCCAAAAACTAAAAGATATTTTTGCATCCGGTTTTCTGTTTTTTACTGGAAATTATTTAGGGCATTAAATTTTGAAAACAAAAATTATACTTAATTACATAAAATTTTGAAAAAAATTAGTTTGAAACCTTTTTTTTCATTTTTTTTTTTTAAAAATTTCGAGTTTGGAAATTAATTTTTCAAAAACCATTCACTAACACAACTTAGTTTAAAATAAAAATCAAAGAAGAGATTTCTGGCTTTCGAAAAAGGTATAGCATGGCATTTTAAATTGTACCGTTGTTTTTAAATTTTCTGTTTTAAGTCTATTTTTTAGAAAATTGCCCCTCCTGCCTAAACGGAGGGAAATAGACCGCCCCTCCCATACGATTTTTTTCTTATCTTAACCCAACCTACTCGCTCCAGCAGTTTAATGCATCTTATAAAGATCACCCTGTATAAAATACATGACTTTGTAGATAGTTAGGTATTTTAAAAAAGTCTGTTACAAAAATCCTTCTTACATTCAAAGTCTATTTTTTTCGTAAGAAAACTAACATCCACCAATTCCCACACAAATCGTTTCCTTAAAAAACTAGGTATACGAATGAAAAACTTTTCCCTTCTCAGTCCGGTTATGACTTGCTCTTCCCATTCTTTCACTTCTGTCTTCCTTTTTTTTTTTTACTATTTTTGTTAAAAGTGCTATTCAATTCATTGGACAAACAGAAACCAAACGAAAAGACCAATTTGAAAAACTGACACTTTTGAGGCTCAGATGTGTGTTCCAAGGCAAATTGAAAACTTTTCAGACACATTATTGCTTACAGAAGCTGCTGTTGCTATACTGAACTGACTTTACCCTGTTATATGCTGCCTGGCCTAGCCCTCTAAATTCTGCTTCTGTTGACCATTTCTATTTGTGTCCTTTTTTTCTTTTTGCAATATCGCATTATTAGTAAAGTTTTGGAATGGTGTATAAGGTATGCAGAATGCGACTTCGCTTGGCCGCGCGTTTGAGAAATTACATATGCGAATGTTATACGTTGACGAAGTTACGTTATGGCCCCAAAAGAGTCATTGTCCAAAATAAACTTTTAGCTCTGGGGGTTATAAAAGGGGCGTATGGAGTGATGGGGTATGAAGGTATTGTGAAAGTAACGTTTCATTCATTCCAGAATGTGTTTGTATTTTGCCATTATTATTCAAAAACAACTCAAGTTGATGCCGTTCAGATTCGGAGAGCGATTTGCGGGATGAAAATTCATAAAACTTATAATTTTGCCTTCGGCGTTTTAATGAAAGTTTTCACCTCTCTCACATATACAGCCATAGACTTTGTATATGATGTAAATCGGTGGCGGCAACGGCGACGCGACGGAAGTATAATGTGTAGGAATAATTTAAAATAAAAAAAAGTATAATTTTTATCATTTTTTGAAAGAACTTTTTCAATTTCTTTCACATAGGCTGGTACTACATATATTTAAAATGCAGAAGAAGAAAAATTGATACATAAAAAGCCTTGGGGCCTAACATATGGAAAAGTTTTAATTCAATGTGACAATAACAATAGCAGGTAAAGAGGGATGATTTTTGAGGAAAGCAGAGTTGGTTTGGATTAACATTTATTCTTCTATAGTCTTATTTGTTGTCCATTGCACACCACATAATTGGAATGAAATTAAAATACTGATTTAGATCGATAGAGTTTGCTTGACTTAAGAAATCGTTAGTCCGTCCGTCCCATCAGAATGTACAAAATGGTGCGTAAGCTTGAGAGATGTTTCTGTGTTTTGAAAACTTAGGTATAGTTCAAATAAGCATTTGCCCTCGGACTATATACCACAACCATTTCTTTTTAAATACAGAAAAACAATTCAAAAATTCTAGTAAATTTTGTTACAGATTCATTAAAATAAAAAAAAGTGCGTATACGCCCGAGTGTACCATTATTTTATTTGAATAAATTTCATGTTTAATATATAAATCTTATATTTTTTTGTTACTATGCGTTACATATGTGTTATATATGTACCTATGTATACACAATGCAGAACATAAAGGGGCGAACATACTACATACCTACATTCGACTGATTCAAAAAAATTTAAATGTCTCCGATTTTTGATGCCACTAGCTTTTTAGTTAGAGTTTAGTGAAATAAAAAGCCTGGTAAAATTTCAGCCATTTAGATTAATATTTAGAGCTCGCTCATCGCAAATTTCTTTTTTCCATTGTATGGGAAGTTTTCTTTTGTTTGCTTCTTTTTTTATAACTTTACATCCGGTTATTGTATGGAAATGATTGAGACGGATTCTAAAAGAAAATCAAAATTTTTTTAAAAATGTAGCGGAGTAATTCTTTAATTACAGTACTCCTTCTAAATATATTGAAGGTTAAAGTGGATGAATAATTCCGTAGCTTTTTGGATTACCTGTTTTGAATCAGTCTAACCTATACATATGTATATTATATGTATAGCCTTTTGGGGTAAGATTTTCTCCGGAAGTAAGAAACTTCAAAGAAATCAATCAAATAGTCAACAAACGATAAATTTGAAACAGTTCTCCGTAAGAGCGTTTATAAAAGTGTTTGAAGAAGTCGTTACTAACCAATTTTACATTTTTGTGACCATTCCTTGGAATTTGAGCACAATACAAGTAAAATGCACGATTGGATCGCACGAACTTGCTCTTATGTTCGATCACACTATGGATTTAAAGTATTATTCACACGCTTAATCATTCACTTAATCTAAACTTAAAACTTAAAAATGAATTTATTCATACATAGGAAATAAAAATTGTAGTAGCCGTGGCGTGATGGTTAGTGCGATGGAATGTCATGCCGGAGCTCTAAAGTTTGATCCCCAGCCTCGCCACCTATTTATTTAAAAGAAAAAATGGCTACTGCCTCTTGCGAGGAATTTACAAATCCTCCAAGAGTATCTCCTGTCACAGAAAAGTGCCGCTAGTTAGCCGTTCGGATTCGGCAATAAACTGTAGGTCCCCTCCATTCCTGCAGACACGCACACAGGAATGGTTGAGAGATGTAAGTCACTAGGCCCTAGTTCTTCACGAGCTGTTGTGCCATCAAATTTATTTATTTATAGGAAATAAAAATTAATAAATTAAAGTTCAAATAAATTTGGAGTGAGTAAATGAACATGAATTTAAATGTTTGGTTTTAATAAATCTGGATTTAATAGTTGGATTTAAAATTCACTTAAATCTAATTTAAATTTAATGTGAATACGGTCATATATGTATATGTAAATGATACATTCATCTGGATTTCAAAAGAAATACATTATTTATGGAAGCCTATACTTTGAGCTACCTAATAAAAATGAAGTGAAGTTTAAAGTTTTTAAAAAAAATAATTTCTTAGGTAGGTATATATAAAATTTTGTAGGTAGGTATTTTAACAAAAAAAAATAACAAAAAAAAAATTAAATAACCATTTTTAAAAATCAGTTTTCAAAAATGTACTTTTTTTGCAATTTTTTTTTTAAATTGTATTTGCAATATTGTTTGAAATTATTAGAAGCACAAAATTTTATTTAAATAGATTAAACAAATAACGAGATAATTAAAAATCCATAGTGTATATATATGTATGTAATGTATTAATTTAAGAGAAGAAAAATACCTTTCATTTGATACCAGAATCATTTTTCCACGTCATATATTTCACACGTTATGAGAAATTATTTGGAAAAAAAATTAAAAATCTTTACTTTGCAATCGGCAATTTCAAGCCCAAATTGTGGGCTTTGCAAACATATTATGCCTACATTTAAATATTAATTCAGAACCTACTATTTTACAGAGAAGTTCCATTAGCTGGAAGATTTTAAATTGTAAGTTTACTTTACATTACCAAAATTAAACAGAAAATCATGTGTCTTATATTTTCTGATGATGAACTTGTGTATGGAATCACAACACTCTGCCTTCTCATGAATTTCAAATTCAAACCGAATTTTCATTCCCTAAAGGTTAAGATCTCTTCTCATCAGCACTTAGGTAAAGACACCACATGGCTACAGTACAAAACATATTTCTAGCAATCCAAACTAACATCCTAAATGCAGACTTGCTTCAAGGAAACAAAAATAAATTGAATTTAGAAGGAGAGAGATATCCTTGTTGAAATGCACTTCCTAAACGATTTCTATGCAAATATGTTGCTGTCTTCTAATAAACAACTTCCCAAGGGCATTTCCAAGTAAAGCTTATAGCAGAGTGTCCTTTGGTAGAACAACGATACTCCAGTTGCCAAGTCCTTCAAAAACAGTCGTCATGATAAAATAATATCCTTGCAACACTTCGAGTGTGTAGTAAGTTTGTTGTTGTTGTACACAACAATAACCTTACCCGAAGTTGGGGTCAGTTGTTGTTAGTTGAATGAAATAAACAAATATTGAAATGTAGACTTCCATAAGGATTAATTGTTTTTCCTAGTTGTTCAACTCCGTTAGCAAAGATTTGTTTTATCCTATTTTGATGAATTAAGCAAACAAATCGCGTAAATATAATCCTTTCATTGGAACGTCAAATATCAGGACGATATGAGATAGTTCAAAACTTGAAATAAAGTAATAAGATGTTAATTGCATTAAGATTCCTCGTAAAAAAGGATAAAGCAAAATGTGCATGTCGTTGACAACAGACAAGGAGTTCTATTTTAGTTCCTTGCGTTGAAATTATGACCATTTGAGGAATTTTTAATTTTTAACTATTAAAACAAAAAATATTCCAGGCTATTTCAAGAGTAAATTACTTCCACAAGGATGTGCCTTTCAGTTTTTCAGAATCTGTCTGCACTTGATTTTATCGCCTTTCATTAAGATGTCAGCGAGGGTAGTTTAATAAACCGGCCCCATTGCATAAGCGGACGAAAAAATAACCGGGGAGAAACACTTTTTGGCTAGGTGCCAGTTTTTTTTTTTGAAAATCTCTCTGAATCCAGATTGGAAGCCAGGGGAGTGTCACATTCATTTAGAGTTGATGGCCAAATGGCTTTGACAAATCCTGGGAGTATATATTCTGTGATTTAAGGCATTTGGTATATCCTAATTGTTGGAGCAAAGGATGAAATCTGTAGTTAATGAATGCGGTGCAGTATTGGACACCTTTGCAAATTGATTGCTCATTGGCAGGCAATGATAAATGTTTGCGGCGCATTAGATGAGTTCATGTTCATGGCAGAGTAGGAAATGCAGTATGACTGTGCAAAAAAAAAATAAAACCCGGTTTTTTGATCGCAGGAAATTGTGGTTATTTTATCTTTGGTGTATGAAAATATTATAATGTTTGTTTTGGTTTAGGAAATGAGTGAACAACATATTAAAAAATTACGAAGAATTCATTACAACCAAATAGAACAAAGTTTCGTTTAGAGGTCATTGATATATTAAGATATATAGATTAGAACTAAATCGAACTGTTTTTCATGTAATTGGTAGTTGTGTCAAAAATGGCATAAGACTGAATTACTTTTGTTTATAAAAGTGTCCACCATCTAAGCTGTTCTTTTTTAAAAATAACATTGAAAACATCAGTCAAAATTTTAACCAGTGTCTTATGCAATTTACAGGGTGGCACTTTCGTATATCAAATCGCAGAAAACTCCGAAGATGATACGACTTCAATAACAAGATACTCATTGTTGAATTCAAATGACAAATTTTGATAAAAATGTAATTGATTTATGAAGAAAGTGCCAAGATTAGATTTCAATTTAAGTACATAGTCTTCTAAGAAAAAAACATAACATAACATAACATAGTTATTGAATTTTGAACAACAACAACAACAACAACAACAACAACAACAACTTAAAGGTGCTACCACCAATTGCTTACGAATTAATTTTAGGTATTTTAATTCGTTTTATTTTTGTTTGGCTGGAGATATATGTAGCTATTTCAAGGGGTGCCAAGCCCTATAATCAGTCTCCTTTATAGTGGTGCTAAGCTTTAATCCAATTTTATTTGAAAAACTTTCTACACATCATGCGGTATTTGAACCCGCGCATCAGATTTGCTCAGTCTTCGAAGCTGTGTGCACTACGCACTATGCTACTGCTGACCACTGATGTCACAGGTTGAGATGTGCTGTTTGTTTATCAAATGCATTTGGAGCATCAGCATTTTTATAAGCGCCTTTAAGTATGCTGTCTTGTTCCGCCTCCATTTTTCTGCGTACCTATATAAAGGAGACTGATGATAGGGCTTTGAACCCCTTGAAATAGCTATATCTCCAGCCAAACAAAAATAAAACGAATTAAAATACCTAAAAATTAATTCGTAAGCAATTGGTGGTAGCACCTTTAAGTTGTTGTTGTTGTTCAAAATTCAATGAAATTGACGGAATAAAGAATGGTCAAGTCTAATAAACTGACATTCTATAGTATGAATAATACAATACAAATAATAATAACATAGTTATAAATAAATAAATTTGATGGCACAACAGCTCATGAAGAACTAGGGCCTAGTGACTTATAACTCTCAACCATTCCTGTGTGCATGTCTGCGAGAATGGAGGGGACCTACAGTTTATTGCCGAATCCGAACGGCTAACGAGCGGCACTTTTCTGTGACAGGAGATACTCTTGGAGGATTTGTCAATTCCAAACACTTTTCGTATGGAAAGTTATGCTAGCTCTCACTTCCACTTCTAAGCTTATTAAATACCAAGAAGGTTTTACGTAAGTTTATTCATTCTGATTCTCGTGCAAGTGTAACAAGGCAACCAGTTTAACATGGCAAGAGACATTTAAACTAGACAGTATTGTTAAAATAACAGCATACCATGCAAACTTAACATTACTACTGGTTTAATTAAACCTTGAGTCTTAATAATTGTAATATGGCAAGTGTTGTCAATTCAACATCAAGTTGATTTATCATGATTGTTTTTTTTAGTTGGCGTAAAGCTAAAGTTCCATGTAAATTCTACGAATACTTTTTGTTGATTCAATAAGACGTTCAAATCTTGTATCTTTCATAGGGTCAACCTTATTGAATAATAACAACCTAATTATAGTTAGATAATTTCTTGTAAATTTTACCTGAGATTTTCTCAGAGTCAATTCAAAAAAATATTGTCCCTAGTGATGTTCATACTCGTAGTTAGGCAAGGGGAGTCTGATGATTGGCCTGGCGACCGTGAAATAGCTATAACTCTAGCCTATAAAAGCTTGGTGGTAGCTCACTCAAGTTGTTGTTCTTTCATTCAAACCTTCAATAATAATATGATGGTGTGAAAGCTTTGCAGCCCACACTGCGCGTGTGTTATCACACAAAAAACTCTTTCAAATAATTTCTTATTATAAAATTTTTATAAAAAATTTATGATCACACATAGAAGTTAAACTTGTAAATTTGTCAAAGAAACAACAATATTTATGAAATTTTAGTTAAAGTTTAGTCTGCCTCACATCCCTGAATACAAAAAATAGGTTGTTTCACTCTAGCATCCGAAGTGTATGAAGAAATGTGAAAAAAGCATTACATTTTTGTAAAATACAAATTGTCAAGAATTTCAATGTATTAAAAAAATGGTAAGTATTTCTTCTTCAGAATTTTTGTACGAAATATTCTTGACTGCAAAAAATCAGTCTACATACTTGCCTGCAACAGTTTTTTGTACTGATGGCATAGTAAAATACGCTTTTAAAATTTATTTCATTTTAAATTATTTTTCCTTTCCCCACATTAAACGATTATAATCCTACTTAAAATCAATGTCTCCTTTCACTTTAAATATTTAAATAAATGTTTAGTTTCAATAAATTTTTCGCAATGCAGAGTGTCTATTTTATATCCTTTGTCCTCGAACAAGTTGTCAGCTTAATTTTATAGAACAAAACAAAAACATAAGAGAACTAATGGTATATAGTCACACTTTAGAGAGCCATTAATCATTCAATGCTGATGCATCAATTTTGGGGACAAATTTTCTCGTTCGTTAGATTTGGCTTCGTTATATGTAGGAAGCAAAGCATAAGGTAAACGTTTGATACATTAAAAGTAGAATATGCGCATTTATGAAGTTATACATTTAATTTTCGATTTAGATCCATTTGCTGAAACCAAACTTAAATATTTAAGTTCAACATAAGAGCTTATGTGACAGTTTAAAATAAGGAAAAAGTAGAACATAAGCGTTTAAGTTGAACGCATACATATTTAAGTTTCATTTCAGCAAATGCGCCTTAGTATATCATGTGGTATGCTATGCCCGGTATATATGTATTCTTTCTTTTTTTAAAGACCATATTTTACTTACATTCTTTTACTTTAACCCAGATGGCACTCACAGCCCATGATGGACTACGGCCTCAACCAACAAGCCCCTCCAGCCAGCTCGGTCCCTAGCTAGCTGCCTCCAGTTACGCACTCCAAGTTGGTTGTGGTCGTTCTCCACTTGTGTGCGCCACCTAAGTTGGGGTCTTCTTCTGCTGCGCAGACCGTCAGGGGTAGATTCGAAGACTCGTCGGGCTGGTGCGTTGGTGTCCATATGCTTCACGTGTCCCAGCCCAGCCGCTGCATTTTCAGCTTTTTGACCAGGTCGACGTCGCTGCAAGGCCCGCAAAGCTAGTTGTTGAAACTTCTCCTCCATACTCCATCGATACAGACTGGACTGAAAATCACCCGAAGAATTTTCCTTTCAAAGCACCCAAGCAGATTCTCATCCGTTTTTGACAGGGTCCATGCCTCTGCCCCATAGAGCAGGACCGGGTTGATTAGGGTCTTATATAAGGTCTCCTTGGTTCTCTGAGAGAGGGCTTTATTACTCAAATGCCTTCTTAGCCCGAAGAAACAGCAATTGGCAAGAGTAATTCTTCGTTTGATCTCTGCGCTGATGTCATTTTGAGATGTTATAGTGGAGCCCAGGTAGACAAAGTCCTTGATGACTTCGAAGTTGTACCTATCCATCGTGACGTTCTGCCCGAGTTGACGATGTTGAGATTCCTTTCTCGATGATAGCATACTTCGTCTTGTCCTCATTAACAGCCAAATCCATTTTCATCGCCTCCGATTCAATACTTGCCAACGCGCCGGTAACAGCTCGCTTCGTTCTTCCAATGATGTCAATATCATCTGCATAAGCAAGTAGTTGAACAGACTTTTGAAAAATTGTACCTCTGTTGTTGACTTGCGAGTTGCGTACAATTGCTTCAAGAACGATGTTAAACAGGTTGCATGATAACGCGTCGCCTTGCCTCAAACCTTTATCAACATCAAAGGGTTCGGTGGTGTTCTTGCCGACTTTGACGGAGCAGCGAGATTCTCCATTGTCATCCTGCACAAGCGGACTATCATATGCGCTTTTGAAATCGATAAAGAGGTGGTGTGCATCGATTTGAAACTCCTGGGTTTTTTCCAAAATCTTACGGAGTGTGAACATTTGAACGACGGTTGATTTGCCGGGCCTAAAACCACACTTATAGGGGCCGATCAGATCGTTGACAAACGGTTTTAAGCGATCACACAGTACAGATGACAAGATTTTGTATGCGACGTTGAGGAGACTTATACCTCTGTAGTTGGAACAGGTCAGAGCATCTCCTTTTTTGTGGATAGGGCACACTATACCGAGGTTCCATTCACCGGGCATACTTTCCTCCGACCAAATTTTTGAGATAAGCTGGTGTATACTCCCTACCAAGTCATCTCCCCCTGCTTTGAATAGCTCGGCTGGCAGGCCATCCGCACCAGCAGCCTTGTACGTTTTAAGCTTGGCTATCGCTAACCGCACTTCATTTGGGTCGGGTGGACGGAAATTTTGACCATCATCGTCCAGGTTGAATGGAGTGTTCTGTCTAACAGCGGAATTTTGGTCATCTTCGCCGTTTAGCAGTCTAGAAAAGTGTTGTTTCCAGATCCTCACCACCGTCTGCGTGTCTTCCACCATATTCCAGCTCTCATCTCGGCAGGCTTCCGTTCTGGCCTTGTTTGTAACCCTGGGTAGTTTACCTCACCCTGCGGTAGAACTTTCGCACATCCCCCTTGCCGCTATACAGTCCTCAATAGACTCGACCGCCCGCTTCGTATGATCTCTCTTTTTTCTCCTAAAAAGTCGGCGTTCCTCCCTTCGTTTTTGCCCGTAGAGTTCCCCGGCTGCTTTCTCAGCAACTCTGGTTCTTTAAAAGGTTGGATATATCGCTTACAAAATAACTGTTTTGCTAATTAATTACTTGCAGTTAACGCCATTACTATAGTGATTTTATATATAATTCTATGACTATTGAGGCCGTCAGAAGCATAGTGGCCTCACTGATCTTTGCACTTATTTTTGAAATGGCGAAAACGAATTTTTATCATAACAAAAACTACCGCTTTATGAAACAGTTATGTGCTCCATCAATCCATTGATATAACTATTTCAAAAGAGACAGTTTTTTACTACAACAAATTTTAGTTTTTATCATTTAAAAAAAAAAAGTTCAAAAATCAATTAAGCCACTCTGCTTCTTACGGCCTCAATTATTGTCGACCTTGCTCACTCTCCATAATATCGTTACAAATTGAAAATGAATCAGATCTGATGGGTTTCATTATGAGTTGTTCTGAAACTTAATCTTTAAAACTGGTTGATCAATTTTAAGTGTAAGCTTTAAAATTTAAAGTATTAGTAATTTCCTCGTGAAATAATACAACGTTTTTGGTTGGCAAAATTTAACTAATTTTATGGTCAGATTCTTCAGCATCACAGTACCTACACATAATTACCAAAAGAAGAACTAGTAACTCCTTAACTCATTATCAACACAAAATCATTTCTTATAAAATTAAATTCCTTATCCTCAACAAATCTCTGCCAATTGTACGAATACAACAAACTGCTTATAAAACTGAAATACCCCAAACGTAGCAGACAAGTGGAAACCTCAGACAAAGGAATATTATACCCCCAACTCTTCCGCAGGAATGATTGCCCTCTGCGTTTAAGCAAAGAGGACCACTCTTCCAATTTTTCACTCTGGGATATATCAATCCAACTCGGCTGCGACTGTGATACTCATCGTCGTCGTATAGCAGCTAGCTGGACTTTTTCGCTATATACGCCTCCTCCACTTAGAACTGATGTCTTCAATCTGTCGCACCAGTTCTGATGACAAATTTTCACAAATAAAGGATGTTCCAGCTCCACTTTTCTATCCTTGCCTAACTATACTGAAGAAAGGCTTCCCGCAGTTTTCTTTTTTTGTTTGTCTTTTTTGTTATTTTTTTTTTTTTTTTTTCACCCGAAGAGCGTGTCCTTTTCGGGAAGGAAAATCGCATCATATGCTTTCCGAACACGTCCCTGGTGAAAATTTGAGTCACGAAAACAATTTCGAGAATTGGTCTGTTACTTTTGTTCGTTTCAGTTGTTTTCGTTGTTGTTGTTAGTTCACTCAATTCCTTCGTTTGTGTTGAGATAGAAGAAATCCTTTTCTTCCTTCCGAATTCGATGTCGTTCAAAATATTTTATTTTTTTTTTCTAAATTCGCAATTTGAATTGGTATTGGTACTTTGAGAAATTTAAATATAAACAACTTGTAAATTTTGTGGTTTTAGTCCTTATGGTCCTTAGAGGATGGAAATTATACAACAATGGCGCGTTAGAAGTTCGATAACTGTAATTTTGTACAAATGCAGTTGTTTGTCCAATTTTTCTAGGACGAATGATGAATTTAGATTAGGATAACGATTCTTTTTATCAGCACGAACCTAAATCCATGAACAAGGATATGGCTATGCCTGTCCGAAAGGGACTACTTCTTGGCATTCAAATCATTATTACTATAGGAACTGTAACTCTTGTTCATCTCATACCAAAAGGATGATGCATGATGGAAAATCAATTAAAGGAGCCGACCACAATTTTTGGCACTCAAATCCTTATGTCTTCATTCCCATGATCATGTTCATGTGTACATGAAGAGGTGCTGGCTTTGCTATAATAGTCCACGAACGACCCATTAACCCTTTAGTTTTGCATTTATGGTGCCAAAACCTGGTAGCGCAAAAGAAGGACCCCTGTCAGTGTCATTAGTTCCAGATAATTTACTTAGTCGTCCTGCGAAAGGTTTTACATTACAGTGAACAATTTGAAAAGTGGATTAGGTATGAAGGAATAAGAGAGGATTGAATAAGAACAGTTTTTGGACGAGCTGAAGGATCCTTTATCTCTATTCAATTCTTCCGTTTTAATGTTGGGTTTTGCAAAAGGATATGATTTTTTTTTTTGTTGAATGAAATTCTCTTGGATATACTTTATTTTTCGCCGTTCCTAGTTTGCTTTTCCTCAGATATGATTTTTTTTAATGTGTTGTGGCTGTGAATTGAAGGATGAATTATGATGCTTATTGGATACTGGCAAAAGGTAGTTGGTTGAAATTCATTGAATCCACTGGATAATGGTTAGGGAAAATGCATTAAAAAATTGAATGCAACTGACAAGTGGCTGTGAGTAATTGTTTTCTTATGTCAAAATATTATTCTTTCTTTGATGTTTGATGATGCAAATGAATTGGAAGGGAACTGGAAGTCAGTTGGCCGTTACGGCAACTGACTGAGGAATTATTAGACCCCAGTTTTTATTAAAAATTTAAATCCAAAAATTTGATTGAATTTGTTTTTTTCTTTAAGCTTAAAAAATTAAAAAAAAAAAAGAGAAAAGCTTTAAAAGCCTTGATCTTGAATTTTTACTTGCGATATAGGTACCTATTATAGCCTATAGGGCAAGTTATGGATTCGTTCAAAAAATTGAATTCGAGATAACAATCAAACTTGACATTACGTTAATAGAGATAGAGAGCACGAAAAAAAGAGGGTCCGCAATTCCGTCTGTCCGTCTGTATGTCTGTCCACGGCCTACAGCTTAAACCAATGAAGCGATTTTATTCTAACTTGGACCATAAGATTTTCGGATTTTAGTGGTAAAATCAAGATTTGTTTTTATAGCTCAAAAGAAAAAAAAAATGGTAGGTACTTGCCCTACTAACCGTTTTGAAAAAGGTTATATTTATCTCAAAAACGGCTTTAACGATTTGGTGTGATTTTTGTGGCTAGTGGTGGTATGGTCTACAATTTGGTAAACAAAAAAATTACTAAGACTATCTAACGGTATACATGCGATAGAGCTATTTTTTCATTATCGACTTTCTCGTAAACTAGGGCTGTGTCAATCGTGATTGATACGGACTTTGTGACCCGTTCATCGAAATGAACGATTGATTGCAATCACAGTAAACCGAAACAATCAATCGCAACATCTATCATTTCAGTTTTTGAATAAATGACCAACGACGACGCACGTATGTATGTTTCGTTCATTTCACACATTGACACAGCCCGAAATCCACCAATTTTGGCACATTTGAAACCTGTTAAAATAATAGTGTTCCAGTGGTGGCAGAGCGTTGGCCGTGACAAATCCAGTAATATCCACCTCCTAAATCGATTGGCGTACTCCGTTTTTCGATCTGACGTACACAAATTTTGGCTCATCAAACCTGCCAAAATAATCTTGTTCGCCTTGTAAAATGATTTGACTGCGAATGACTAGAACGACCGAAACGTACCTATATATCAATTAATTTGAACGATTGGAATTGGGATCCACTGGTGGAAGCTACGGATCACAATCACAAAGACCGAATCAATCTGATTGACATAGTGACCGATTTAATCTTTGACCATAATGATTGAAATAATAATTGATTGAAAAGATCGAATCTTTGAAGCAATCAATCATTGATTGATTCGATCTTTTAAAATGAACGATTGGCACAGCTCTATCGTGAACAGCTCAACCGATTTTGATTAAAATTTTAACTCTAAAGCTCCTATAGAGTGTGAATAATACTGCATAAAAATATTTAAAAAAAATATTTTTTGAATTTACAAAAAAAATTCTTCTTAAATATATGTACTTATATTACACTCAATCTTTAAAATTCGAAGAAACTTTTACAAATAGCTAATAATAATAGTTGGTGCGACCCAGTCGTACATTTTATTGTTTTTTGAGTATAGAACGAAGTTTTTTTAATAACCAAATTTTAAGCCCTACAAATTTGTTATAACATAAATAATAAAATCAAGAACAGGCTGGGTTTGACCCACACTGATAACTTCCCATTGGTTCCCTTTGAAACGCGACACCTGATGTTATTTTTTATAAGCAAATTACCAATTAAAAATGTTAGAAAAACTTATCAGTTGTGCAATCAACTATCAAGGGAAGGCTGTTTGCTCTAAATATATGCGACACGAAAAATTTCAACAATTATTAGCAGTTTCATTTGCAGTTTTTTGTTGGCATAGAAAAAAACGGTCAATTGAATTTTTTTACAAACCTTATCAATTACTAATTATGGTATTGTGTGTAGACTAAACTTATCCGGGAGTTGATATCATTAGTTGTTTTCAAGACATTCGAGCCGACAAACATTTTTTAACAATTGTTAGCAGTTTTTTTTTTTTGCAGTTTTTAACAATGTTTTATGTTTTTTTTTAATAAAAAAAAAAAAATTGTGGGTTGATTTTTTTTAAGTATTACCAATTTTTCACTACGTCATTATGCATAGAAAAAAACTAGGCTGAAGTCGATAGCATTATTTGTTCTAGATATTTGAGAAACAAACCATTTTATAACTTTTTTTAACTGTAGTAAAAGAACCGCTAATTGAATTTTTCTGAAAAACCTTTCTGCATGTTATGGCCTTATTATCTGTAAAATGAAATTTATTTGAAGTCGATATCTCTATGCTTTCTCGAGATATCGTCGGTGAAATAAAGCTTCCGAACGTACGAACGTTCATTTCTGTTAATATGCAAAAACAAAGCGATTTCTCCAAGATAGGCTACTAGAAACTATACCTCCTATTTATTTATTTTTCCTCGATAACTATCTTTTGTTTTAAACATATACGATTATACCTACAATTACTACATTAATGATGAATCGATTCATTTTTACACAGATGGATCCAAAACTGATGGGGGGGTTGGTGGAGGCGTGTACTCCTCTATTGGGTGCCGGGCCACAGAGACATTCCAGGGAACTGTAAGGCCGATGAACTCGCTAAAAGTGGAACATTAATACCTCTCCTTACAGAGAGGGATGATATTGGTATACCCATCGCTACATGCAAACATATTTATAAATCAAGAAGCTATAAGGTGCACAAATCTTAGGTGGAGCAACATCCCCACTTGTGTGGCAACTAAACAAATCTGGCCAAAGCTGGATATGAAATGCACTAGGTGTCTCCTTAAGTAGATCGAACATAAGGTGTCCTAACTGGACACTGTCTTATAGGCAGACACGCCACACGACTGGGCACTTTTGCCAATGACTTCTACTATAATGATCCAAGTGATCTGGCTAATACTGACATTAGTGGTTCAACGAGTAGGGGAAGTTTCTCCTAGATCTATGTGGTATCACAACGGGCCACTGGTTGGCCTATGTGGGTCGGTTACGACAGCCACTTCTACCTACCTACCTACTACATAACATATAATTGCAAACATGTACTGAATAAATCTTGAGATTATTCAAGCGTTTTATCTTATCATCTTGTATTTAAAAGTATTTTAAACATTGACCAAAAAATCATAATGCCATACCAAGAAGAAAACAAAGTTTAAAAACTAACACGCAAAGCTATGATTTAAAGCATTTTATCTTTAAGCATCTGGCTGAAGTCTTGATTCTAGCAAAATTCCACAGTTAACTCAAACGGGACACAGCTGTTGTACCTATTACTAGTTCTCGGACTTTTGAATTAATTTTCACAATTTTTTAAAAAGAAAAAAATTAATGCGTCGAAATATCCTCCGAAGGATAACCAAGCATTAAATACATATGCTGCGAGAGCGGCTCACGACCACGACTGTCGTCGTTAAGGCAAACTTTTAATCAATAAAAAATTATTTTTTATGAAAATTGCAAAACTTAACTCAAATATAATTTTTTTTGTTCGTATATGGGACATACTGATTTTACTATTTTTTTTTATCAGACCAAGGACATCAGCAGGATGTGCCACAAAATAACTTCCATTCAATTTGGAACATTCTGCGCCCGATAAAATTAACTGATTACAAGTTCCGCGTAATCTTTTTTGTACATTCAGAGATGGTTTTTCTTTTGCTTCCTTCTTTTTTTTTTTGTCAAATTCAGTTCGTCTGTGGAATTTTGCATCTCATCCTGGATACATGGATCTTGAATCAGTCGTTTGTGGGTCATTTTGGGATTTTCGTTGAGGACATTGTTATTCATCAAGCGTTTTATAACTATTTTTCTTTTAACTTGTTCCCTCGACGAAAACGACGACGACTATGACGATGACGGCAGTGGTTGCGTTAAAGGACCGAGTGTTGGGACTTGGAAAAAGGAATGTTCAACTTTCGAGGAGTCGACTACGCATTGGGATTGGGACGAACCATTATCACTGCAATAAAAATATTTTCATTTGTCACAGTGACGCCACTTGGGAAGTTAAATAAAAGACCGCGAGGGGATAACAAACACAGCTGCTGTACGTGGGATAAGTTATCTGGTGAGATTGAGCTGAAGCGGACTGGGACATGTTTTTAAATTTCTTACTCCTTCCAAAGAGGAGTTTTAGTCGCATGTCGCATGTATAAATAGTGGTTTTCTAGGGTGGTTTCGTTTGTACAAAAAAAAAAAAAAAAAAAAAACCGCCAATTATTGGACTTGTTTATAATGCGAATGGACCAATTTGCGCCATGGGAATTTATTAGCAGCTATGTGCTCCATCTATAGGGATGTAAGTGCGGTGTAGAATTTAAATTGGGTAAGTGATTTTTTTGTTTGTTTAGTGGAAAGGCTGTAATTGAATGGAGTGTAATGTTAACACCATGGAACTTGAACTATCCATTGTAACACTCATTTAGTTAAATGCTTTGAAGAGGAGGAGATAAACTGAAGAACCAGGAAACAATGTCTTATATTTATTTCTATGATAGGTATAATACGGGTAATTCCCGTACAATATTTTTATTTTTACTTGCGATTTATATACCTACATGCTCGAGATTTCAATCCAACTAATTGACATTATGATTATAGAGAAACCCAAACAAATTGGGTCCTGCAATTTCGTCTGTCTGTCCGTATGTCTATGATTATTTTTCTTTATTGTTCCTTGGCCACTGAAGTGATTTAAGATTTGTTTGCAATTCCCTGAGGGGAATTTGAAATTTATTTTCATAGAACCGGGTGCTGATTTTCGAATTTCTCTTTAACGGCTTAACCGATTTTGATCATTTGTTTTTCTTTTTTTGAAAAATAAATATTCTGATAACAAGTGATTTTGTTTTTATATTATAATTTTAGGTGTACGTAATACATATTATTAAATACTTTAAAATTGGCATACCAGTTTTTTTTTTTTTAATTTCAAGAAATCATTTTATAAGTTTTTAAAGAATTCAGACGGCGGCGATGCGGCTTGGCGTTCTTATAATTTTTATATTAAAAAAAATTTAAGCAGGTAGTCCCTACTAGTTTCAACAACTTAAAGATGTGGATCAACTTAGCCGGTCAATTTTTAGATTGCAAATTTAAATTATGTAGTAATTAGCTGAAATTAATTGCTCTGTTGGTTTATGAAAAAATGGGTGTCCTGCTAAGTTGACGTCAACTTAGCAGGTCAACTTTCTCAAAACTATAGATAAATGGTCCCGGACCATTAGAACTACTTAATTGCTAATTAGTTACGTAAAAAAAAATAAATTGCTGCTTTGGTTTGCAAGAAAATGAGTGTCCTTCCTATTTGTTTGAAAAAGAAAAAAGTAATTCAAATTTTTTTTGCCTAACTAATTAGCAATTAAGTATTTTTCAATATATACCCACTCCCCGACCGTTTGTCACCATTTTAAAAAAGTTGACCTGCTAAGTTGACGTCAACTTAGCATGACCCCCATTTTTTCGCAAACCGAAACAGCGATTTATTATTTTTTTTTGCGTAACTAACTAGCAATAAAGTAGTTTTCAATTATCCACTCCCGTGCCGTTTATTTATAGTTTTAAGAAAGTTGACCTGCTAAGTTGACTTCAACTTAGCAGGGCAGGGCACACTGTTTTTTACAAAACAACAGAGCAATTAATTTTATTTTGCGTAACTTATTAGCAATTAAGTAGCAGCTAATTAATATTTTAATCTGCAACAGAAAAAGTGACCTGCTATGTTGATACACATTAATTTAAAAAACTTCATGGAAAATGAAATAAAATAAAAAGATATTAAATTATTTATTTATTTAATGCTTTATTATTTATAAATAAAACTGTAACAATTTCTGTATTTATTTATTTTGGTGACGAGTTTCGAAATTAAAATGTCATCTTCAGGTGCGAACCAAGAAGTAAACAAATCAAAACATCAAAAATTCGCGCATGAAGATGAAATTTTAGTTTTGAAATGTGTAGCTAAAATAAATAAATACAAAAGTTGTGACAGTTTTATTTATATTTATTTATTTCAAAATCAAACAGGAATTGATTTTTGTTGGAATTTTTCGAACCAAACCATTGGCACTTGCCGTCAGCCCGAAAAAGAAGGGTATAATCTAAACAAAATACAATCACCAATTTATATTCAATTATAAATAATTTATAGCAAAGGCACATTTAAGCTATGCGCAAACCTAAGCGATGGCGGTGGCGATCACGATAGCATTTATCGCACGATCAGGGTGCGATCAAAAACCAGCTCACCTCAACACGATATTGCGATACATTTTGTGACGGGCAAGTTATCAAAAGAACATACAAAAAGTGAGAAAAAATAAGTAGCAGATAAACCTGGCTCAATAAATCGATCCGGACAGCAATTTTATCCGTAAATTGTAGGCTTTTTTATGTTTTGTATTCTTTGTGAAAATTTTTTTTACAAAATTTGGATTTTTTTAATTTTATTTATCTGCTGTATAATGTTCTAAATTATTGTTCATTTGAATTTTGTTAATATTTTCACAAAAAATTCAAATATCGTGGCATACTGCGATCAAATGGTGCGTGCTGCGTTCAGTTAAAGTCGCTTGGTTGAACGCAGCAGTGTAACCTAATCGCAATCCACATATCGCGTAGATGTGAGCCTTCCTATTGATTTACATGTGCGGCATCCACATTGTTATCGCGATCGCCACCGCCATCGCTTAGGTTTGCGCAATGCTTTAAATATACAAAATCTTTAAATTTAATTAATTTTCATATTTTAGAAAGCTTCATTTATAATTTGGTTGCGATATTTTAATGCGGTTTTTATAAAACTATGTAGTACGTCACAATCTTGACCATTTAGAATTTCTATGGCTTCATTTAGAGTATGAGAATGCTTTTTCCCCAGTGAGATCGCCTAATTGAAGCTCTAAAATCGGACAGGTTCTCAGAAGATGAACTACATTTTCCGTTTCCCGGTTGCATTCGACGCTTTCTTTGAATCCATGCGGTCGGTAGTTTAAACGTAGCAACTCCCCTCTGGCCTTGAAAATAGTTGAGATGGTTTCTAGAATGTATCGATCGTCACAGTAGTTGCTGATGCCGAGATTGTGGCGCAGAAGTTTGTACGAGTTCCGCGTCTCAGACCGTTGTTGGGCCATACTCAGTAAAATTTGAAAAACTTGCCTCCTTTATTTTTTTTAGCAGTAGTTGGAAAACCAATTCCCAAATCTTCCGTCCCATTGTGTTGTAGTTCCAGGAGCGACCATTCTGTAAAGAACTGAGACTTTTGTTGAATTAGTTGCCTAGCAATGATGTTGGGTTGCAGTCGATAATTTTCCAGAGACAATGCTGAGATGTAATCGGATCGAAAAAAAATATAGAGTGGCGAGACACCAGTCTCTAAGTGCAACATAGACGTGGAGGTGTTTTCCGGAAGCCTGAATATTTTTTTGATGAAGTATCGTTGTAGCTTTTCAACTTCCTTCTACTGCCGGTACCTATCCCCATACTTGACCCTCATAGCACATGATCGACCTCATGATCATTAATATGTAGTTTCTGAAATATCATTATTCATTAATAGAGACTAATTGTAGCAACAGCTATTTATAGTCCAGAAATAAAATCCAAAAATTCATCTAAAGTTCTTCTATATTTCAAGTTTGATAAAAAAGTAAATTTTTTAAACATTTTTTAAATTTATATTTGACGTGAATTTCACTTTTGAGCTTAAAATTATTCATCTAGAAGGGTGAACTGTGGGCTTTCGGCATAGAGAAATAATATAATGAACAATTTTTTTAACGGTATTCTAACCTTTCTCGAAAAGATCAACCACTTACAATATGGGTATTTATTGAATATTGATATTTGCTACGTCAAAAAAAAAAAATCATCCAAATAACTTGAATGTTATTAAACTTTTTCTATCGTTGGGCAAAGTAATAAAGCAATAATATCAAAGCAATATCGATGGGTAGTCATTAAACAACCATCATAAGGTAGATAAAATTTCGAATGATTTTTCATACTGAAAGGTATATCAAGTTCAAAGCAAACAAGCATCTCAGCATAATGCCAGACCTAATACCAAACCAACCTACATATACCTTTTGAAATTCATATTGCATTGTCATTATTAACATCAACTGAAAGGTGTACCCTTTACTGTGTATAATCCCATCGATAAATATTGATGAAGAAATGCTTAAAAAAATCACAATTCATATAAACACTTTCTACAACTTATACAGGAAAACCAATATTATACGAGTACCTACTATCTGGGTGTTTAAAAAAGAACGAACAAAAAATATTTTATTGAATTCGTGACAAAAATATTCCAAAATTCAAACGTGTCACATGGTAAACATTTGCACAGATGAAAAAAGCTTACAAAAAATTAAGAAAAAAAGACCAACGAATGATGTAGGATGCAGTGCTATAGCACATACCAACAACAGTACGTGCCAAAGTCCTTCAGAGAGTTCTGATAGTGTATTTCATATGTTTGAATAGAAATTGAAGTGCCATACGTACGAGTATATGAACTTTCAAATGAATTTTTAATCGTTGAAACATGCATTTACGAATATCTATTAAAATTTATTTAAACTTTTCAAACTAAAAAGAGAATTCAAAAGACAAATTTTCACACGTTTAAAAGAAGCACTTGATGTAAACATTTTTAAGCTTTTACTTATAAGACAGTTAAGAACTCGTTTGCAACCCCTATATTTTTATTTTTATAACAACTTGTAACCCTAAAATCCGGATGCCTAAATGTCTTTTAGTTTTTGAAAAAATTGAAAACAACGAGTTCTCCTTACTTGTTAATTCGTGAAAATAGGATCTTTGGGCAACAAAATATCGGATGGAAGTCAAATTTAAGAAAAACTTTCTTTTCTCGAAAAAAGTAAAAGACATTTAGGCATCCGGTTTTAAGTGTTTAGCTAGAAATTTAAGAAAGCATTTGAACAAAACTATAGGTAGTTTGAACAAAATTTTTTCTATATTTTTTCATAAATTTGAATTTGAAAATTAATGATTCAAAAATTATCCCCTCAATTAATTTTGAATTGAAAACAAAATGAAAAAATCTTTAAAAAAGAAGATATATAGAATAACATTGTAAAATTTTTCGTTATTTTTTAATGATTTTTTTCTATAACAAACCGATTTTTTTAGAAATTTGCCCCTTCTGCGTAAACGGGGAAATAGCCCCCTTTTCCATACGATTTCTTCTTGTCTCAACTTGACCTACGCTCTAGCTTTTTGTCAACCGTATGCGAATCACCCTGCATACCTCCACCATTACAGGCACTAGGCAGGAATGATGGGGATCTTCAATTTGCCAAATCCGAACGGCTAACTGGATGAACAGAATGGTGACGCAGACGGAGACGGAGCCGGAGCTGGAATAGCTGTCAAAATACTGAATACACGCAAATTCAATGTTGCGAACACAACGGAACGTAGACGCATACGGAACTGCAGACGTAGA
The DNA here is from genome assembly GCA_947049315.1 of Epistrophella euchroma. Lineage (NCBI taxonomy): Eukaryota > Metazoa > Arthropoda > Insecta > Diptera > Syrphidae > Epistrophella > Epistrophella euchroma. The sequence continues at coordinate 100,441,385 of OX346247.1, read as the reverse complement.
CGGAAGAGTTCACCAACTTTTAACTTTTCACGTACGGCACTTTTGACGTTTCAAATTGTATGGAGAATAAAAACAACTTTTTGGGTCGGAAAAAAATATTGTGGTTATTTGTATCGCGAAAAAAATTATTTAATAAAAAGGAAAATTATTGCAATCAAAAAATGTGAATTCTGAGCTTGTACACAAGAATATTCTTTTGTTTTTCTTCAAAATACTTTCAAAGCTGTACAGCTCCATTGTGGACATGTAAAAAAAATAACGTACGACACTTTTTGACAGCTCTTCCAGTTCCGTCATTCTATTCTGTTCAGCCAGTAAGATGAAAGGCAGTTTTTCATGACGAAAGATACTTTTGGATGATTTGTCATTTCCTGGAAGGAGGCGATATACTCCTGTAAAAAATATTTATTTTTTTATTTTTAGGCGGAATAGCCTGGGACTCATGAATCATGAAAGTGTAAGTTTTTGGTAAAATCTCAAAAACTGGTTGTCATTGAAAAATTTTATTCCTTTATCTTGTAGCTCATTTAATTTCCAACAAAAATGCATTTTCACTTTTTCGTAGCGTTAACCGTTAAAAAGTTACAGCAAATCGAAAAGTCAAAAAACCTCTAAAAAAGGAGGCAAAAAGTCATGAAAATGGGAGTTTTTGGCAAATATCTCAAAAACAGTTTGTGTTAGAGAAAATTGTGGTAGCCTTTCTTGAAGCTCATATAATTTCCAACAAAAATTGATATTCACTTTTTTTTTGTAAAATTAACCGTTAATAAGTTACAGCAAATTGAAAAGTTCAAAAATCTCGAAAAAAGGAGGAAAAAGTCATGAAAATGGGAGTTTTTCACAAGTATATAAAAATGGTTTGTGCTAGAGAAAAATGTTATGCCCCAATCTTATAGCTCATGTAGTTTTTAATAAAAATGATTTTTCACTTTGTTCGTAGCATTTACCTTTAAAAGATTATAGCATTTCAAACATGGCAATATCGCAAAATAACATTTTTCTCTAGCACAAGTCGTTTTTGAGATATTTGCAAAAAACTCATTTTAAGACCCTTGGACCCCTTATAACTGACCTAGTGGTCATCGGATCGATGAGAAACTCTCTCAGTTTTTAATAAGTCCCATTAACAACAGCCATGCCAAATTTCAACTTCTAACTAATTATTTCCTGTCTTTGGTATTTTTTCGTCTATTCTTACTAGACTAAAATCTGTGGAACTGATTGAGAAAAATAAAAATTTCCAAAAATTCTAATAAAAATTGTAAAGGTTCCTACCGTTCATTTTTTGTCCTAAAAAATGAAGAAAAACGTGTAGGGAATGTCCAAAAAATGCTAAATACCAAGTTTAAGTAAAATAGAATTATCCATTTAGGCTGAAGTCAAATAAACAGATAGACAAGCTCATAGACATACAGACGGACAGAATTCGGAGAGTCACTTTTTTCGTTTTCCCTATAGCATCGTAACGTCAAGATCGGTTAAGACCTCGAGTTTGTTTTTTGTGACGAATTTAAAGCTTACCATGTACTTAGTAGGTACTTTTATATCACATTCAGGCCTACTACACAGTGTGTATCTCACGTTTGTTTTTTTTTTTCAATAGACACCTGCACACGAGGCGTAAGCTACATGCTTTCGTCCGCAGCTTTCGTGCAAATCACCGGGCGTACAACAATGTCAGTCGCCAGGCGTATGCAGCTTGAATTATAACGTCGGATACATACCAAAACTGTGAAATTGATTGAAAATATGTAGTGATTTATCTATGAAGTGACGTTTCGTGTGCAGAAGACTAGCCGTAGTTAAATCGTCGCTACATTATGAATTTTGTACGCGTCTATGATACGACGATTCGTGTGCAGAAGGCTTAAGAATAAAATTTTTCGACTTTAAATCTTATATATGTAATAGCTACGGGATTTAAGCGATAGAATTGTAAAGGGCTTCAAAGCTAGGGTTATAAAATCAGCATTTGCTTAAGAGATGTAAAGCAAAGCCTAGAATTCAAGTGCTGGCATAAGTGCTTTAAACAAAAAAGGCTACCAATTGGGGAGAATTGATTCTATAAATCTAAACAAAACAATTTCTTTCACAATATTTAATCCTTTACGCGCAGTAAAAATAAGATTCACCAAGAGGCTTTAAAATATTTAAAAACAAATTAGATTGTAACGAGGTGTTACATGCTTAGTAACAAACAACTAGCAACCCCACAATACCCGAAAGGAACCCTTAGAATTGTCGATTGTACAGACGTCAACTTACTAACAACAGTAGCAACGACAATAACAATAATCGACAGCAGCAGAAGAAGTCAACAATTTATATGGGCTACTTCCATTCACCTCCTTACAATTAACATTGACTTTAAACTGGAAATGTACCATAGCGAGGTACTCTGGAGAATGAAAATTACCTTTTCGGTCAGCGTTCAAGTCAATAGAGTGGAAGAAAACTTGGTTCGGTTGCATAAATCCGTTCTACTTAAGCTGTGGACGAGTGAAGTTGTTTAGCTTAGATCATAATTGCCATCAGGACAGGGGCTTCGGTACCTATGATCTGCCAACTAGAGGTGCAAACCTATGATCTTTTGCTACTAGGAGCATCTTTTGTCACTAGGGGCATGTACCTATGATATTTGCCATTAGGGGCCTGTACCTACGACCTCGGTACTAGGAGCATAAACCTAAGATCTTTTTCAACTAGGGGCTATTATTATATTATATAAGTACATTAACCATTTGCGTTATAAAGAAACAGAATTGAAATAATGAATTAATTTGTTAAGATATAGTGTTTTCAATAATGAAATTTTATAAGGTTATAAGACCTATGAAATTGAAGTTTCGTCTTTTTCTTCAAAATAACCTTGGACTAGCCGACGAGCAAAGCATCAGCTGGAAAACAAAAAGCACATCACAAGATTCACATTAAGTATTTATTTAATAACAAAGTCTCTGAAATCTAAATAGGTACATATTTTTAAAATCAGATAACCTAGCTTTTAAAAGGTACATAATGTTTTACAATATTATAATCATACAAATACACGTAACACACAATTTTAAGAGTTACCTTTGTTTGCTCTCATTAAAACATAATGTCCTGTTCTGACTGAATTTCTAATTTGTGTTGAAAATCCTCTTAAATTTCACTTCATTAATTTAAGACAAGTTAATTTGATGATCATATTTTATTAAGTGTAAAAATCAACCGCGGTCTAACAGTCCATTTTTACTGACATATTCGTTTCCCTCTATGTCGAATCGATGAAAACACATGTCGGATGTCCAACTCCATACACATTTTCACCGCTCACCAACCACAATCAGAAATTCAATGACATTCTTCCTCTTGTTGCGCCATTTTTTTTTTCGTTAACGTTCGTTTTTGCGCTATCAGCGAAAAAGTTTCAAAATGTAAAATAGAGAGAATAAAAAAATATATGTAGGTATATGCTCAAAATACCTTACAGAGAGATAACGCCAAACTGTTTCTCTGTACAATGACTATTCATAGAAAAATATGTAGGTATGCTCGTGGTATGCCCAAGCCTTTACCTATATACCAACCTGCCTTTTTGTAACAAAACAGATAAAAAGTGTTGGCGGCGCGGCCGGCTTTCTACCGGATGAAGCACATGTTGCGGCAAATGCTCAGACAAAGACTCACTTTCGTCGTTTTCCGCCAACCGGATGACCAAAGTTTAAATGGTTTCCCGTGCTATACTTTGATGTCCATTGCAAACGAACTGTAGATCGTTGGTGAGTTAATGGATGCCTGCAAAACGGAAACAAACCTAATAATGGTCCTCTTCAAAGCTGTTTCCAACTATTACACTATTCGACGTGTTATGTTTTTTTTTGCGTGGGTCTTACACACTTGAAACTAGAAGCGGATTTATTTATAAACAGAACACCTAGTAAGCTGTCTAAGGGGCGGCAACTTTTTAGAATAATTATTTTGTCATAATCATGTCTACAAAAATTAGGAAAATTAGACTATATATAGAAATGCAAATTTATAACCGTTTTGTTTATAAAGCTAATAATGCTTAGATAGAGCCACAGGGCATAAATAGTGCCTCCAATAAACTGTAGGTCCCCTCCATTCTTGCAGACACGCATACAGGAATGGTTGAGAGTTGTAAGTCACTATGCCCTGGTTCTTCATGAGCCGTTGTGCCACCAAATTTATTTATTTTATTTAAGAGCCACAGGGCCAGGCCCTTTTTTGAAATAATATTTTTTAAAACAGGTTGACTAAGTTTTTTTTTTAAATTATGGTTTTAGTTATTAAAGTACTTAAAAATGGCATACCAATTTTTTTCTAAAAAATTTCAAAAAAATTTATATACATAGTACATAGGTACATCAATTAAGGCCATCATGAGCCGTTGTGCCACCAAATTTATTTATTTTATTTAAGAGCCACAGGGCCAGGCCCTTTTTTGAAATAATATTTTTTAAAACAGGTTGACTAAGTTTTTTTTTTAAATTATGGTTTTAGTTATTAAAGTACTTAAAAATGGCATACCAATTTTTTTCTAAAAAATTTCAAAAAAATTTATATACATAGTACATAGGTACATCAATTAAGGCCTGGTCAAACAGAACGCGGGCCGACAGGACGGTCAATACTTCAACATGGAAGGAAAGAACGCGACGGGCAAATTTTGTTTGTAATTTCTTACAAAGACACGGCCTTTAAAGTCGGTTATTATCGCAGGCTACGTCAGAACGTTGTCATTGATGGTGTAACCTTAAGGCTAGGCTCAGTGCCGTAGCTACTCTGTTTTGTGTGGGGGGCAAATTTTTGTTTTTAGTTTAACATCTATTTATGAAAATGTTGCCATTCACCAGCGCTTAAATTATGTTGAAACAAATTACCTCGTTATAAAACATAACCTCAAAAACAGCGAAAAAACGTTTTTATGATATTGAAATTGAAATATCTCAAAAACGTAATGTGATAGAATATTTCTAACTTCAGATTCGATATAAGCACACCAAAAAAACATCGGAAAAGTGTAGGTACTTTGGTTCTTTGTAATAAAATTGTGTTGTAAGCATATACAAAATAATGCCAAAGAAAACAAATAATGGCTTAAATTTGGCATGAATATTGGTAAACCGCTAGCTCTGCAAATATCTCAAAAACGGTATATAGAGAGACCTATTACCAATACTCATGCCAAACTAATTTTTTCCTTGTTAAAGTCTATTTTTTTTCTCAAGTCCACAAACTGCTTTTGCAAATTCTTTAAAATTAGTTTGTGTAAATATTGAAAAAGTTATTGTGCAAAATTAAATTTTCGGTTTTGTTTGCAATTAATTTAATAAGAAATTTGAATGATTTTTTTCAATAACCAAACTAAAATATTCCAAAAGGTTTTTATCAAAGGTTTCAATAAAATGCTAACGAGTTTAAAACATAAATAATAAACAAATAGTTTTCTTTATTTTTCCAGTATCGATTTCATAAAAATGTACTTATTAGAAAAATGCTTGGGGCCTATCAAAACATTTAAATCCTTCCCTGTTTGAAACAGCGAAGATTATTCGAAGGATTGAACGCGTATTTTTTTATTTAAAAGAGCGATAGGTAGTAGAAATAGGTTGCGTTGAAAAGTAGGATTAAATGAAACTTGGACATGATTTTCTGTCATTTGGAAGGAATTAAACAACACTGCTATCATTCAAGTGTCTTTTACTAAAAAATCCCATGGAAACGGATTCAATATGTATTTATTAACAAAAATAAATCGATTGTGACAGTAGACTGGGTTTTCGGTAATCCTTGAGGAACATGCTGTGACTATAACTTTATTTTGACCAAGTTAAAAAAATACAATTTTTTTCTGGGTGACTCATTAAATTCATAAACTGACCTACGTACCTATATAATCCACTAGCATTGATGATGATGATGATGAAGAGGACTGGGACGACCATGAAACCAAGTACTCTACTTTATATTGTTCACTACACATAGATCATCAAACATAATAATTTTAAGGAGTAATTTTTTCCATATGACGTTTTGTGGTTACTTTGGTTTCAGACGATATAGCGTAAAGCGTTGTTGGCCAAAGTTGGGTGCAAAAAGTTTTCTCGTTGCACGGACAAATTTTCCTCCAGCCTTGTGGTTATTTTGCAGGACGAACTTTCTTATTCGACGTGGTATATTTTTATTCTCCTTTTGTTGTGTATAGCTTTATTATTTTGCGTGTTTGGACGAAAAGTGAAAATGTGAAATGTGGTATGGAAGTTGGTCTGGGATCTGGATAGAAACGACAGTTTAACCGGATGTATGCATTTTTTTTTAGATCTTTTTTATACGTTTTTAGAATCCTTAAAGTTTATGGGTGTTATAATGATATTTTGGAGGAGTTATTAATGTTTTCATTTAACCGACAATATGGAAAATAATAATTCTTTGTCAAAAATAAGGATTTAATTAAGATAATCGTCATGTTATCAGTCGTTGTTCCTTACTATTGGGGGTTATCGTGAACTAAAATTTCCCAGGGAATGTTTCCCTCGTTCAAACATTGTGAACGTGAATGATGCCTAAAAGTTTCCCTCGGAATTTATTGGTATCGGGAATAAATTTTCCAGGGGAATTTGGCTGTCATTGCATTTGGATTTTTGTTCGTGGGAAATTTGGTCCGTGGGATATTCACGATAGCAGGAATATTTTCATGCGAATAAAATATTCCGTGGGAAACAAAATTCCCCGGAATATTCCCGATAGGGCTCATTAAGGTCCACACTATATTGTGTTCCACTCGTTTAACTGACTCTATAACCTGCTATATCAATTTAATATTTTCAATTTCAGTTAAAGTAGGAAGCGAGAGAATGTTACCGTGAAATTTATGGAGGAAAATTGTTAAATACGATAACGTTTTAAAAGTCTAAAAAACTTCCAGTCATAAAAATAAAATATCAACTTTGCTGTCAAAAATCTTAGATAACCATTGTTCGGGGTGCTATAGAACTTTGACTTATAATAAGATCTCCAATACTCTTATATCCTCACAAACAAAACAAGGAATAATTTATTATCCTTTTTAATTTGAATTATTAAGTGAGCCCATGAAACACTTAAGACTTCTGCAAATTCTGGAAATATCCCAATATCACAGTTCAACAACCGCTTTATCTTTATCAAAATAAAGCCACTAAATGACAAGCATGATAGTATAGGACGCCTCCATACAAAGCAATCTACATAGCATGCATTGATGAGATATGGGCTGGAAATGTTAACGATTTAACATTTTTTGTTATCCTCATCAGTTTTTTGTCAATTAAATTTAAATATGAGTGGGATAGTTTAAGAAGCACGAAAAGTCCTCTTAATAAATATATATAGTAAATTTTCTATTCTTATAAATTCTTCAAAAATATCAATCTTAAATCCTAAATCTCTATACATATATATGTACCTACATTATATACAATAAGTTTTTGCTTAAAATCAATAAACTATTGTAGTCTTGTAATTAAAATTAAAGCGACTTGCAAAAGAAAATTTCTGACAATAGGAATTGTTCTGAACACCTAGGATTTCCTGTGATTTTTAGAAAAATCTGACCGTGTTTTTTGAAATAAGTTCAAAAATGCATGTGCTGCTGCTTTTTTAGCGTTTTGACCAAACACATGCAGGAGCACTCTTCTGACTTCCACGTAAATTTTTTTTAAATTTGGGGGATAATCAGACTGATTTTTATTAAAGAATACACAGGAACACTCTCGGACTTCCACTTAATATTTTGTTTAGATTTCGAATAAAATATGAACATTTTTTTCTAAAATTCGTACGAAAATGCATGCGCTGCTGCATTATTTGCAAATTGCTAGATCAATTTTGACCAAACGCATACAGGAACACTTTTTTAACATTTTGTGGAATTTTGAAAAAAATCATACATAGTTTGTTTTCTGAAATTATTCCGAAAATGCATGCCCTGCTGCACCTTGTTGGCAAACTGGCTTGACCGATATGTTGACAAAATATGCACATGAACACTCTAGGACTTCCACGTAAGATTTCTTAAAACTTTGAGCTCAATCGGTATGGTTATGGTTTCAGAGTCCATTTATTGAACTGAAAAACGAAATGTGCATCTGCAACGCCACTTGTTGAGAATTTTCCGCCTTTTTTTTATCCTAAACCTTCTGGTAATAATTACAAACAAACCCGCAGAAGGAAGTATCCAGCATCGTCCAGTCGTTTGCGAGAAGCATCCAAACAAACGAGACGATCCATTTCTCCTCCTGCTACTCGAAATTTTTCATATTCAAAAAGAATGGAACATTCCCAAAACCAACTGCAAACGATATAAGTTATACGGCTTGCAAGATTTGCATATTTGCAAATAAAAAGTAAAGACCTAATCTTATTACATCATTGAATTTTTGCTATGATTCACACCCAAAATTTGCTGTGGGCTCTCGGTCTACCAGGGCCGTAGCCATGGAGTCCCAACATTAAATGGCATAAAAAATAACTTCAATTTACCAATAATCGGTTATAAAATTACATTTGCCTAAACTTCAAAAAATATACAAAAAAGGTACTCATACGTCACAGTGTACCATTTTTCCACAAAGTCCCGATCCTGGTAGTTCATAATTATTTTGATCAGGTATATTTAAAAAAATGCACACCACTCGTCATTAAGTTTATTCTCCTTTAAAGTTGTGTAGGTATTATACATGCATTGCCACACAATTAGCCTCCCTAAATATAAAACCCATAGCTCAATCGTCAAAAGACGCACCAGCCATTGAAAAAGCCTCAAACAACCAAATAGTTTTTCGACAACACATTTTATAAGCTCAACTTTTAAATATTGCGGGTAGACTGTGGTTGACAAAAAAAAAAATACAAAAATTATAACAATTTCTGAAAAGTTATGAGACAAAACTTTTCCCCAATTTGGTTTCGTCATTTTCCTCTCCTGCCACCAATATGTTATAAATACTACACATCAGACTACCCATGCACAGACAGAACAAAACAAACCCATTCTTACATCCACAAGCTGCACACCGCCTTCCTTATCCCTTCTATACTTATTCCCATCCGAGAATGATGACAAATCTGTTCGCTTAAATCCTGATGAAGTGCATTAAAGGAGCAAACTTTCTGCACTCAACATACACGGACGAACTTTCTAACAACTATAACAACTTCGCCACTACCGCCTCCGCGAAACAAGCGAATTCAATTACAACAGCAGCAGTTAGTGTTGCTACTTTTCTTTCACCAACTTTGCTTCAATCTTCAAGGACGACCAAGTCTGTTCGTTCGGTTTTGGTGGGTGATGCCTATATATTTTGTGGATTCCTTAATTGGGTGATAATGAAAATTGATTGTTTTCATTAGCCATTCCCCTCGTTGCGCAGCGCCATCCATCGCCCTAAAAGATACGAATAAAAGTAAATAAACGAAAACCTATTGTCCTTGAGGCATTAAAGGATAATCCACTCATTTTAGCCAAAACTTTTATTTTTATACATAACAGACATTCTGCACAGATATACCTACTCAGTGAGAAGTCACTTTGTGGTTTGAATGGGATGGAGAGGGGTGTCGTTATCCGAACCCAGATTCACACAGGATTTCTTTTGACAACGAAGAGGATGCAATGGGAAATATTAAGTTGACAAGCATAATCCAGCTCAAATTGAGTTCGAACGATGAGAGAGATAGGTCTTTGGCGAAAAGGACGACGACAACGATGAAAGAGATGAAGACGATGAAGGCAGCGACAGCGACAAGGACTGCAGAAATCAGATATACCGAGATAAGACATTACAGCTCTATGCTTGCGTCGTCGGTGTGATGTCCAGCAGCAAAGTGTCCTGCAGACGACCATAATCTCTGGTCCTTCCAAAACTAAATATTGGCATTACCAGATTAGGTCAATTCGTTGGGCTTTGCGGGAAATGAGCTCTCTTGAAGTCGCAGCATCACATACTGCTGTGCAGCACCATGTTGGTGGGGTGCTCGCTCGCCCCTCACCCTTTCAAGTGTATGCAATGAATTGGAAGACATGAGAAAGTGGTGTGATCTCCCTGGGGATGGATTTTCCTTAAAGTGGTCTAGAGCACTGTTGGTTCAGGAAACAACTAGCTACCTATACTATATGTGTGAGGTTAACTTTAGATGTGTATAAGAATGATGTCCTGAATTACATAGTTTTGTGGCAATTGAGCCAATTGAATGAGGTAAAAGTTGAAGGGTGCCGGACAAGTTGTGTATGGCAAAATCTATAGTAAAGTTATCTTCATCAGGATGGATTGGGGTTATCGCCTTGGGATATCCGTCGTCGGTCGTTCTTTGGAAGGTTACCATAATATACTTCTTATGTTCATTGACGAGGTTAATTGGTGAACTTTCAGTCTGACGAACTTTTTTTTTTTTTTTTGAAGGACAATCGACAGTTTGAAGTTGGTGTGTTTGTAAACCTTAACCTTAACACCTTTAAACTTTCATGAGGGGGAGTGTTTAGTATGATGTTTTGAGAAATTATACAACAATTCAGTATTGATTTGGAGTTTTTGTTTATGAAACATGTAAAATTGTTCTTGTGGAGTATTGTATCCAAAGGGATCTGGATTGCTTTGGGTTGTTGTAATCCCTTGTGCTGATGCAGCAATAACTCAGCGTATCTTAAAATGTTTGTATAAGTAAACACCGTCTTAGATAGGTTCTTCAATGCAAGGACTGCTTTATATTTTGTGATTTTCAAAAATTTTGTATGTAAGTACATTTTATTGATTTCGATTAAAGCCCTGCGCAAACCTAAGCGATGGCGGTGGCGATCACGATAGCCTTTATCGCGCGATAAAGTTACGATCAAAAACCAGCTCACATCAATGCGATACATTTAATGACGGGCAAGTTGTCAAAAGAACATAAAAAAATTAAAAAGAAAAAAAAAACAGTAGCAGATAAATCTGGGCACTATAAATCAATTTAAGGCGGCAATTTCATTCCAAATTGTATTCTTTTTTATATTTTGTATTTTCTCTGCAAAAAATTGTACAAAATTTGATTTTTCTCTCACTTTATCAATCAAATTTTGTTAATAATTATTGTTCATTTTGAACTTTTTTAATATTTTTTAACAAAACAAAGGCAAGGCGCTCGCTGAAGTGGTGACGAAATGGAGTGGTAGTGGCGTGGTGACTGATAGTAGCAAGTGGAATTGGCAAAACCTATGTAATTAAATGAAGATGCGCTTGTCAATGTGGAGTGGCGGTGGAATGATATTTTGCAGGTGGTGTGGTGCCAGTCTGGTGCCACATACTTATCTCAAACATGTTAAATTTTCAAGTGGCAAGTGAGTGGTGACGAAGTGGATCTTTGTTCTGTATATGAGCATACTTGCGATTATTAACGTATAGACCGAGACCTGGTGAACGTATTTTGCCGCAGCAGTGCGCGTTAAATCACTTTCATATCACTTCGCTACCACTCCATCACCAAGCCACTTGTTCACCACTCCACTGCCACTCGCTATTCCTTTACCACTCCACTTCGTCAACACTTCAGTGAGCGTCTGTTTAATATGTGCAAATATTATGCGTTATGACGAGCAAATGGTGCTTGCTGCGTTCAGTAAAAGTCGCATAACTGAACGCAGCCAGCAGTGAAACGTAGCCGTAATCCACATATCTCATAGATGCGAGCCTTCCTATTGATTGACATGTTAGTCATGCACATTCTTATCGCGATCGCCACCGTCATCGCTCAGATTTGCGCAATGCTTAAATTAAATTCCTATATTATAAGAATTAATAACAAAATGTAATTGTAAAATTGATAGATCTCAAAGTTATCAAAAGGTATTTAGGAAATATAAAATTAATATTTTTACTTGCTCGGGGGTAAGTATTGATTATTTGTGTGTCGAAAAATTTCCAATTTTTAATCAAACCTAGTATTAAGATTATAGATGATGTCAAAACAGTAGTTTTTGTCATACTATCCATCTGTCTGCTTATCTATATGTCATATATGCGACTGTGCATCTATATGCTTCCTTTTGAACATCCAGCTTGGCCTAGACGGATGAACGGAATTAATTCAAATTATAAAATTTCAGTTATTTTCATATTTGAATTTCTACTGTAGTTCTAGAGCATTGGGGTCACTATCATGTAAACAAAAAATTGTAGGTATCGCGACAAAAATAGACAAGGACTCGTTTATTGAGAAAATTTTTAGTATGATTCTGAAATACCTCGTCAACAGGTTGATTGACTTGTATTGAATTTTGCCATCCGGTACTTCTTAGTAGCAAGGGCGTACGCAAAAGGGGGCATATGTAGGGGCCCTTGCCTCGCACACACTTCTAATCAAAATGAGCTCCTTTTTTTTATATTTCTTCTAAAAATTTCGTTTCATATCAGCAGCAGTTAAGGCTTAAGCCTAGTACGCTGCTGATACGAAACGAAATTTTTAGTTGGTCTCCAACATGACAACGAAATGCTTACGAAAACCACACCGAAAAATTACCCCTTGAAAGTGTCACCATTTGCAAAAACAAAAAACAAACACAAACGCATAAAAATCACAGAAAGGAATGTCGTGATGAAAGAAACAACAAGTAAAAACAAGAAAAGAAAGCAAATGTCACTTTTCCGCACACAATATTGGTACAGGCAATTAATTATGTGCGAAAACAGAGGAGATCTCTCCAAATAATCTGGTACAATTATCGATTTCTTTCATCGAACAGCATACCGCAGAACGAAAAGCAGAACGAAATTTTTCGTTTATGATTCCGTTGTGTAATTTTTGTAGAGATTTTTCGTTTCGCATCAGCAGCATACTAGGCTATAACAAATAATACGAATTTTTTAAGAAGATGTATATATAAACTAGCAAACTCGTGCTCGCCTTGCTTCGCATTTGTTTAAAACTTCTGCATATTTCATAACATAGATTTTATTCATTCATCTATTCATTTATTTTCATTTTGATTTTAGCCATTTTAATTTTCAAAAATTGAAAACATCGTTTCTTTTTTAATTCAACTTCTTATCCGTTTCATTCACTTTTGTTCCGGAAACTAAACTACTCACTCATTCGTTTGCAGAGCCATCTACCGTAAAACTGTTCAACTGACATTTCAGCTATCAAAAAAAAAAACAAAAACAGATGTTTTTTGACATTTCTTTTTCTCTTGCACTTGCTTGCACAAAAAAGCAAAAATGCTTTTTGTTTATCAATTTTTTATCCGTGCGACAACAAATTACTTTTTAATCCAAATAGTTATCCTCAAGTCTTAAAAAAAACGACAAAATTATAAGTATTATGTCTATATCGCTGGATGTAAGTTTTCTATCTAGCGAAGGCTTCTCCATTAAACCACCTGCTACCATATTCGATGAGATCGAAGGTCTCTTCGCCACAGACAAGGTATGTAAATAAATTTTAACTAGCAACATTAATTATTTGAGAAACAATGCTCCTCTATAGGATTTCCCTCCACATGTGCCATCATTACTCACAGCAAGTGAAAAATTAGACTCCGATTTTCTCAAGCCCCAAGAAGTTACCTCCTTGTCACTTCATGATGACAAATCATGTGGAATACCCTCGCTTGTTAGTTCAGATTTCTTTCTCAACGAAGAGGCCCATGAAGACCAACAGTTATTTATGGTTGAGCCAGACGGACTCAAACCTATTACGTCGCCCTTTATGGTTCCGGGAATCTACAAGAGAATCCCACACACAACGAAAACCGAGGCAGAACAACCTGCGGACAAGGTGACATCGAAGAATGTCTTCATTTGTTCGACTGAAAAATTTGGAAAGATTTTGGCCGCCAATGTCTTCAGAGAGGCTTACATTAATTTGGAAGAAGAGACCTTAGAACCTGCTCCGTCATTACCAGAGGTGAAGGAAACTGCTGCTCCCCAGGTGGCGGATAGTTTAACAATGTTGGCGTATGACATCCTCAAGCTATCAAATAGAGATAACATTGTTATCGACAGGTGAGATAGGCGTTTTTTTTGTATTGATAAATTCAACAAGTCTATTTTAATTTATTCTTCCCGCTTTAGAGAAAGAAACGAGATTATTCGCCACGAAGGTGAACTTAATCGGAAGACCATCTATCGATTCCTGACACCCAAAACTCTAGGGCTATCATCTGAGATGCTGGCGTCTCTGATTAATAACGAATCCCATCGAGAAAGTCTGCCTCCACTTAAATCCAAAAGAGGCAGGCCCCGTAAGAACAAAGACACTGGGAAGCCTCCTCCTCCAAGTTCACCACCAAAATCCACGCCACCAGCCGATTCTCCTGTTAAAGTTCAAAGAACACGTTCAGGGCGAATAGTTAAGTCTGCATTCGAACCACCTCCGCCTCCTGAACCAGAACCAGAACTCGACAATGCAGAGCCTGAAAATGCTGCCTCATTCATGCGAAACTTCCTGCGCGATCTGAAGGACTCCGAATACCTCTCCAAACCAAGTCCAGCTTCTCTGCCAGAATCACCTGCTCGTTCGAAAATTCGAAATCTATCTGCCGACTCCTACTGTCCCACGTGCAATAAAATATTCCTGGGGAAAAGGATGCAGCACCACTTCCAGGCTTTTCCCGACCACCGAACTAATGTGGAACGCCAACAAATTTTCGAAGAGATGTCACTGTTCAGGTTCCTTGTGGCTAAAGTTCAGAAGACATCGCAGGACCAACGTGCCGATGTATTTATCAATGAAATCTCCGACCTCGTCGAACAACTTCAAGCGCGGAGTTCGCGAATGATCAGAAACACCTCAGGACTACAATTTGTCAATTCGAAGACCTCTAAAATCCTGGGCATCCCAGAGGGTCATTATTCACTCGATGTGAATTCGATAGATGCTCCCCCCGATCCCATTGTTCATTTCGAGAATCTAGCTCCGCCACCGGTTGTAGTTCCTCGATTAGACTATAACCTCAGTATGTCGTTGGATGATGCCTCGACGGAAGCCAAAATGCATCTCTCGGGGGCGATTGCATCAGAAGAGAGTCTTCTTCGAACTGTAGACGATCTCATGAAGGAAGGAATGAAGAAGTTGGATCATGATCTTTTGCATCCACCTCAGCCGCAAGTAATTCATTATGATCATGGAAGTGATAATGCCGTTGAAGCGGTTTCGATGAAGGAAACTTCACAAGGAACACCCATTCTAGATCTCTCATTGGATTTGTTTCAATTCAATAGCAATTAAAAAAACAAAAATTTTTGTCGCTAAAACGATTGTTGAAACACAATAACATTACAGACTGAGTGCTCCTATTATGTACATTATGTTAAGTTTTTTAAGTAATTTAGTAAATTAAACGCAGTAGAGAGCTAAATAATGATGCGGATTTGTTGCGTTTGTTCTTTTTTTTTTAAACACAACCTCGTAAACTAGGTTAATGTTTTGGAAATTATTTTTATTTATGAACAAGGAAGAAACCGGGCCAGAATTTAGTTGAATTTTGGAAAATTTATTTTTTTTTTTAGATGGAAAAAAAAAAATATAAAACAAAACACTAAAAAGAGCTGTAAAATAATTAAATATATTGTGACTAAAGCACAACTTAAGTACAATTACCAGTAACGGTACTTGTACTTGTAATTAAAATTACTCAAAGAATTAAAATGTTTGTACTGATTACTTTAGTACTTAATTATTGTACTAAAATACTATTCAAATAATTTTAATTCTTTAAGGGGGTATTAAAAGTACTTAAGGAAAGGAATTAAAAGTACTTAATTCTTTAAGAGGGTATTAAAAGTACTTAAGGAATTAAAAATTAATTAAAAGTATTTGAAAAGCATTTCAGGACAACAATTAAATACTTAAGTAGCATAAATTTTAAAATTACAAAATTATGTCAATAGGGGGGTTCACATTCAACGACATGTCGACCGACCCGAGTCGTTTTGCTAGCGTTCACATTCTACGACCGTTTCGCCGACTTCATTTGAAAACAACATTTCAATGAGCACACATTACACGTATTTAATTTTTTACTCCAATATTACCGCACTATTTTTGATTTCTTGCGTTTCTATTTGTTGTTTTACTTCGATTTCAACGCGTGCTATTTAATTCTTACATACAAAGTAGAAGAAAAACTGAAAAATTAAAATCATCGGTCGTTCGACTAGTGTTCACACTTACTACAACGGTCGACCGATCGATCAAAATAGTAAAAAATTTGAACTACACAACAAGTCGATCGACGGTCGTTCGACTGCTGTTCACATTACAAAAATCTGCCGACTAGATACTTGTTGATCAACATGTCGTTGAATGTGAACCCCCCTAATTCGAAGACTATTTTTCTTAGCAATCAGTGTGAGTGACAATCGTTTAATAGATGTCAAAATAATAATCGATATAATCCCATTGACATCTATTAAACGATTGTCACTCACACTGATCATGGCTTAAGATGTCATGCTGTTCCTTAAAAAAATGTTTCCAAATAACTTCTTTAAAAATCAATTTCCTGTATTGTATAAAATGTAAGTCCATGGACTATGGTATTTCTTAATAAAAATCTTTAAAAAAACTGTCCAAAGTTGTAGATAATTAAATTCAGAACAACTTTTGTAAAGTGCATTTTTAGTCAAAAGTTGAAAAGAAACGAATTTTTCAACGAAAACCAATTTTCCGTAAATTCAAGATGGCAGCCAATAGAGCTAGGCGGTTGCAAACTTTAGTGTAGACTAAAGTTGCCGCTGTGCGACTTTGAGACGACTTTTTAAAAAATTGGCTTTTTTACCCTTTTACAAAAAATCTTGCGAGTTTTCTGAACCTTTTTCTAGAAAATTGCTTATGTCGTTTTCGATTGGATTTTCAGAGTGTTTCACTCCTTTTTGATTCCAATGGAATATGAAAAACTCTCTTCCGTAATATGTGTATCTATGTAGAAGTTAAAAATAATATGAATTCTTCAATAATTTTAATTCCAGAACATCCCAAGAACAAGTATTTACTATTTTGACAATTTATCCAACACATACTTTTAAAAGTATGTGTGTTTTCAGAGTGCACTCCTAGCACTCCTTAATAAAATCCGGAGTGAAAAAACACTCCTAAATCATCACTCCGAACAGCAAATGGAAGGTTTTTGGAGTGTTGGGAGTGTGGATGGAGTGAAAAAAGAGTGCTAGGAGTGACCAACGGAAAACGACATTAGACTATAGATTTATTGTTTTCCTTTTTGTAAAAAAAAAACATTTTTTGTTTCACTTTGATATTTGCCGCAAAGAAATCAATTATCTAAGTAGTTATTTCGTCTAGGAGTAATGAATTTTCGGCGAAAAATCAATTCGCTAACCGAAATACGAAATTGCAGGCCATATCGTAAACCATAACAAGGCACTTTATTTTTTCATTGAAAAAAATGTTATAGTAAAATTTTGTAGGACATACATACATAAGTATGTACATAACATACCTGATTATGTACTAACTTCAGCGAAATTGAAAGCTTTAATAATTCCCAAAATAAATATCAGCGAATTTGTTCGCGATGGGAGTTCTTATGAATTTTTCTAAGTGATGGATTCTGTGATAGCTTCCTTTTTCTTGTTTCGTAACTAAATTTTGATTACGATGGAATACATTATGTACCACAGAGCTGACATTATTATTTTGTTTTATTTTGAAATTTATCGCTAACCGCTTAACCGATTTCGAACAAAATTTTGAAAGGTATAACTATATTTATACAGGGTGATTTACCTAAGGTGTGAAATAAGCTAGAGCGTGTAGGCTGAGTTGAGACAAGAAAAAAATCGTTAGGGAGGGGGTCTGTTTCAAACTATTTTTTTTCAAAATTTTTCTTTATTAGGTAGTATGTTTTTTTTTTTTTTTTTAATATTCGATGCTCTTATCAATTTCTAGTCTAACAATGAAAACCTGATACCTTAAAGTCTTTTAGTTTTTGCGAAAATTAAAAATAACCAAATAACTTTACTACTTTATTAGTAGAAATAGGATCCTTGGAGCATCAAAATAATGGATGGAAGTCGAATTTTATAGGAAGACTTACTTTTGTTATTTTCAATTTTATCAAAATCTAGAAAACATTTTGACACCTGGTTTCTAGTGTTTGAATAAAAATTGAAGGGAGCATTGAATACTAAACACAAAAATACAACTTAACAACTTTGAACAAAATCAGTTTGAACCCAATTTCTTTTTTTTTTTATCTTTAAATTTGAAAATTATTTTTCGAAAAGCTGTTCATTAAGACAACTTAGTTTAAAAAGAAAATAAAAGAAGAGATTCCTGGCTTTACAAAGCGGTATAACATGCCATTGTAATGGTTACAGGTATTTTTAAATATGTATTTTTTCTTTTCTTTTTTAAGTAAATTGTTTAAGTAAATTGGTCCTGCCGTTATTTTTAATTTTCTCAAAAACTAAAAAACACTTGAACATTTTTTTTTCAGTTTTTGACTAAGCCATCGAATATTAAAAACAAAAATACTATATAATTTCGTAAAATTAAAAAAAAAAAAAAAAAAAAAAAATAGTGTGAACACAAATGTTTTCATTATTTTTTTTAAAAATTTTGAGTTAGAAAATCAATTTTTCAAAAACTATTCTCTCAAATTATATTAATTAAAAACATAATAAAAGAACCGATTTCTGGCTTTAAAAAAAAGTGTATCAGGACAATGTATAAGTATTGCCATTGTTTTTAAATCATTTTTTTTTCCATATTAAGTCGATTTTTTAGAAAATTGCCCCTCCCGCCTGAACGGGGGAAGATAGACCCCCCTCTATACGATTTTTTCATGTCTCAACTTAACCTACAAGCTCAAGATTTTTGTCACACCTTAGGTGCATCCACCTGTATAATAGTAATAACATTTTTGCAAAAATATTTCTTGATTGAAAAAAAAATTAATTTTTTGTTGGAAAATTAAATACATTATGTACATTATTTTGAAAATGTACATAGGTATATATGATGCGTTTTCATATCTTTAGAGAAAGATCTTTAGGTACTTTCTCTATGCAAATATGCAAGTCTTGCATGCAGATAATAGTTGTGTTTTGTTGAGCTAGTTACTGTGCCGATTCTGCAATGTTCCACATTAAGCCATAGAGTTACTGAAGAGCAAATGTGCTGTTAACTTGTTGTTGGTAGAATTTGCATGTGAAAATTTAGCTTAATGTGAAGAATTTCTGAATGTGCACATTAAAGAGTTGAACAAAACACACCTAATATACTGCCTTTGCAGATAATAATGCATTAAAAATGCGTTTTTTCGAAAGGCCATATAAAAGGTATAGCACTTAAACCATTATATTTAATAAAAGAGCTGAGTACCCTAGTGATGAATATGAGAGTCCAAGACCTCTTAGGAGGGCCTTCTGTATGCAAGACGCACTGAAAAAATGCAAAAATAAATCGTTTTTACAAATAATTGTGATAGCAAAATAATTTTTGTTCCTAATTATAGAGTGGTCCCTCGCTCTCCTCATCTACAAAATGAGGACCCATAAATCTCTTTCCATGGGGCCATCATATCCACCCAAAATTTGCTGTGGGCTCTTAGTCTATTATCAAACCTTCCTTGAGTTTTTTTTTTATGTTCTGCTTTTTCGTTATGAAATGCTGTTAAAATCTCCAATAAGTATAACGAGCAATATTTTTCAAAAATTCTTTAATGTCGGGTCTTAAAACTAAAAGCTAAGTATCCGTATGTCAAAGATTGCTTTTTGATCAGTGAAGTTTTCACTTTACAATTTCGAAACATAATTAGCCAGTTCAGGTTTCTCAAGCTCACTGAGATCTCAGAGATCTCAGCAATCTCAGAAATCTGAACGTAATTCCTCAGTGAGATTCCTCACTTTTGCTGTCAAAAAACTGAGACTGATATTTTTTGGATTCGCTTGCTCAATTATTTTTTGTCGCAGTTGATTAATTAATAAAAAAGAGATGGAAATTGGTTTTGACTTCTAGCGGAGAAATTTTGTTCAAGTTTCTCCTTCTGCTCAGTGGAGCTGACGGAGCTTGCTCAGTGAGATCTCAGTGAGATCTTAGAAACGTGAACTGGCTAAATAAATTAATAGATTAATACTGGGGTTGGGTTGGGGTGACCTTTTCTAAAACTATCAGAATTTCATGGTGTCACGTTCATGCCTATCGTTAATAACGCCTCCGAAATTGAAATGCCTAATTTCTTATGTGTCACGCAACAATATAAACGAAAAGTAGTCATCATCCTCCTTTTTTACATTTGAAGACTTTTGTTTAACAAATCGTAAGCGGAAACAAATTTAAAAAAAAACATAATGGGTACGTTAGGGTCTTAAGAGCTCGCTTTTTATAACTAAAACAAAAATGCTCATACTTAAACAAATTAACGTAAGTATTTAGTATTTCGCTTGGCTACACTGCTGCAAAATAAACTAGAAAATGTGTAAAGATGTGCAAATGCAAATATACCAAATGAAAAAGGGCTATCTTCACGTCGGTCGTCGTCGTGTAACCAAACTTACTTCGCGTAACATTAAAAATATATTCGTTGGCAAATACCGTTGCTCTTGGATTTTCAATTTCTCCGTAGCTAGATCTTACAGATGTTTATGTACAGTACACATAAATTTTGGAAAATAAAGTTTAAAATTGACTTTTATCGTTATTATTCTGAAAATTCGATATGATTAGTTTAACAGTTAGATGGAAGGTACCGTGTTATTTTTTTCAATCGCAATATTATCGAATTTTACGAATCGTGTATAATACCGTTTCAATTAATTGTTAGATCTAAATACCCCAACTCCTTTTTAACTTTTCTATGTTATTAAAATCCAATTTCAAAGTAATTACTTATATTGAAATGAGCTCATTAAGATTTTCATATCATATAAAATAGTTCTTCATTTCATTTCATTGCAATGAAA
This sequence comes from Epistrophella euchroma, assembly GCA_947049315.1. NCBI lineage: Eukaryota > Metazoa > Arthropoda > Insecta > Diptera > Syrphidae > Epistrophella > Epistrophella euchroma. The sequence goes on along the minus strand of OX346247.1, from coordinate 100,420,440 downwards.
AGCCATCTTAGACGAAGACGTGTCTCCAAAGTCAGAACAAATTGTTCTGCAAATGCTGAAGAATTTTGCAAAAACACAACCTTACATGGACTTAAATATATTGTGCAAAAGGACTTAAGCATATTCGAAAGAATCTTTTTCTTTTGTTCTATTGTTTTTGTAGTTATAGCAGCGGTATATTTCATATCGAATGTCTATTCAAAATGGCAGCGTACTCCGGTGATTGTTGGTTTAAATGCTGCTCCAAATTTTATAACTAAATCACCCTTTCCAGCAGTAACAATTTGTAATTTAAATCAAGCTATGAAGACAAAAGCTCAGCGTTTTAATAAGTATATGAGTGGATTTAATAGTAAATTTAGAAAATAATATTTTGATACAAATTATTTCTTTTTCAGTGACAGCCTTGAGAATTCTATGTTGCAGTTGCTTTGCAATCGTGAAGTGTCTTTAAAATATTCAAATTCAGTTAAAGATTGGACAATTCTTGAGGATTTTATTGAAGAAGTAAGTATAGTATACAAAATATTCAGTAAAATTCTTCATTTGAAGGTAAATATTTACGATATTTTTAAATACACTGTCAGTTCTATAAGCTTGTTTGGTTTCCTTAGCCTTTGCTCCTACATTTTGTGTTAGAAGTAATAGAACTCATTTGAGGATTTACAAACATATAGGCGACAAAATTGTGTCGTTTCGAAGTTTAGCAATTTATAGGGTGAAATGGGGTTAAACAAAAAAATATATCCGATTTAAGGCTGATTTCCAATGCGCATTGGGTGTCGGTTTGGCAGATTTTTTTGTCAACGCGAAAGTTCACATATAGCAATTTATGCAAAGTGTTTACAATGGCTCGTTGGGCAGATATATTACGAAACCAACGTAACATAAGCTACCTCAACGTTAAAGTTAAAAAAAATCAACTTCAGCATGCGCTTTGACAATTAAACTAATGTTCGAATTCCTTTCAACAAAAAAATTGATTTGTTTAGAAGAAAAAATCGTTTTTTCTGGACAAAGTCCTCTTATTGAATGAAAAAAAAATCGATTTTGTTTTAAAAAAATCGAATTGTTTGTTGAAAGGAATTCGAGATTACAGTTATGTAGGTTCCTTTTGATTTTCAGATTCTCTTCAAGTCGTCTGTCATGTCGACGCGTCCGTAAAGCTTGTAAACGTATACATAAGCGTCTCTAAAGCGAACGCATCATTGGAAATCAGCCTTAAAAATTTTGGGCTTTAGGCCTAAATATTCAAAAAAAAAAAAAAAAAAAAAAATGAAGAACTATAATAAAGACATTTTCTTAACTGCCATAAATTATTATTTTGTTCTTGTTCCTATTTATTTATCAAAAAAAAAAAAAAAACTAAATTTTGCACGGAAGAAGCCGTGTCCGAACGGTTCAGCTAGTAACTCATATAATGAGAAAGTGATTTTTTATGATTTTTTTTTTTAATGAAACAAAATGAACTTCTCCTTCTAAAGGTCTCTCAACCTTGTGACAAAATGCTGCTTGCATGTCGTTTTGGTGGCATCGACTACAACTGCCAAGACATTTTCCAGCAAATTCTAACTGATGAGGGACTATGTTGTTCATTTAATGTTGTCCACCCGGCTTTTATGTTTGTCCATCGAGGCAGTTTGAGGTAAGTTTTTCATTTTTTTTCATTTACATTCAACAATGACACAACCAATTGTGTTCATCATAGCCCTGAACAAATAAATGATTCTTCATTCTCTGATGGTTCTGTACCGGTTGATTGGGATCCCGAAAAAGGTTATCCAAAATTAATGCCTAGAAAATTCTATCCACGTGCAGCAGCTGGAACGGGTGAGTCTCTTGGATTCACAGTTGTTCTGAATGTTGATTTGGATGAATATTATTGTTCATCAGCTAGTGGACCTGGTTTTAAGGTATAGAAGCTTTACAAAATTTTTCGAGCTATTTTTTTTTTAACAAAAACCCACTTTGTACTACAGATTTCTTTGCATAGTCCCACTGAAACTCCGCAACTTCGAGAAACTGGTCTCTTGCTTCAAGCCGGTTACGAAACTAAAGTACGAATTATGGCAGTGAAATCAGAAGCTAGCACTGAACTTCGCTACATACGCAGAGAATATCGGCAGTGTATTTTCAATGACGAATCCAAACTGGTCTACTATAGATTCTATACAAAAAGGAATTGTGAAATAGAATGCGATGCCAAGCTAATGTTGAAGAATTGTAATTGTGTAATGTTTTACATGCCGAAGGTGTATCCTAATGTAAGCCGGTGCGGTATCAGAGACAAACCATGTGTCGATGGTGTTTTGAGACGATCACATGTACGGGATGTTCAAGAAATGGAATGTCATGACTTTTGTTTGCCAAGTTGTTTTGATTTGACATTTTTGCCAGATTTCTTCTCGGCTCCAATATCGCACAAAGGATTTTCGATTAGACGGCAGCTAATACAAAACATGAGCAATGAATATGCATCGCAGAATATCGCTGTAGCCCATATGTACTTTAAGGAGAATACGTTTAGAAGCAGTGTTAAGACGCAGTTCATAGGGATAACGGATTTTTTATGTGAGTAAAAATAGCAACAAGAATATAATGTTATAAACCATTAGATTAAAAAAGACTTTGTCCTAAATTTTTAATTTTAAAACGTACAAAAACATGTGCACAGTAATTAGCGGGGCGCAATTAACAAAATGTAAAATAAATATTTAACTTAAAAAAAAGGATATTCTTAGGGAGCGCATTCAGGTATAGAACATTAACAAAACAAAAAAAATGTAAGGAAAAACTTGGAAAGCACACCAAATGTGTACGTGAAGAAGGAAATAACCAAATGTTATGTAAGTGATAAATTTAATAAATTTGGTGGCACAACATCTCATGAAGAACTAGGGCCTAGTGACTTACAACTCTCAACCATTCCTGTGTGCGTGTCTGCAGGAATGGAGGAGAACGACAGTTTATTGCCGAATCCGAACGGCTAATGTAAGCGGCACTTTTCTATGACAAGAGATACTCTTGGAGGGTCACTTCTTCTTTGCAAGAGGTAGTAGCTCCGAAAAAAACTTAAGGTGGAAGCGGCTGGCATTGAACCCCAGACCTCTGGCATGACAGTCCAATGCACTGACCATCACGACACGGGCTACTACACATATAACTTTATAGACCCTTTAAAATAAATATACAAAATAAGCATTAACAGAGTCACTATGGCGTATACGTACTTTTTTTATCAGCATTATATTAGTTAGATTTAAAAATCTGTACATCACAACTTAACAGGTCCTTTTGAATAGCAAACCTCTTTTAAATCAAAATAAATCTTTATGTGAGTCAAGTCAGAGTTTGTTGTTAAAAAAATCGATTGCGAATTTTATCTCACTAAAATTATACTTCCTTCGGCATAAATATTTTTTTGTCTTTTGATAATTGTGAAGTGGTGTGAATATTAATGAGTTTAGTGTGTTCTCTTCGTCAAACAATTTTTAAAAATTAAGTTTTTTTTATTACCACAAATTCCTAGTCAATCAAATTCATATTCGTATACAGTAGGTAATATGCATTTCTTTTTGAATTACATCAAAGACCACAGCACATAAAAAAAGGTATATTCAAGAAAATATTGAGAAAGTGGTAATTTTAGGCTTAGAATCAAAGAAAAGTTGGGTGTACGAATATGGATTGGTCTTATCTTTAAACTGAGTGTTTGGAATTTTGTTAAGAAATGACCTCTCTTTGTGAAGGGGTGCTATTTTTTTGGGTCTGTGATATCTTACTTACTTACTTTAGATGGCGCTTACAGCCCAGGATGGACTACGACCTCAACCAACAAGTCCCTTCAGCCAGCTCGCTCCCTAGCTAGCTTCCTCCAGTTACACACTCCAAATGTGTTCTCCACCAAGCTATGAATTACGAATAAAACGCACCTAATATTTTTATTTTTATTTGTCAAAAAAAACGATTTTTGTATAATTTAGTAACGCAGAGTGTTCAAAAACCCTCAACCAATGTTGAACTTTGCAATTTTCTTAATTTTTCTTTCCGCAATAACTTTATACAAAATTAATAGAAAACTTAAAAAAAGACGAATAAAATCGGTAAAATCGTTCTCAAGTTATGGCGGGACCAAGGGAAAAGGGATTCAGAATTCATTTTTATAAGATAATGTGAACATGATCTTCAAATTTCAAGTGCGGCTATCAAAATATCATAAAGACAAATTTTTTTTTTCATTATTTATCAGCCAACACTGGTGGCTTAATGGGACTGTTTATGGGTTTCAGTTTCATTTCACTGGCAGAATTGGTTTACTTCGGTGTCATACGACCTTTTCGCCGATTTCTACACCGTCGTTTCAACAAAATTCCAATTAAAACAATAACAGCAGTAAATAAATATCATAATAATTACAGGGTACATAAATGACTATCAATGCTTTACATTTTTATCATTTTACTAACCCTCATTTATAGGATGACCCTCAACCAGGCCAACCATCACAAACAAGGCTACAACTGCTCGATTACACCTCAAACAAACGGAACTACAATTATAGATCAAGATTAGTGCATCTATCATCGTCGTCGTTTGCCCCAAATAAAATAATTCCCATCACTAAAAAGCAAGAATACCATCAACAGCTACAGCTGCAGAATATTAGAACAATTTCACAATCCTTGAGGAAGGATTAAAAATGCCCCAACACAATTCCACCACCACTCCATTCATGTAGCCATTAAATACAAAATTTTATTACTGTCACACAGTGTGTTATATTATTTGTTTTTTGCAATAAAGTAATGGATTTGTTGCAACAAAATGCATGTTTATGTTGTATGTTTGAAGTTGTTGATTGTTGTTTGTCAACAAAATTGTCCTGATTATCTTTTTTTTTGATATTCGAAAATTAATTTTGGTAAGTATTTAAAGCTGGAAAATATGGGAATAGAATTTAGTTAGCAAAAGGATTAATATGAGTGAAAAGCTTTCGCAGAAACACCGAGATATCCATGAGAAGAGTGACGAGGAAGAAAACAGCACGTTCTATGTGGGCCTTAAGAAAAATATTCGGGATTTCCTATTGAACTCAACCTTACATGGCCTCAAGTACATTGCTGATGATAAGATTACTGTTTTCGAAAGGTCATCAATTATCATTCTTAAAAACTACAATTTAATTTTTAATATCCTTAAGTCCTTAATATACTTTCAGATCATTCTTTGGATTATCTTTTGTATTTGTTATCATGTGTTCGGCGTTTTTCATATCGAATGTTTACACAAAATGGTGTGAAACACCAATTATAATCACCACAAGCCCCGAACCAACTTTAATAACAACAATACCGTTCCCGGCAGTAACAATTTGCAGCTTGAATAAAGCTTTAAAAAGTCGCGTAATGGAGTTGGATAGGTATAAGTTTGAATTTATTAAAGAATAAGCAAATAGAGCTCAAGTTTTGTTGGATTAAACCTTTATAAAGTTCACAATTAAACTACACTCTTCTCATGAGTCTCTGCGCCAAGGACTTTAAGGCAAATTTATTTTTTGGTCAGTTATCATGGAAGAATTTCAAACTTCTTCTTATGAGAGTAAGTATTACATTTATTTGTATTTTTTTATTCTGGTGTTTTATTTTAAAAGGACCATGGGCATTTTGGTCCCATTTTTAAACTTTGCTCAACAATGATGATTGATGAAACTTATGTCGTATAAAAGCTAATAGAGTACGTTATTTTAGTATACGACGGCTTAATTGAAATCGAGCGCGAAAATAGTGTTTTTGCGAATTTTATAAAAAAAAAGTATTTAAAATGGATTTTTTTTTAATGGCAACACTTTTTTGAAAGCCAAAAGTCTCTTCTTTCATTTCTTTTTTAAATCAACTTAATCCTGTTTATAGTTTTCGAAAAAATTACTTCCAACCTAAAAATGATAAAAAATTAAAATTTGAATATTGATTTTTTCACAATTTTAAATTAAAAAGTTCTAAGAGGTTGTTAATACAAAACCCAATTTAGAACCTAGTAATTAAAATTGTGAAAAAAAGTTAATATTCAATTTTTTGCTTTTCAACATTTTTTAGTTAGAAGTAATTTTTTTGAAAACTATAAACAGGATTAAGTTGGTTTAGAAAAGGAATGAAAAAAGACACGTTTGGCTTTCATAAAAGGCATAACATTCTTTAGTAAGTGTTGCCATTTTTTTATTACCATTTTAAATACATTTTTTTTATAAAATGCGCAAAAACACAATTTTCGAGCTCGATTTCAACTAGGCCGCCATATAATAAAATAAAGTACTCTTCATAAGCTTTAATTAAACATTATTTTCATCACTGTTGGGCAATATTAAAAGTGGTTTAAAATTAGTATCCCAACAATATGTAAAAAGATAAGCAATAAACATTTTTTTCAATTTTAGGTTGCTCAACCATGTGATCAAATGCTTGCTTACTGCCGTTTCGGATCAAAACCTGAAAGCTGTATTAGAATTTTTAATCCTGTTTTAACCGATGAAGGACTCTGTTGTACGTTTAATGCCCTCGATCCACATTTTCTTATGAAAAATTATTCGTGAGTTTTATAAAAATTATTATAAGAATGTTATTTTTTTTTTTACTAATAAGTTTCGAATAAGAAAATTATAAAATTAAATGTCAGGCAAAAATGATGACAAAATATTTAAAGCTTGTAGCATATGCGGCATACAAATTTCAAAATACTTTGTCATCGATTTGTACAGTTTCAAAATACATAAATGTTAATTTGTAAATTTTACACCTATATTTCTTGTGTTATTAATATTGAAATAATTATATTCATAATTATTTTCTAGAGATGATGAACGGTTTAGCGCAAGTTTTACAGACGATGTTCCTATTGATTGGACTCCTGAAAAAGGATTTAGTAACAATTTGCCTCTTAAGTTTTTTCCACGAATAGCTCCAGGAACTGGCAGCCAAATGGGTCTTACTGTTGTACTGAATGCTTCGTCTTCGGAATATTATTGCAGTTCATCAAAGAGCATTGGGTTTAAGGTAAATTTAGTGCCTTATCAGATTTAACTAGATTTTAGACTTATTAGAAGAAATATTTTAGCAATCATCTGCTCTCATCTACGTATAGGCAATAGATAAAGTATAAGCACATGCTCAGAGAATGTAATACTTGATAAGAAGCAGAAAAGATGTTCTTAGGAAAATAGGACCAGCTCCTTTTTCTTTTGCATACATTTTTATAACAAACAATCAGTAAGAACCTCCTCCTTCTGCTCTCATACCTTTGTTCTTACAACTATCTATGTTTACCCTACGTCAGGAACACAAAAAGAAAAAAGGCCTTTAAAAAAGGAGAATGTGTATGTCTCACGCAATTTTTTTTTTTTTCAAAATCGTCTACAGTATTTTATAATAAGAAATTTATTTTTTAAAAAACCACGCTCCAAAGTTTTTTGACTTTGTTTCTCATTTCCAGCGGCGGCGGCTGCCAGTTCCAGTTGACTGGAACTTGAAATTTCACAAACTGGAAAAGCTTTTGGTTTCCCAGAAAATTCTTGTTGCGTTTTCGCAACGCTGTGAAATTAAAATTAAAAAAGGAGTATTAAAATTATAAAAGTAACATTTTCTTCTTACATGGAATACATTTACTTTATATGAATACTTTTATGAGAAAATTATTAAATACACCTAAAGATACACTGAGTAATGAGGAGATTACTGAAAATTAATAAAATTGTTAAAAATAAAAATAAAAATTCACCTAAAAAAATATTTTTTTTTTTCAAAAATTTATAAAAAATCAAAAAAAAAGATAAAAATCAATAAAAAAAAAGGAGATAAAAATCAATAATTGTAAAAAAAAGCAACAACAACAAAAAATTTTTGTGAATTGGGGTCATTTTTTTGGGGCCTCTTTTTATTTTGCATTTTGGGGTTGAATTTCATTATGAAAAACGAAAATATTTTTCGTTTGGGGACATTTTTCATTGGGGCCGAATTTCAAGTAGCTTTTAAAATTTATTTAAAGTTTATCAAATATTCTTATTACACATTGAAGAAATCATGTCTTGGAATGAATGTGTGAAGCATATTAATGAGTTATTAGTAAGGACCGGATTTTGAAGCATTTTTAAATTTAAAAAAAAAAAAATCAAAAACGCCTACATGCAATTTGGTCCCAATAAAAAATGTCCCGGCTCAAACGAAAAATGAAAAACGGTCCCGAAATTGGGGCTTTTTTCATAATGAAAAATGACCTCAATTTCAAAATGGAAAAATGACCTCAAAGCTTAATAAAAAAAAGGCCTCAAAAAAGTAAGAAATACTCAAACCAATACATCGAAAAAGTGCCCTAAAAATAAACACGTAAAGCAACAACAACAGATAAAAGTGGGGGCCATTTTTCATAATGAAATTTAACCCCAAAATGAAAAATGAAAAAGGCAATAAAATAATGAAAAAATGACCCCAATTTTCAAAATTTAAACAGTTTTTTGTTGTTGCTTTTCATTTGAATTTTTGGGGGCCATTTTCAATTTTTTTCTTTTTCTTTTAAAAAGGAAACTCAATAAGGACTTTTTAAAAACATTTTTTAAGTTAAAGGTCCAATTTGTTCATTGTCTATTAGATTTCAAATCGTTATTAAAAGTAGGAAATTCACATTTCTTGTATGAAATTAAATAAAAAATTCTTTTTTAATGATGACATTAAATTTAATGGAAAGTGAATAAATTGGGGCTAATATTAAGACGCGTCAATTGTTAGACTAAAACAACAAACAAAAGTGGTTGCTTTTCACAAATTGGTAATTCATAGTTAGCGTAGCATTATAAGTTAAATAAAACGCTATATCAACTTTTATGTCCAATCTTTATTCTCTGGATGTTTTCACACCCTTTTTTGGGTGAAAACCAAACTACGTTACCGACATTTAAGGTTCAAGCCCACAATGTTTGTCCACTTTTATATTCACTAATTTAGTGGCTAATTTATCGGCACTTTTGGTTTTGTTATTGTTCAAGGGAAATTTTACCGCGCTAGCTATAAAATTGTCAATAAAACGCACCTATAATTAAAATATTGAAATTGTTAATTTTTTTTGTCAATATTAAAACAATATACTTATTTGCATAATAAATGAAAATATTTTGTCATTCTAGGTTCTCGTCCACAATCCAGCTGAGCAACCAAAAATAAGCAGTTTTGGTTTTTTAGTAACTGCCGGTCGCGAGAGTCGTATTTCAATTGATCCTCAATATCAAACGGCTGTTCCTCAAATTCGTGGAGTAAGTACAAAGATCCGTCAATGTTTGTTCTCCGATGAAGGCAATTTGAACTTCTATCGAACTTATTCGCGTAAAAACTGTCAACTCGAATGCGAAGCTCACATAATTTTCAAATTTTGTGGTTGTATTTTGTATTATCTTCCGAAAATCGATCCAGATACGAAAATTTGCGGACCCAAAGACAACGAATGTACGAAATCAATTCAAAGTGAAATTCAATCGACAACCGGAAATTATTCGTGTGATTCTTGTTTGCCGGCATGTTTCGAGCTGAGCTATAATCCTTCGGTTACTTCGACAAAAATGGTAAATGGGGATTTCGATACAAATGATGATTATCCTCCTGAATTATGGACGGATATACAGGATATCACAATAATACATTTTTATTACTTGACAAATGTTTTTCGAAGCACTACGAAAGGAGAGATTTTTGGATTTACCGAATTTTTATGTAAAGAAAAACATACTGCTGTAAGATTTTTGGCAAATTTTCGAATTTAAAATTTATTACATTTCAGCTAATATCGGAGGATTATTGGGACTTTTTATGGGCTTTAGTTTCTTTTCTGTTATTGAAATATTATATTTTATAGTGTTGCGTCCAAATTGTGATCAAAGAACTAAGAAACGCCAGAAGAGGAGATCAGAAAAGAGTGTAAATTTTTGAATATTTTTGTTTTTAACAAATAATGAACATTAAGCTTATTTGTTCTGTATTTCAGTTGAGAAACAACAACGTCTGGATGACCCCTATTAAGGGTAGAAAACCGATAAGGATAGGATTAGGGAAAAATTTAATAGTTGATAAAAAGAATGCTTGGAGTTCCAATCAATTTTTTATCCGACATGAAAATGGGGCAAATGATGCAGTTTTTCCTTATATAAGTTAGAAAATTAATCAATTTTTTCGGAACTTTTGAAAAATAGAAAATTCTATAGAAATATGTACTATATATTGGGAAAAAATGTTTGTATATTTTTTAAGTGTTAAAAAACTTTGTAGTGAATTATTAAACAAAATAAAACTTTATTTTCTTAAAAGGATCGCATCTTTAAGGCAATACCCATATCAAATAGTTTATATTTATTTCCTTAAAATCCAAAAACACCTCCAAGTTTCCTAAAGTCCACATTAGCGTACACAGCTGTTTCATTTTTCATAATTCCACAAAATACAGAGCCACGTTCTCTGTAACGCAATGTTGTATGCCCTATTTTTTCAAGCTCATTAATAACATCCTTAAAATAATACATAAAGAAAATTGTAATTTTATTACATATTTATAAAACCTTTATCATTCTAGAAGGCACCTTTAACATTCCGTATTCGTATTCAAAGAAATTCGGAATTAATTGATGATGAAATCTTGGGGCATCAATAGCTTGTTTTATATCATTTCCCAACCATAAAATTCGCAGTAAAATATTTACAAGAGCTGAAATTATTTTCGGTCCACCTGCACCGCCCACAACAAGTTTGACATCTCCTTGGATAGTTGTGACGATTGTTGGTGACATAGATGACATTGGACGTTTATTTGGATGGATAAGATTTGCTTTCGATGGTGGAAGGGAGAAGTAGTTTTGTAGACCTGGAATTGAAAAGTCACCTATGGCACTGTTGAAGAGGATGCCTGTTCGCTTGCCCATGATGGCTGAACCAAAACTAAAAAAAAAAATCAGTGAAACAAATAAGCTATATACAATTAAAATACGTAAAAAAAAACAATTTTTTTAAATATTATAGAAACAACTCCAAATTATAAGAGAAATTCCTTAATAATTACTGAATAAAATTTGATAAGTTTACTGGTCCTGGTAAAGTTTTCAAAACCTTTTGAACTGTGATTAGTCAGGTGCAAAAAAAAAAGAAAATTTTCCAAGTCAGTAATCAGTAAAGAAATTTCTCTCGTAATTTAGAGTTGTTTCGATATTACTCTACCTACTTAAAATATTTGATATTAAACCTTCATAAACTTAGAACTTGGTGTACTTTTAGATCTCATTGCCTTTCGCGTCTCTTTTTTTAACATTTATGTTTTTAGTGTGATTTCACTTCTTTTTGCAAAGTATGTATCAGAACAGCAATGACAACTCTTCGATAAAAATGGGTTGATGCCACGCCTCTAGAGGATTCAAATTTTCAATTTTGCATGCGTTACAAGACCTATCGCTATAAAAAATTTCAACATTCTAAAACAATCAGAAGTTCTCCATAACTGAAGAAGTGGGCGGATACCATGGCCCCTAGGGAAAACCTAAAATCTAGGATTTTTCGCTTTGTACTTGCAACGTGTACAAAGCCTTATCGCTCTACCGAATTTGATCATTCTACAAGCTACAACAATTAAGAGTCGTCCATACAATTGATAACTATTTTAAGAAAAGTGGGTAGATGCCACGCCTCCGGAATGATAAATCTCAAATTAAAATTTTTTTCCTTTTCACTCATTGTAAGACCTACCGTTCTACCAAATTTTATCATTCTACTAATCAGAAGTGCTCTATATATAATTGATAGCAATTTTGGAAAAGTGGGCGGACACCATGCCCCCTGTATTAAAAACGCCAAATTTTCGATGTTTACTTTGTATACAAGACGTTGTGCGAAATTACAACAATCTAAGGTGACAGGAAGTAATCCATAAATTTGATGATCTGTCAGTCAGTGAGTCAGTCAGTTACGGTTTTCGCGATTTTTGAAAGCCTATATCTCAGGAACTACTGATTCTAAGAAGTTGGTGAGACTCCTTTCTTTGTCCAGCTTAGAAAATATGGGGAGTTATAAGTTTCTGACATTATTGGTTCCGAAGTTAGAGGGCGGGTCGAAAATCGCTTTAGGGGTAGTGCCGAAAACTTGACTGGGTACTATCAGCCACTTTGATTATGATAAATTAAGTGGCGCAATAGCTGATAACTTCAAGTCCAAATATCTCGACTTTCCCATTAACGGTTTTGAAAATATTCAATTATCATAAGAAGAAGTTCGTTCGATTTAGTTGTAATTTTTTGTAATTAATAAAATCGAAGTTATTAGTTTTTACTCACTAATAATGAATTGAGCTTGTAACAGATACAGCATCTCCATTCGGAGCCAAAACTGATAAATGCCCGGTCCCATGCTCATCGACTGGGCTAGATTCACCTCCATAATAATAAGGATCACTGTAAGCCAATGTGTCATTAATTTTTAGCCTCAAAAATTCAGCCCATTCTGGTGAAAGCATTTTTTCTAAAAACTTAAACAAAAAAAAACAAATTCTTCAACTTAAAGTTGTTTTTACACTTAGGGCCAGTTGTACAAATATTTGATCCGTGGTTCAGGAATTTTAACTTACCAATTTCGGCGGATTAACTGTGGTTCAACGATGGTTCAGGCATGTAATTGGCTTTTAGTGCATATTCGAACCTTGAACCATCGTTGAACCTCAGTTAACCTGCCGAAATCGGCGAGTTAAAATTCCTGAACCACGGATCAAAATTTAAACCACGATTGTACAACTGGCACTTAAAGACTTTCTCATAAACCTACCGCTTCTTGATTATTGAAGTCAGGATCTCCAAGTTTCCATCGACTAGCAAATCCAAACTTAAGTGCTTCAACGATTCGATGAGTCAATATTCGATTGTTAACTTTGATTCCTTCGAAATTATATCCTTTCAGAATATTCATGGCTTGGCCGATAATTACACCACTTCCAACTGGAGGTACAAGGTACATTACATTAGATCCCAAATTCAAGCCTATCGAATCTAATATCTCAGCCTTAAAGTTGTTTAAGTCATTTAAAGAAATTATGCTTCCGATATCCTCTAAATCTCTTGCAATCACTTCAGCTAGATTTCCAGTGTAAAAGTCTTGGGGTCCGTTCTTAGCTAAAATTCGATAGGTCTCACAAAGTTGTTGGGGTGGATCAACAATGGATCCCACTCGTTTGTAATTACCTGTTGTTTTGTTTATGAACATTTCTCTAAAATTAAATTAAGTACTGAAATAATTTAAAGTGTAAAAATGAGATGATACCTCAAAAATTCGTCATTTTTGATTCGAGGGTTAAAAAACAGAGAGTCCCATTGATGTTTCGATAGCTCGAAGCCATTTTCACAAATTTCAATAGTCGGCTGAAGAATTCGATTCCAAGGAAGTGATCCAAATTTTCTATGTGCAACTTCATAGCCCATAACCTCCCCAGGAACTGCAATTGAAATCGGTCCATCAAGGTTCGAATCGAGATGTTTCCCAGTTCTAGAGAAATGGTCTATATTAATAGCTTTGGGTGCTTTTTCACGAGCAATTACAGTCGAGGAATGATTCAATGAATGTTGGAAAATATTCATTATAAAGCCACCACCGATACCCATACTTTGCATAGTAACAAGACCATTACAAGCGAGTGTAGCGAGAGCCGAATCTACAGCATTTCCTCCTTGTTGTAGGATATCTCTAGAATAAAATTGTGATTTTTTAAAATTCTCTATCTTCTCCTTAAAGAAAATTAATCGATCTACCGTCCAATTCGACTGCATATTTCACTATCCGAACAAACTGCTGCTTTTTGGAAGACATGTAAGACCGATGGAGAAGGTGGTAAGGGAATTTCAGTATCTGGAGGGAAGCGTAGCGACATAGGCTCTGCGGATTTGGGCTTTGTGCCCTTGCATTTGTGTTCCTTTCTTGTGATTTGATGAACATGATGTAAAAGGATTCCAATTATAGCTGCTGCGAGGGCCAAAAGTAGAAAAATCACCTTCCTTGTAGGAAATTGATGGTCTTTATATTAATTTTACGGTTATGAAAATCATGCTAATCTCACAATATACCCTTTGCTATTTAACATGTCCTGTATTCTATTTTTATACAATATCCATGTCCAAGTCCAATCAAAATTCTTATTTTGTAATAAATTTTTTTTTCCAAAATTCCTCACATTCTTATTTTTATTGGATTTCTGTCAAATCACAAAATTTTTAGGACATGCGCAGAAAAAAATAAATAAAAATTCATCATTTGTTCTCAAACTGTATTTTGTGTTACTGTATTACAAAAACATAATAAATTACAAAAATTGGTAAATATAATAGAGCATTATACTGGGATAAAGATTGTTATAAAAAAAAATGAGAAAATTAACAACCAAACGCAAATACTTCGTATACAATACATCTAATTTATAAATAATTATATTTAAAATGATTAACTACTATAATAATATATTTGTGTCCTTTTTTCAGCCATCTCTGCCTATCTCATATCCAGTATACTTTAAATAGTTGGAATTCAAATCCAACAGTTGCTTTTAAAAAAAATTGATCCGCAGTTGTTTATTTTTTTTTTTTTTTCGAAAGTCATAGCACAATTCCAATTTCGACGGATTCTTCGATAGGCTTGGTGAATGAGTTTTGTATTTTATTGATTTCACTTTTTTACTTTGTACAAAAAAATTTGTTGTGTAGCTATGTACTATATGTAGATTTGTGTACACACTATTCTATTAGTTATGGTATGATTATGTTGTCCTAAAAACCATGTATGCCACCTCCTTTACGAAAATCTGCATTTGCATAGATGGCCGTTCTGTTTTGAACTATTCCACACATTGAAGATCCTCTACCGATAAAGGGTTTTGTTTTATGCCCCTTTGCCTGTAGAAGTTTTATTATGCTCTGGAAAAAAGAAGAAAATTTTAGTAATTTAAGACACAAATGATGAAATTAAAAAGTTAAATACTTTAGGAAAAATATTATTTAATTTTTTATTCAAGTCCAGGTTAGGCTTAGGCATAAAGCTATAGAGCTAAATATGCAAAAAAAAAAAACACCTCCAATTTAAAAGTGATGATTTCAAGGTTTCCGGGATCTGAGCAACAATATATGTGCAGGATATCATTACTATTATATAAAGACGAAACAAATATTTTGTTTGTCCGCGTTTTTCTCAGAAAGTATTCAACCGATTTACTTGAAACAAGTTTTATAATTTTATTTATTCTTTGAAGCATGTAAATAGATACTTTTTATTTGTTAAATATATTTGTTGAATTAGATTAATAACTTTTAAGAAAATTTCGTACACTTTTTTGTCGAAGTTGACCAACATATTCAATTATGCTTTTAAACCTGCTTGATATTTTACTAAAGTGGGATTTTTTGTAAAAAGTCAATAGTTTTATGCAAATTTTAAGCCCTAAATCATTTCTTAACTGTACTTCTAAGCTAAGAAATAAATTTATTTACTAATTATAAATTTATCAACTTTTTGTATTTTTGCATCTATGAATTCGATTCAATCGCAATGACTGGGTTGCTGCTTTGTTCCATTTCATTATCGTTCCGTGTTTTGTGCATTTTCTTTTGTGTATTTGCTTCTGAATCTCTGTCCACTCAATTGTTCGCTCATCCACTCATTTACATTTTTATTCCTCCCTTCATTCGACTCAATTGTTGACTTTTTGTATAGACGACGGCCAATGCGTAGTGTGTTTGGTTTTTCCTTCTTCTTAAGCGAACTAAAATGTTACATACATACCTACATATTTTAAGTATGGGCACCACTGCCGTGCGCAGTGTGTTTATTTTTTGCTTGTTCTGCAGTGAACAGAAGTGTTACATAAATGTACATATTTTGAGAGGAAAATAGGCAGTGAATTCAGTAGAAAGCAGCATGAAAAAAAAGGTTTACTGAAAGCTGCTGAAGATTATGAAAATGAAACATTACTGATTTCAACTGAGTGGAGTAAAGAATAAAATACAGTGCAAGCTCCCTTAGCCGGACAGTGACGGTCGCAACACTGTTGTCCGTCTAAGGGAGTTTCCGTCCAAAGGAAAAAATAAAAAATAGTTATAAAAGGAAATGTATAGTTGGAATCATGAAACTGTTTCAGTGATAGAAAATAAAATTCTTTATTTGGTTACGGAAAGCATATGGAAGTATGTACATATATAAAATTTTTGTTAATAATATAGTAGAAATTGCGGTTAGTCTCATGGAGCATTTGATATACTTTTACCTACTCATATTAATAAGTATATTTAAGGCTTGCGAAGCAACGCGAGCACGGGTCGGCTAGTTTTAAATTAATACCAAGCTAGGCATAACCATCAAAAAGGTCAGCTCAGTCGCTCATAAAACGACAGTTTCAGTAATTGGTCTATCAGAGGTGATTTTTAATGATTTTTTGATTTTTTTTTTTTCAAGGTCATAGACGACCTCATCTCATAACTACAACTATAAAAGGCCTCATTTATGATGATTTAGTGCCAGTTAAACAAATGTAAAACAAATATTAATCCAGCATAGTTCGACAATCTTAACTCAAAAATTTCGTCGGATTAACTGAAGGTTATTTTTAATATCCCACAAATGCGGTTCTAAGATTATCTATAACCTTAAAAACAAAATGAAACTTACTGAACTTTTATGACAAATTGCTGACTTGCTGACATCAAGTCAGTTGAATATCCCACAAATGATGTGCTTACAAGATACTTTTTTTTTCCAAATCCCAAATATGGGTTGCTAAATCCCAGAGCCCAGTTTCTAACTTCGTCTGGATCGAATGATTGCTTTTTTTTTAATTCGACCACAATGCTGTACAAACATTTAAGATTCATACAAAATTTCTAGCTCTGGCCAATTTATGGAATTTTTTTCTGGTGCTTTAATCCCGGAACATAATTTAATTTTCGGCTAAAAATTTGCTTAACTCTGGTGTGACGTCACTTCTGGTCTTTTGGTTTTATTTATGTTAATACATTTATGAGCTCTTAGATTTTAGTACCTCATTTGTGGGATATTCACAAAAAAGAATGCAATAATGTCACTAATGGGTCATAATTGGTCAAAACTGGGCAACTAGTTTCAATAGTTTACGAATTTTCTCAAGTTCAAAACTCGAAAAGTTCATTGAATAATTTAAGGGTAACTAATTAACGAAACTAATAGTTAACCTTATACAGCCTCATAGATAATGTTTTTTGTTTTTTTTTAATAGTATCTTCAGATTAGATCAGTCAAACTAATTGTCAGATTGCAATGCAAATTGTCATCAGTGTAATTTTTTAATCAGCAGATTTTGAAATTTAATTGTGATGACATACACCTTCAACAATCCTACCAAATTTTAGAACAAAAGAATGGGAAATTAAAAAACAAAATTGTCTCATGTTGGGAGAACATAATCCACATGATATATTATCGGACAGTTTAGTGCGGTCTGTGGGCGTGTGGGGGTCATTCTACAATATTTAGCTTTTCAATAGGATTCTATTAAGCCTAATTTTGCATATGACGTAAGTCATTATACAAGTCAAGACACATTTGAAGTCAAGACATTTCAACTCATAAATTTATTAAAAAAAATCTTCTTAAATTGTTTTGAGAGCTTAAAAAATTACATTATCTGAATCTTAGTTTTTGAGAAAAAAATTCAAAATCGTAGCAGCGTTTTTTTTTTTTAATTAATTTTTTATATATGAAATTTTGTTAAAATTTTTAGGAAAACAAAATTGGTGCACCATTTATTAGTATTTTTTTTTTTTTTTTGAATTTAAAACTTAATTTCGAAAAAAAATCATCTACCACTTTTTTAGGGTAGGTATCGAATTTTCAAAAAATTAAATTTTTTTAAAAATCAAAAATTAATTTTTTTGAAAATTTGATATGCTTAGAAGCTTTTGTATAAAAAATTTGATTTAAATCAGTTATACAGATAAGGAGATAACCCAAAATAAAAAATGGTTCTATGAGAGGTGCTCTTAATAATGGCTAACTGTATATTTTGTTTTTGATTAATCATAGACCGTATCTACTAATATAAGTATTCAGAACAATTTTAATTAAAATCGTAGGATTCTTTACGAGAAAATTTAGATTTCCTGTGACGGTTTTTTAACATTTATATGGAAAGTACCGTTTATTTTGCATAACCCAGTTGTTTTCGAAATATGAATTTGATTCTAAAAAAAAAAAATATGAAACATTTTTCAAAAATCCAAAAAAAATATTTTTTTTTGAAAATGTTGGTACATAATACAATACTATTTTAATTTTTCAGAAGATTCTTCATAAAAAAATTTATCAAAATCCGTTTATTCCTTTTCGATAAAATCGAAAAAAAAAAATGGTTCCATGGGAGGTACCATTTAAAACCATTTTTTGGAAATTTTATTTACACTTTAAGGTAGCTCATACTTAATAAAATTTATTGAATTGTTTTTAGAAAAATCTGTGGAGCCATGTTTGAGAAAAACAGGATTTTTCAAAAACGCTCAAAAAAATTATTTGGCAGTTACCGTTATTTTCGGTCCTAAAAAAATTAAAAACAATGTCGGGGGAATGTCCAAAAAACACAACATAACAAGTTTAAATAAAATCGACCCATACGTGTAGACTGTAGCTGAGTACACAGACAGACAGACACACGGACGGAACCTTCAACTTACTTCTAAACTTCCAGTCTCGTAAGTTAGCTCATTCGGTACTAGCTGATGATGAATTCTAGGTGCATCGATTGCAGTTTTAATATCTTCTCCAAACCAAACAACTCTAGCTATTATCTGCGCTACGGATGTGATAATTTTTGATCCACCAGCTGATCCAATTACAAGCTTAACATGCCCTGTACTATTTGTTAAAATCATTGGTGACATTGATGACATTGCACGTTTTTGTGGCTCAATAAAGTTTTTTATTGATGGAGGCAAATCAAATTGATTCGGAACTCCAGGTGTAGAAAAGTCATCCATTCCACTGTTGAATATTATGCCAGTACGTTTTCCAGTTAATCCTGCTCCAAAGCTGAAAGCAACAAAAAATCTTTTTAGATAAGAGAAAATTTCACATATTGCTGAATATCTAAATCTTACTAATGATTTATTGAGCTAGTAACAGAAACTGCATCACCGTTCGGTGCTAGAATTGAAATGTGTGATGTTCCAAAGTCATCTTTACCGGTAAACCTTGCTCCATAAAACTCAATATCATCAGCAGTAGCTGAATCGTTGATTTTGTGTCTGAGCTCATCTCCGTATTCAGTTGAAGTTAGCTGACTTACAAGCTGAATGATGTTAGAAGAAAATATCAAATATTATAAACTTCTTATTTTATGGATCGGTTTCAAAACCTACCATTCTGAGGTCATTGAATCTCATATCACTCAGTTCCCAGCGCCTTGCGAATCCAAACTTAAATGCTTCAGCCATTCGATGTAAGGTCAGGGCCTTTTCGGTGTCGTTAGCAAAATTGTCTTTAGTCAAGTTGTAACCATTTAAAATGCTGATAATATTGGACACGATGGTTCCACTTCCAACTGGTGGTACTGCATACAGAGTATCCCTTCCCAAAGGCATTGATATCGAACTTACCATGTCAGCATTATAGGCCTCAAAATCGTCAGCTGTAATAATACTCCCTAAGTCTTTTAAGTCAGCGACTATATCTTTAGCAATCGACCCGTTATAAAAATCTAGTGGCCCGTTTTTCGACAGATTTATGTAAGTTTGACAAAGTTCTCGAGGTGGTTGAATTTTAGAACCAATCCCATGAAACTGACCGGTTGCATTATTGACAAAAGCTGATCTAAAACAAAGTTTCTCATAAGAATTTAACAAAAAAAAACAGGTACTGTGGTTCATACCTCAAGAGAGAATCATTCTTAACTGATGGTTTATATCCTAGAGAATCAAACTGATGTTGTGACATAATAAAGCCTTCTTCGCAAATTTTTATCGATGGTTCAACTATCTCCTTCCATGGCAGTGAACCGAATTCTGAATGAGCTTTATAATATCCCATTACTTCGCCAGGAACTGCTATGCCCTCAGGAGAGCTTATTGAAGCTGATGGTTTGCCAACAAACATGTTTTCGTGAGCTGCAAATGGAGCTACTTCACGAGCATCAATCGTGGTAGCACGATTGTCTTTTTTGATGAAGATGTTCATGATAAATCCACCTCCGATGCCCATACTTTGCATTGTGACGATACCATTACAAAGTAGAACAGCCAGAGCAGAGTCAATGACATTGCCACCACGTTTGAAAATGTCACTGGAAATAAAATAAACAAATGCTAAATTAATTTTTGGAATTGGATAAATCCGGAAATGGAAATAAGGAAGCTAAATAATAAAAAAGTCTATTTAAGAGATATGACGCTGATACACGATTTAAATTATTGTTTTTAACTTAACTTAACCTACTTAAGAAAGCAAACTGACTGCAATAGTAGTATACAAACTTTTCTAGTACTCTCTTCGATACCCCTGGCTCTGCCCAAAGATATAATATTCAAACCGGATTGAACTTTTTCAGAATAATAAATACTTAGTTATTTTATTGAATTTCATATAAGTTGTTGTTTTTATTGCCAAAATCCGCCTACGTTTAAAAAAATTATCTCATGAAACGAACATTTTAAAATCCCACGTTTTCAAATAAAAACAAAATTGATTGCAGTTTATTAAAGAAAAAAATTATTAATTTCCTCAATTTTCCGGTTTATCAATTACGAGTATACCTACCTGTATACAAAAAAAAACAATCGATCTGCTAGCAAGGTCAAGGTTCAAGAATCTTTCAAATGAATTAAGTAAACCCAATGTTTTGCTTACTTTTAAAGATATGATTCGTTTATTTTGTCAATGAACTTAATTTACGTTCAAGGCACGTAGACATCAAGGTGGTGTTGGTGGTTTTATCTGCCAAACGAATTTAATATTATAGATAAATAAAATAAAATTGGTAATCAACTTAACCAGAGAATCCGACGAATGAGGTGCGGATGAAATTATACTCAATTTTGACATTTTGCTGATTTATGTAAAAATTTCAAAATTGAGTCTGATTCCTCTGCACCTCATTCACCGGATCGCATCATGCATTCTAGAAAAATCATTTTATTGATGTCGATTATAGAATCCGCTATATTAACTGCATCTGCACCGCAATGGTTCGCAGTGAATAGTGCTCTCTAAATATCGCCTCACAAATTTAACGCGGAAAGAAAAGAGAACAATATACTAGGAATCACTGCGGATCCACACTTGCAAATTCTATAATCGACATGATTTATTTCTAAATTCGTTTTTGCGGAGCTATTTTTATTTTCGTGAAGGCCTTAAGCCGAAAACAGATGTGCAGCTTTTTCCCCATGCAGCGAATTTAGAAATAGAGATATCATGCATCAAAGGCTGCATGCAGAACCTGGAATATGTCAGCCTTCATAAGAACCTGTGTAAATTTATTTTCGCTGCATTGGAAAAAGCTGCACATCTGTTTTGGGCATTAACAAATTTTGGCCAAATTTTTAAGAATGTTGCAAAAATTAAAATATTATTCCACATTAGTCCACATATCCTTACTTCTGCAGTGTTTTTCAAGCGGAAGTGCTTGCAGTTTATGAAGCAGCAAGGAGTTTTGCCACATTCGAACTATTAAACATGAATATCGACTTCTTTATTGACAGTCAGGGGGCGATTAAAGCTAAAGCTATATCCTCCATCGTCACAAAGTTTAAACTGGTAAATCGTTATCGTAACGAGCTAAGATTACTCGGCGCAACAAATACAGTCACCCTTTTATGGGCCCCAGGACACCGTGATGTACGTGTGAATGAAATGGCAGACGAATTGGCCAAGAACGGTTCATCTCTTGACCCGAGCCCGAGCCAAACAGACTCCTCTCTCCTCTGTATTTATGCCACTAGAAGAAGAAAAAAGTAAAATTCACAATAGTTTCCTACAAGCCGCAAACGACAGCAATTGACACCTGTCGGGTTTCGAGGAATCTATGGCAGGAAATCTCTAAGAAAAAAACAGATTACCTTCTCAAGCTAAGCAGAGCTCAACTGTCCCTCTTGGCTGGAATCCTAAAGGGCCAAAACTCAATGGGAGGTAACCCACATAAGCAGAATGGGTATCACCACATCTGACTTATGCAGAGGATGTCAGGATGAAGAGGCGGAAGACGGCTCCTATCACTTTTTTTGTGAATGCCCCAGCCTAGCAAGAGCCAGAAAGACAGCCCTCGGAGAATACTTTTTCTACGAATTGGGTGATATCTCGTGTTTGCCACTAAGAAATTCGTTCAGAACTCAAAATGGTTCAGAGAGGCTCCCGTACGCATACCTTACCCCTAAGCTCCACTAACTCCTCCCCCTACCCGTCCTTACACCTACCTTACCTATATCCTGGGGGCACAATGGATACACTGAGATGCGAGTGAGATAATACGGCTTGTTGTATTATCCAGCACTCCAAACCTAACCTAACCTAGTCCACATATGTATGTAGCTAAGAAATACAAAAACAAATAAACCTAGTATGCTGCTGATGCGAAACAAAAATCCCATACAAAAATGACAACGAAATTACAAACAAAAAATTTCGTTCTGCTTTTCGTTCTGCGGTACGCTGGTCAGTGAGCGAAATCGATAATTGTAGCAGATTATTTGGATAGGTCTGCCCTCTTTTTTTCACACAGACTAAATTGCCTGCACGATTAATTTTGTGCGTAAAAGTGACAGTTGGTCTCTATTATACCCTTTAAGCAAATTCACTGACCCAACTTTCTCGGTCCTTCTTGGATCTTTGCTAAACTGAGTGTTTCACGCACACCTACAAAAATTCTTTGTTTCTACAGGCATTTTCCCCACACTTTTGTTTAGTTCATCTTTGCAATTGGAGCAGCGAAGACGTAGTTCTTTTTTATTTCTCTTTTCTTCTATTTTCTTATAAAAAATTGAGAAATGGCCACTTCATAAATTAAATGTTACTATTTTTCGTTTATTTCGTGTTTTTGTAGTGCAATAAATTACATATGTTTGTAAATTGTATTTATATTAATTGATGAAAATAAAAGTGTCTTGAAATAAAAAAAGCTTTGTTTGTTTGTTGTAGGTAAACTCGATTGGAGAGATTTTGAATGAAAAAAGCTTTGTTGTTGGTAGAACTCAAGTGGGGAAGTACTTTTTTTTGGGATTCATTTTGGATACGTTTTGGTCTCGGCTTTCGCTGAGTATGGTGAACTCTCACAATACATGCGCCAGTGGTGATTCTAATTTCCATACTAATTTGAGACGACAAACACAGTTTTGCGGATCCGTATTTGGATCCGTGCGCGGCAGAGCTGTAAAAGACTGCAGTACTTTGGTAATGCAGTTAATAAAGTCGCAGTTAATTAACTTACCTTTTGAATGTAAGTTAATACTGTAAATAAGTACTTTAACTGCGAAACAAGCAGTCAGCAGTCAGTACTAACATTCCGACTGTGCAGTTAAAAAAAAAGTTAATTAACTGTAAGTTAATTAACTGCAGTACTTTTTAACTGCTTTTAGTCTTTTTAGTCAGTAAAAAGTCTTTGTACTGCAATGATTTAACTTTTAGTCAGCAAGTCTTTTAACTACAGTCAATTAACTGTAAGTCTTTTAACGTTTTCTATAGTCTTTTAACTAAAAGAAACAGGATGGATAAAAAAGAAAAGAAATTTAAAAGAAAAAAAAGTTAAAAAAAACTTACAGTTAATTGACTGTAGTTAAAAGACTTGGTGACTAAAAGTTAAATCATCGCAGTACAAAGACTTTTTACTGACTAAAAAGACTAAAAGCAGTTAAAAAGTACTGCAGTTAATTAACTAAAAGTTAATTAACTTTTTTTTTAACTGCACAGTCAGAATATTAGTACTGACTGCTGACTGCTCGATTTTAGTTAAAGTATTTTTGTAAGTTAAAAGACTTATTGAAATTAGTCTTTTTAGTCAATTAACTGCAGTACCGAAAAGACTGCAGTTTTTACAACTCTGGTGCGCGGAGTCCTCCATAGGTTTTTGACTCCAAAACGGAGTCATTTGCTTAAAGGGTAGTGTTTGTATTTGTTGTTTCTTTCATCACAACATGGATTTCTGTGTTTGTGTTTGTTTTTTGTTTTTGCAAACGATGACATTTTACAAGGGGTCATTTTTCGTTGTGGTTTTCGTAAGCATTTCGTTGTTGAAGAACAACTAAAAACTTCGTATTGTATCAGCAGCGTATTAGACTATACCTGTAAACGTAGAAGAAACGAAATTTATCTCGAAATTGATTTGATTTATGATTTGTTTTATGTTTTAGTGGAAATTATATCACACCAAAAACATAATAAGAAAAGGGGAGCGACTCGCCGGACATGGCAATTTACTACAGTTTTGTGTTAAAATTCTATTTCATGCGACCCCACAGGTCAGGGCCCTCCACAACCTTATGGACATACTTCGGGCACCCAGAATATTTTTTTTCAATTCGCTTGAAGCTTCCAAAGCACACCAACTTTTAGTTAAATTGGCATTTTTTTCTCTAGTCTCGTCCTAAAAAAAGTCAAGCTCTTTGAATTTCTTTGAAACTCGAATTTTCTATTTGTCCATGCACTTCAGCCCATTCGATTTTTGAAGTCCTATATCTTAGGAATTACTAATGCTGAGAAAAGCTGATATTTGTTGAGGCACCTGTGCTTGTCTAAGCAAATATTGCAAATTTTAAGTTTCTGACTTTATTGCTTCTAAAGTTAGCGGGGTCGAAAATCGTT
Organism: Epistrophella euchroma; assembly: GCA_947049315.1. Taxonomy (NCBI): domain Eukaryota; kingdom Metazoa; phylum Arthropoda; class Insecta; order Diptera; family Syrphidae; genus Epistrophella; species Epistrophella euchroma. Next base: position 100,395,592 of record OX346247.1, on the reverse strand, counting down.
TGAGTTTTGTTTAGTTTATTTAATTGTTCCTGTAAAAAGGGTTAGTGCCAATAACTAGACTAGGCACTATCATATTAAGTTCAGTTCAAAAATTATTGATAGTAATATTTAAAAAAATACACGATTATATTAGTTGCAGCTTTGAAAATAGACCGAAAACACAATCTTCGAGAGAACTTTCATGTAACTACTTCTATTGATTAGCCAGCATTTTAAATATTTTACCAATGATTTTTTTTTCTCGTTTTTTCTCTTGTGTTTTTTACCGCAGTACAGTGGGTAGAGAGAGACTTACACCTATGCTTGTGATTCAGTGTCACATTGAAGGTTAAATCTACATTCGTAAATTTGTAAATTTTCTTAATACAGCAATTCTTTGCAGTTTTCGATTTAAGCTAACTAAGCTGAGACCTTTGCAATAATACAAGGCTATTGATATCGCAGTGCGTATGCATACATACATTTTAAATGGTATCGTCAGTGTTTTTTTTTTTTGTTTTTTATAAAAACCTATTTTTTTTTTAGACTAAAGTTTTTTTTATATTTCCCTTCCAAATGTATGCTTTAGCTACGGCCTTGTAATCCTTCCATCACTTTTTTTATGAATGAATGAATAAAACTTGCTCATGACTCTTACCTGCCAACTTTGCTGCAAATAGTACTATCCGAACAAACAGCCGCCTTTTCATATTTGCCCAATTCAGAATCAAATTCTTCCATGGAAGGTACAGAAGAAGCTTTTGTTGTGACTTCTGGTACGTCTTTGACTTTATCTTGTACTGCTGGTTTTAAGGTTGTTGTTGTTGTGGTTGTTGTTGAGGATGGGAAAGGTACAGCATCTTTTACAAGTATGTCATTGACACCATTAAGAGATTCAATGTGCACGTCTTCCACAAGTTTTGGTTCGTTGGTATCTAAAATATTGAATAACAATAATTGTTATGGTGCAAATTTTGTATAGTGTCTCCATATAGGAAGTTCAATACTGCCAGTGACTTACCACTGAAAGTTAAATTCCAGAACATATAGCCGAGTAGAAAGACCCCAATCAATATGATCAGAGCTATTGTCAGTCGTTTCATCCATTTTAGAATATTTTCTCGTCTAGAAAAAAAAAAAAACTCATTGTATATGCGTAGGTACATATGTAATTGCAAAAAAAAAAATAAATTATTAATAAGGTTTGACTTATTATTTTGCACACGTAATTTTAGTCCATGAGTTCATTGCAGCTGTTAACATAACTTACAACATCTCAACACCTACTAAATGATTAACAATAAGTTAAAAAAAAAAACTCAAAAATAAATAAAATTCACTAAATAAAAAAAAAAAAAAACACTAAAAGCCAAGAAAATGAAAACGAAAAATATGTTGAACTTCTCCAAAAGATCAGTGCACAACCATTGACGCTTGTGCTCTAATGATGATTGCCGTAGTAAGACCGGTATCTACGATTGTGGCTTTTAAAAGCTTTTCCGGCTCAATCAGCTTGAAAAAAAAACCGAATGATTTACGTTCCATACCCATACCAAAGCCAGTGATTCGACAGAACTTTAAGTCAATCTGCTGCCTTACAATATGTGAGATGTAACGTGTTTAACTCAAATTAACAAATGTATTAAGAAAGAAATTTTTTAAAAGCTATGTACATCAATTAGCTTTCTTACTAACGTTTATTTGAGTTATAGTCAGGAAGGTAGAGTTGCTTTTTAAGGAGTGATTTCATTTTTTATAAATAAATACATTGATAAATGCATATAATTCCTCTTAGAGCTTAAAATTTATTACTTGGTTATGTACGAATGATCGACAAAAAAATTTCTATTGGTAAAAATAACTTCTTTGAAAGTAAAATGTCGAAATATTTTTGACCGACGAACAAAATGTCGAAATTTTGAAAACTCGACTTGAAAAAAGGTTGAATTCCTTATCATTTTGGGGAATGTTTTCTGAGATCATTATTGTTCGCGCTCCCCGATCTCCTTATGTGAGGAGGTGGCCATTTCTGAAAAATGCACTTACAAAATAAAAAAAATTATTAAAAATTAAATAAAGTACATACAAAAATGTGCTACAGTTTTTGCTTTTAAGCAAATATTCCATTCTTTTATTTGCTTCTTAAATCAAATTCTTTAAATGAATAATTTTTGAGAAATTAAATTTCACATTTTTGAAAAAAAAAAAAAATTTATTTTTAGAAATTAATTTTTTATTTCAAAATTTTGCGTTATTAAGTGCCACTATTTTTTTTTTAAATATGCTCTTATCAATTCTTAGAGAAAAAACTTAAAACCAAATGTAAAAATCTTTCTAAGTTTTTGAGAAATCAACTAAACTTAACGCAACTAAACTTGTTGCACTATTGTGCAAATCTGTAAAAAATAGACTAAATCGTATGAAAACAGAAATTGATACTTCTAAATTAATTTCGGTTTGCATCACGAAGCATTCACTTTTTAACAGATTTTAACAAAATAATACCTCATGGATTGGGAAATAAATAAACTTAAAAACATAAAAATAAAATCAGTCCGAATTAAAGTAGGTAACATTATATTGTATTTTAATATGCTTGAAACTTGAAATTGTTGAGAAAATGAGGAAAAAGTTGATTTTCTGAAATTCTTGAGCTTATAAAATCCAGATTTTTTTATCCAAACAACTTGTTATATACATCTTTGAAAGGATTTCCTATCTAAAACGGATAAATTAAATCGGTGGAAAATTGACGAAGTCAGAATTTTTTGCAATAGCTGAAGGTCCAAACAACCGTTTTTTTTTTTCTTGGATTTTGAAAATTGTTGGTTCTAATGCCGCATTTACACGAGTGACAAATTTGCCATTATTTCTGCCATAAAAGTGACAAAATAATGAATAAAATCAATACCTTAATGACACTCATTTACACGAAGTCAAATAATGGCGCTCTGATTACCTGGCATTATAATGACAAAAAATGAGCAAGTTCGTTTTCTAAAGGTTAAACTTGACAATCAAACTTTAAGATCTATTAAATATACCTCAGGAGTTCCCCAGGGTAGTCATCTTGGTCCACTTTTGTGTTTGTTAAAATGCGTTGGAACTTTTGTCCAGATTCTCAAGCTCGACATAATCTTCTGGGTTTGAATTCGCTCAAATCTCGAAGAACTATTCATGATATAGTATTTGTTCGAGATATTTTATGTTACCATATAAAGTGCCCTAATCTTTTATCATTAATTTGGATGTATGCCCCGATTAGACCATTGAGGGAAGATATCTTCTTTTTCAGCCTAAGCATAGGACAAATTATGGTATGAATGAACCAGTTTCAAGGTCAATTAGGGAGTTTAATGAAGTAATTAGTCATATTGACATAGCATGGTCTAGAAATAAATTCAAAAACGATTTGTATTATTTATTTTTAAGAAATTAAGTTACTTTATATATTATTTATTTGTATATACCCTTGTATTTAGTTTCTGGCATCTGTTGAGTCTGAAGCTCGTAGATTAGATTAAATTAAATAAATAAATAAATATTGTGCATTTCCATTATTTTCAAAATGATGTCATCTGCACATGGTCATTATTTTTATGACAAAAATAATGACAGGTTTATGGACTATTTACACGATTTGGTCATTAATGACAATATAATGAACGAAATTATGACAATTTGTCACTCGTGTAAATGCGGCATAAGTCAATGGGCACCTTAATTTGCCCTAACTTTTCCAATTTTGCAGAACTCTTTCAAAAATCCATCACGAACTCTAGAACTCTTGAACTCTAAAACTCATGTTCAGAACTCTTTTTTTTTCAAAATCGTCATTGCTGCGTGAAGTTAGCAAAAAAACTTTTTTTTTCAAATTTTAACACTTAATTCGCCAGAATTATTGAAAAAAAGTATGAGGAACTCTAGAACTCTTGTTTGCTGCCGGGAACTCTCATTTTTATTCCATTTTAAACAATTCTTTTGCTAACTTCACAGGACTCTTATTTTCTTTCGGTAAGAAAGACTAAACTTGATACCTTATATTATACAATGTTTTTCCAGGCGACCGCGACGATTCTCAATTTTAGAGGAATCTTAGTCGAATTTAACACTAACAAGGTTTTAATTTACGAAATGCTTGGAATATGTTCCTAAATACATACGTCAAAATAAAGAACAAGAAAAACTATTAAATGACAAATTAACATTAAGAACTAACCCAATATAATTACGACAGAGCGATTAAAACCATACTAGCCAAAAGAGGACCACAACATAGCACCATTAAAAACTCCACTCAACCACACCAACTAATATTTTTACAACAACACAAAAATTAACATTGGCTTTGACTAGACACATAACAACGTCATATTAAATTGAGTATTTCGTCCGAAGATGGAGACACACTCCGAAACGCATCGCTGAAACCTTAAAATTTACTTATTTATTATAAATTATTAAAAGTTGTGATAATCATTTGATTAAAATTTAAAAATCAAAAACAAAATTTTAATTTTTTTATTTATTATATTTTGTTTTAATTTATCAATTAAACCAACACAACTTGGAGACACAATAGTACTTAAAATGTAAAATAAAGAAGTTTGAAGTTGGAATTAAATGAACATTTTATACAATAGGTACTGCTAACTTCACTTGATGAACTAATTCGTGACTGTGACGGGTCTTTTCTCAGCATCAATGCGAACTATGAAATTTTAAAAAGGCTCCAAGTTTTGTTTGTAGTTCAAACTAAAGACCTGGGCTAAATTTTAAAGTCGTAATAAAATATACGACTCAATTGCATAAACTTGTTTTTGTGGTTAACAACAAGTATGTAGCTAAATTTGAACGAAAAAATGTAATTTTTTTTTTTTCAATTTTTGTTTGGTTTGCATTATTGTTTGAAATATAAAGGAGCACCAGATAGCAAAATAGTAACGAAATCGGAGAGGCTGTTAAAAAAAATAACGTGAATAATTTTAGAATAAGGTAATTTTCTCAAAAAACTTTAAATTCTAATTTCCGTAATGCGAATTTGTTTGAAAAAAAAACTGACGAAGCCTACTTTTTCGGACTTCTCCATCACTACGAGAATTTTTAATACAAATAAAATATCTAATTCAATTATATGAGGAAAACATCACCTGGCGAGGAATTATATGAACAGCTACATGCAACATAGTCATGGCTTTTGCCACTATATTTTGTATACAAAACAAAAAAACACTAAAACTTTAAGAATTAGAAAAATATGACAGGAATAAAAGTAAATTAAAAATTAAACTAAACCAACATATTTATCAAAATAGTCATGCCTCCTAAAAGTTCACGTATTATAACTCAATGTTAAAAGACATGATTTTACCATTTTGAATGAAGGCAATCAATATTAAAACAAACAACTACATAAATGTAATTTATTATATTGATTGCAGATCAAAATTGAGGTGTCCAAGATAATGCAGGCTGTGTTTCTGTTATGCACCCCATGGTAGACAAGACCTGTTCCTTAAAGCCACGTTAAAAATTGAGCAAGCGAATCCATAGTTTCCTCATAGTTTTGACAACTAAACTGAGAAATTTAGCTAAGAAATCCTGTTCATGTAACCGAGATTGATGAGGGGCTAAAATCTCATTTTTTCTGAATATGCCTATTGCGAAATGAAAAAATGGCTTATCAAGTGCCCCCCAAAATTTCACACCGCATTATTAAAACAACAAAAATATCGACATTTGACAAGTGAAGAGGCTTTCAATTCAATTCAATTCAATTTATTTATAACGGTGGCGTACAAATAAGACATATGAAGTCTTTTATAGTACCTTATTATAGTCTAATACAGATTATATCGGATAAGGATATTAAAAAATTCATATATTAGGGAAGAGAAAAAGATTGCTTAAGAATAGGTAACAATTTAAGAATAATATTAATAGTATTGAAATTAAAAAAAAAAATAAACAGCATTGTTAAGCAATGCCTATTTTAATTTTAAGAAAAATAAATTATAAATTACATAGAAAAGATAATAAAAATTTTCAAATTGCTGTTCAGTTAAACTAACTTATTGAAAGCTCAAAAACAATGCTTTTTTGAACTGTTTAGTTCCCATTATTTGCCTTACCGTTACAGGCAGAGAGTTCCAGAGTCTGCTTTGGATCTACTATTTCTAGCAGTTTTGACAGATGCGCAGAATTGTGCCAGTGCTATAGTTTTTTTTTTTTTTAGGAATCTGAAAGTCAGTTTATATATTGTATATACAAAAGCACTTCAATAAACCTTTTTAAAGTGTAATATGATGACACAAATCATTCCCTTTGTATGTTACATAAATATATGCCGCAAATACCACTTAAAAAACAACAAATTAATAACTGAAAGGGCATTGAATCACGCAGCTACATTTTCATAAAAATTTTCTGTAGAAAGCGAAGCAAGGCGAGCACGGGTCCTCTAGTTATTAACATAAATTTAATTGTAAGTTGTAATAGGAACACAAATTCCTAATTAAACTTCGCCATATACTATATTCTGTATAATTATCTACCATACATACTATTAACCAGTCTAACAATAAAAACAACGAATTCTATTACTCATTGTTGTTTCACATTTGCCATTTTAATATGGAAACTTTGGGGGGTTAATTGAAATGTTAGGAAAATAGGATTCGATAAGTATTTGTTAGATATTATAACTACATATTAACAAAATAGAAAAATAAATAGTAAACCTTTGTTCAAGTCTGGTTTCGGCTGTCATATTCAAGTCGGTGTCTTCATCATTGCATGTTCGATCCTTTAAAGGCATTTTATTGTCATCGTCTTCTCCCAGAGCCATAATTGTGTTAGGTTAGTTTATACTGAAAAAAGAAAAATTAAACTTTAGATATCTATGTAATTTTCTTTTCTTAAATATATGAAGTACATATTTCTATTTTTTATTTGTTCTTGTTTGAGAGGAATCTAAAATGTTACAAATTGAAAACAGTACATAACATTATATTCAATATTCATGTACAGAATGAAAAATTCTTATAATTATTGTCAATTATTTATGTAACAACTATAACGTTGAATATATTCTGAACACTCACATTTGTTAAGTGATAATTATCAAGTTAAAAAAAAAATACAAGTCATTGCAATTAAGGTAGAAGCATTAAGTGTAGAATTAAAACTGAAACTTGGTGAAACTCTGAATTGTTAAAATTTTAAATGATAAATGCTAAATAACACAAACATGAACTATAGTTGCTTTTAAATTGTTGAAGTTAATTGTTAACAAATTAATATTTTTTATAAATATTGTATGGACTTTTTTTGTAGCTATAATTCCCTAGATTTAGTTTGAACTTTTGAATGCTTGAAGTCTCAAACGACTAGGTAGTCAATTTTTTCTTTTTAGAATGATATTTTTTTTAATACTTATTGTTTGAAGACCTAATTTCTATGAAGGTACTTACTTCTTGGTTGGTTTTTCTGCGTCAATATACCTTCTACTCAACCGAAATTCTGCGTTTAGAATATGAATATTTTAAAACAATTGAATATAGCAGATCCATACATTCTTATGCTGACAAAGCGCCATTTAATACCCATTTTACGCCATAAAATTAGATTTAGGCAATTAATTAATTACTTGAATGTGTGCAAGAACATTAGAATTTTGTCAGTCGTGTATAAGTCCAGCATTAAAACCAACCCACCTATACATATTCGTATAATAGTGCATTAATGATTTTTTTTTTCAAATGCCCTCTTTTGATTCCATATTGACTCTCAAACACCATCGATGTAATAAAAAAAACTACTGAGAGCTTTTATTTTTTGAACTATAAATAGGTACCTATATAATAATAATTGAAAGGAGACAGTAGTTGTAGGAGGCATCGATCGATAGAATATTAAATTCTGTAATAACATACATTTTCATAGTCAATACAAGAGTGACGATAGCATAAAGGTTTGACGACAATTATACTAAAAGATTAAAATGTCAAAATTTTAGATAAAAAAAAAATAAAAAAGCGTTACAAAGAAATTGATTCAAATATTCTTATTTTCTTGAAATTTATTATTGTTTTTTATTTTTATTTTGTTGTATAGTATATGTGGTACAAAAAAATCAAGAATCGGTTGCAGTTTGGAAATGTTTGAGCCAGAAAACGAGACCAAAAATAACAAAAACCGTTATATGTAAGTCGAAAAGGAAGCGAAAACGAGAAAATTACTTCTTACATTTTTCGACTTAAAACTACTATAGCAGCCAAAATATTTAACATAATTTCAGAAAAAAAACTTTAACGTCTATATGACAGTTATAATAATAGATAGGGAAAAGATAAATTTTATCGAGAAGACAATGGCTGAAAAGATTTTTAAAATTTTATGGGATACAATTTTGTCCCATGCATCCTTAGCCAGGAAGAAACCCCACACAACACGATAAAACTTAACTTTTAGTATAGAAGCAGACAAAATTGAAATACAACTTTGATAATAATTATTGTTATAGCCAAACAAGAGCTCTTTAAGTTCCAAACATGTTAAAATAAATAAATTTGGTGGCACAACGGCTCATGAAGAACTCAGGGCCTAGTGACTTACAACTACTCAACCATTCCTTTGTGCGTGTCTGCAGGAATGGAGGGGACCTACAGTTTATTGCCGAATCCGAACGGCAAGGTGAGCAGCACTTTTCTATGACAGGAGATACTCTTGGAGGATTTGTCAATTCTTCGCAAGAGGTAGTAGCCCGGAAAAAAACTTAAGGTGGAAGCGGCTGGTATTGAACCCAGAACTCTGGCGTGACAGTCCATCGCACTAACCATTTCGCCACGGGCTACTGCAAACATGCATTGTATTTTGTTCTTCTAGCCAATAGTTTTTTTTTTTTTTTTGTTTTACAGAAAACTGTTGTTAACTAAAAGTTTTCTTCCAGACCGACAAATTGTTAAAATAAGTTTATTTGCTTACGGCCATATGTTAAGGAGTTCATTTCCATATGGACAACAAAAAATCATTAAAAATGTAGAAACACGTCAGCACAATTACAGCTCGTGGCTGTACATCAGCCATCAGCCACAGTTAATAAATTCAAATCCCTTAAGACAGCAAAAACAAATATGTTTACCACGGACATGATGACAATGATGGCCTTGAAAACAATTAATTTCATTGATTATTTAATAAATATATAGCTTTTAAGGAATGATGTGTTGTCTTTCCTTGAAACTATATGTGATTTTCAAGGAAATAGTTTCTGTAGTTCTGCTTGTTAGGTAGCAGATCTTCTCCAGCTTATTAACAAACTTTATTAATTAATGTACGCCCTTATTATTATTATTGTACTATTCATACTAGAATGTTAGTTTATTAGACTTGAACATTCTTTATTCCGTCAATTTAATTGAATTTGTGAACAACAAAAACAACAACAACAACTTAGGATGAACACTCACTTCAATAACTGACACTTAAGTCTCCAAAGTTGCCCACTTGACAGTCTAACTCAGACCATAATAATTGAGCCGAAAGTCCAAATATGGAAAATTTAAGTACCGCAGTTATTCCAGTAAGTATGCACTGTGAAACTGACTTGATATTAGACTTGTTGAGTTATTAATTCAAAGAAGCTTTTAATGGCATTTTGTTCAGTCAAGCATTTGTAATTTTGGCCTTTTGGAATTTTTCTACTTTACTTCTTAAGTCGAAAATAGCAAAGGAAAAAGAGGCATTTGAAACTCGACACCCGATGATATTTTTTAAGAAAATTACCAATTAAAAATCTTCGAAAACCTCATCGTGCAATCAAGGAAATACCAAAGTTAGACTCTTTGCTCTAAATATATGTGACTCGTAAAATTTCAACAATTTTTAGCAATTTCTTTTGCTGTTTTTTTTTTACCTAGAAAAATAACCGTCAATTGATATTTTTAATAACTATACCGATTATCAACTATGGCATTGTATAAAATAAAGTTAGCCTGAAGTTAATTTCTTTGTGTGTTCTCAAGATAAGCCTAATTTATAGATCGAAGCGAAGTGAAATTTTTCCAGCCGTGAAAAATTCAATAAGATAAAATCCATTTATTTAATCGACAAGGAGGAAGAAATTTGGTTCGAAGTGAATATAATTCAACGGACTTACCTAAACCAAATATAAAACAAAATTTATTTTCTTTATAAACCTTTCGACGCAAGATTTATTGATGTTTCAAATCAATTGGGATTTCCATTCGCATTGTATAAACTAGGCTATATTCGATATTTTTTAAAAAACTTAATTGTTTTTTTAATTAAAAAAAAAAAAAAAAAAAAACTGTGGGTTGATTTTTTAAGTCATACCGATTTTTCACTACGTCATTAGGGATAGAATGAAACCAGGTCGAATTCGATAGCATTTTTGAGATATTCGAGAAAAAAGCCATTTTACCACTTTTTTTTAATTACTATAATAAGAAAACCACTAATTGAACTTTTTTGAAAACCCTTTCTGCACGTTATGGCCTTATTATCTGTAAAAAAAAAATATATTCGAAGTTGATACATGTCTCTATTCGTTCTCGAGATATCGTCGGTGAAAAAAAAGCTTCCGAACGTAGGAACTTACGAACGAAGGTAGGTAGGAATGTACGAACGTACGTACACACAATACACAGATGTCACTCTAAAAAAGATAGAATATAGAATCGTACTCCAGAGGCCTCGAAACGTGGAGGAAAAATGTCAAAATTTTCAATTCGACAAATCGGACCAATTACAATAACTTTTAAATGGGAAGTTAATAAACCGCTGTTCCGTTGATAAAATTTTCAAAATGGTTAAAGCTGAGATTCTTTAACTTAACAACGCTATTAAATAACAATCGTAAGTAAATGTTTTTTGTTTCATTTTCCTTTCTCTTATAACTTTGTTAAGTTTGCTATAACGCAATGTTTAAAAAGTAAAAAGATAAAATAAAATTGTCTTAAGCTCATAAAAAAAGATTAAGCTGTTTCCATTTGCTACCTGAACTTTTTATAAGGCGAGTTAGTTTTTCAACTTTGATTAAAAAAAAGCACTCGTACGCCATACATACTTTTTAAAGAAAACACTTTATTGGATTGTAATTTCTTAGCCCAGTTATCCTTTGACAGCCACAAGTTTGTTCTTGAGAGAGCTCTAAAAAATCGTCAATCTGTTTTCGTAATATTTAATTTAATACAAAATAAAGGTAAATATGTATGTACCTATATATATATTTTTTTTTAAATCCAACTCAAATGCATTTCATTTTAATTTAAAAAAAGGTGCTCATGTATACAATTTTTTATCAAAATTAGTGAAGCCGTTAATTTAAAAGTCGAAAATAAAGAAAAAGGCTTCATGACAGGAAATGTTACTAACAGCTTTCGATACATTTTTACTAATTGAACTCGACCGCCTCCTGTCCGTCTGTCTGTGGGCCGATTTTCTATAAGCTTTGTATCTATATAGAATTTTCAGAATATTCCTTCGACAGTTTTCTATTATATTTTTACGACCAAAAATATTGGTACTTGGCATATACCTACAATAATGTTTTTTTTTTTTTTTAAGGAAATTTTATTTTTCTCAAAAATTACTCCTAATATTTTTCTAAAAAAAAAAATATAGTAAATTTAAATATGCAGATGAAAAAAATGTACGAAAGATGGTTATTAATGGCATCTCCCAAAAAACCATTTCTTTTTGTTTTAGCTTATCTGGAAAACGATTCCTTCTAATGGTTTTATTTAGATAAATTTTTCAAAAAAAATTTCAAAAAAAAAAAATTGTGGATTTAAAAAAAAAAGTTTATTTTTTTGTTGTGTTTTGTTTTTAAAAACTCAATATTCTAAGCTTGGCACGAAGCAATATTTTTACTACATATCTAGATTATTTAAAAAAAAAATTATTCTTATAGTCAAAATTAACGTATAGCCTTCCACACAACTAAGTATTTAAATAAACCATTAAAGAAAATCTTATTTTTGTAGAAAATGAATCCTAGTATGTATTTTCAAAAACATTCGGAGCAGAGAATTTATTTCTCAGGAACCTTATATCCACGAGAGAATTAATTTTGCATTAAGTATGGGAATCTTTTACAATTTTCAGTTATTGTTATTTTATTTTATTTTAAAAATCTACGAGAACTGCAGTTTCAAAAGTATAATAAAATTTGTTAATCATTTAAAAATTAAAGTCGAAACGAATGTTTATTTGTCAAAAACCTGAAAATCACTTATCTTATAATCCACTTTAGTCATAAAAGGTACAAATTTTAATCAGAATCGGTATAGCCGATTTTGATCAAATTTAAAATAAACTGAAACCGTTTTATCGCTCGCAGCTACCTGTTTTAAATGAGCTATAATAAAACATATTTACTCTACATCAAACTTGAAGCAAATCGGTCCACCCGCACCCGGGATCTAGCTCATTACATCAACTGGAAATAATAATAAACTGACGGCCAACCGAAATCTATTTTTTTGGACTTCTCTATATCATCGCAGTGTTAAATTGCAACCTAAATTACTTACTGTATATATTCGTGACATTGACTTTATGACATTTTTTTTCAAATCAAAAATTAAAAAAATAATTGAATGAAGTTGAAATGTTGCTCTTTTGAAATTTTCCGTAATTTACTCCAAAATATACAACGATTCCTCCTGGAATATGATAATCTTTGTTATAGTTCAATTATATTTTAAATTATGTATCAAGGTCAAAAGAAGAAAAAAAATTAAATTTGACAATCACAGCTTTTGTCACTGTCACTTCTACAGGATAAGTAGATAATAAATCATTCACTTAAAAAAAAATGAGAAAAAAACAAAAATAGGTTCCCAGATATTCAGGGGCGCATATAGTACTTCTTTGTTAAATATAGTACCTATATGGATTTTAGATTTTTTGGGATTAAGATTTTTTGGTTTTGTAATTTAAAAAAAAATATTTATTTTGTTTCAAAGATAATTTTTATGATTTTTTAACTTTTTTTTGTGTTGCAAAACCTTGTTAAAATTCATGAATTAAAAAAAAAAGAAACAACCACTGACATTTGACATCTTCCATAACTGCAATCTTTTAATTGAATTTAAACTGCCGACTTACTTATATTCATGCACTTTAAAATTTACGCATAATCTAAGCAAAGCAAACGATTTTTATTTCCTTTGGAAATTCTCACAAAGTATGTATATACATAGGTACATCTTGCAACATTTTAAAGAGCAAACGGATGTCGTCGTCAAAAAATGCATAAAAATGCCTGTGTGTGCATTTGATTTTTAAATTTCCGTTACAAGAAAAAACAACACAATCCAGATTTATTATAATTATTGTGAAAGACTGTGACTTACTGACTGAATGACTGACTGCGATGTGCGAACAAATTTGCGCTTAAACTTTTAAATGGAAATCACTTTAACAAAAAAAAAAAACAGCTTTGATGAAAGATACTCTCCCTCTAGCCGGAAAGAGGCTCTTTTAAAAATAAGTATATAGAGGCACAATAATATTCACTGTTCTACTTTTGCTTTAGACACAATTTTAACATAATATAAACAAAAAAAGGTACCCACCCTTTGGAGATGCGTAAAAAATGATTTTTTTCTCGATAAATCACAGAAAGTATCTAAACAATGAGATTGATGCAAGATTCCAGGATTAGATACATATAGATAATTTACACAATCAAGTTCCGATTTCCCGACGGACGTTAAGTGTATCTAAATCTATTTCACTTCACTTCACGCTACGACCCCAATCAACCCACTAGTGTCTATCTGTCTGGCTGTCCGGATCCAGCAGGCACCTCCAGCAGCACCGGTTTATAACAAACGAGTGTGTATAGTTAGACACTTTAATTTGCGAGCAACACAAACTAGAAAGATGGATTGGATACTCTTGAATCCGAATCGAATCTTTATTGACCGCAATGGGATCTATGTATCTTTAGGATTCCGGAGTGCTGATTTTTTTTTTTTTTTTTTTTTAAGTAGGAGTACTGAGATTCTTTATATTTTTTTTAAATTTATCTAACAAGATACTTCAAGTCCCATAGACTGCAACATACTGGATTGAATTGATGATGACGGCGCAACACTCAATCGTTGCTGGAGGCTAACTAATTGTGGAAAATTGCTTGGACTGTATGGTTAGCTGGAAGAGTAGCCATACAGTGTCGTAGTCATAGTTTGTAGAATGTAGATACATTCGTGGGAATGTATTAGATAGGGTAAAGGGAGGTAGTGTGTAGCTGAAGGATTGTTTGAACAGAGATAATATAAAAAAAAACAGATATGTATACCACTCGGTCAAGTTTCTTAAAGTTTTTATTTGCTCGTAGGGCAGTGGTGTTAATAAGAATTTCCATATTTCAACCATATTTAATTTAAAGGTCTAAAATGTGATTTTCGTCAAACCGTGCGTTTGCTGATTTGCTTCAAATTTTTTACAAATTATTTTCATACAAATTCAAATTTGGGTTTTTTTTGCTCATAACTGGCAATTCATTTACCAACATTTTAACGAAAAAATGTTGAAAAACTCAAAAATATATTAATTTGTTTGATTTTTGTTTTAACTTTTTTTTTCAAATAAGTATTGAAATGTTTGAACTGTAGAAGCCGCGGCGTGATGGTTAGTGCAATGGAATGTCATGTAGGAGGTCTAGGTTCGATTCCCAGCCCCGCCACCTAATAATTAAAAAAAAAAAACGGCTGCTGCCTGTTGCGAAGAATTTATAAAACTTCCAAGAGTATCTCTTGACATATAAAATTACCGCTCACATTAGCCGTTCAGATTCGGCAATAAACTGTAGGTCCCCTCCATTCCTGGAGACACGCACACAGGAACGGTTGAGAGTTGTAAGTCACTAGGCCTTAATTCTTAAGAGCTGTTGCGCCATCAAATGTATTTTTATTTATTTGAAATTTTTGAAATATTGGGAATCACTAGCCATACAATTACTTAATAAGTATTTCAAACCATCAAAAGTTACAAAAAATAAATAACTCAAAAATAAGACAATTATTTTGTTTTCAAAAACCGTCAAAATTTTATTTTAGTAATTTGATTTTTAGACCAAAAATCTAAAAATAAACTAAGTAGATTTCGTTTAAAATTTGGACTTCTAGTTTTTGAGAAAATTGACAGTAACAATAGAGAGTTTTTCTTAAAATCGACTTCAATCCTTTATTTCGTTGTTTCAAAGATCCTTAGTAGTAAAATTATTTGATAGTGGTAAAGAAGATTTCGATATTTTCAATTTTCTCAAAAACTACAAGACTTTTAAGCATTTCTTTAAAAAAAAACAATTAATAATGTAAAATTTTGAAAAAAGAAAAAAAAATAGTTTGATCACAATTTAAAAAAAAAATAAAATTTTGAGTTTGAGAATTTAAAAAACTATTCACTAGAACAATTTGAAGTAAAATTATAATAAAAGAATGGAATAATGGATTTCAAAAAAGGTACAAACATAAAATTTCAAGTTTTCCCATTGTTTTTAAATATTTTTTTTCTTTTTTATTTTAAGACAATTTTTTAGAAAATTTTCCCTCCCGCCTAAGCAAGAAAAAAAGACATCTCTCCTATAAAATTTATTTTTGTCTTCACCCACCCTACACGCCCTAGACTTTTGTCACATCTTATGCAAAAGACTCTGTATAGTCGTGTAAAAATCGTTTTTGTTTTTTTTTAGCCTGATGATGTTAATTTCGAGAAAAAGAAAAATACACAACCTGTAGAATTTGTTCCGTATTCAAATCGTACTGATATATTCTATACTCGAATTTTAATTTAATTTTTCCAAATAAAAACATTTAAATTCCGACACAACCTTACCCCGTTCTCCCTTAAACATTCATATAGAAAGCGTATGCTTCTCCGTAGGAAAACAAGTACACGTACACGCGCGTTAACGGAAAGTCCGCGCAGGCAAAATCGAAGAATCACAATAATATACAAATCTCTAAGGCTGGCCAAAATAAATTTCTTAAAGTGGGATAGATAAAGAAGACCGATGGATCCTTATAAGGAAACACCACACCGCGTCAGCCAGCCAACCAAGGAAAGTTGTCATTTTTCTTGGTTATTTGTTAACTTAAAATTCGGTTTCATATCTCATTAAGTGATAATAAAAATTCAAGTGAACGCATGTCGTGGCCTGATCCACAAGCGTCAAGTTAATTATTTTGGCTTGTCATGCACGCTTTTAGCGGTGCATTTCAGATTTCGGAGCGGTAGCTCAATTAACTTGCATTGCACACTACCTAAGGAAATGTGATTCTTTTTTGTCGCGAAACTTAGTTTAGAGACAATAATCGCACTTATTAAAGTATGTATCTATCTATTGTGTTACTTTTTTTTTTTGTTTGGAATGAAAATTGGGTTAGATTAAGGGGTGACATAGATATTATTGGGGCGGTTATTTTTATATATGAAATAGACGTTTAGTTTGTATAAAAAACATAAAGAGTGAGGAGGTGAAAATTGCGAATAAAAACAATGACGACATCATGCTACCATAATTGAAGTCGAGTGTTTTATTCATATGGGACTAAAAGAGTGACAGCAAACTGCTGTGTGCTTGTGCATATCTGACGAATGACGGATGCTTCTATGGGGAATGTATATTTTTATAAAACTAATAAAGGATTTTCTTTGCTAGAGTGCTGAATGGAGGCGATAATATTATAATCTCGAAAAATTGTTAATGAAATGATTGTGAATGAAATGAAGGAATGGTGGGGGTGAGTCTTTCACCAAAATGCTCGATTTATTAATTCATTAATTTGATGATAGATTTACGACTTAAATAAATTGGTATCGAATACAAATTTTTTTAGTTTCATATTTGAATTTCTAGGTATATTTTATTGGAATTTTATATTGACTGAGAGGTTTATCAACACATTGTTTGTCCAGATAAAATACGTTTTTCTTAAATTTGATGATGATTATTGGTGAGAGTGATGAGTAATATTTCGTTTGTAGCAAATCTTATATAAATATAATAAAGAAAGGAGTAAAAAATAGAAATTGTACGGGTAATGACATGGAACATTAATCCAAAAGGCGTGTTTGAAGACCCAGTTAATTTGATTGTTGCTTTTCAAAATTCCTATTCCATAAAAATGAAACAAAATGTTTAAAGGCAAAAGGGCACTTAGAATTTTAAAAAGAAAATTGCTTTAATTAAAAAATCGAAATAATTTTAAAAGACCTCAATATGATTAGCCAAAATGGGCACAAGAATTGTGTCCTTACAGCTGAGTATTTAGAATTAGATTCGAAAATGTACAATTTAAGTTTTAGGTTTAACAAAGTTTTAGATTAGTACAGAAAATAAATTTGAGTTTTCAATCAAATCTTACATACCTAATCAAAGATATGGAAGAACGACAAAATGTGCTTTTGTCAGCCTAAACGGCTGGTTTGATTTTTGTTTTTTTTACTTTAAAAACTGGTTAACTTAAAAATAACGATGAAAAACAGTGATTTTTCGTATATTACATTTTTCGTTTTATTGTGGTCAATTTCAATTAAAGATGCTGCGGGTATATATATATTTTTTTTTATTTTTTGGTAAAGTTATCAATACTATATTACATACTTATATATATGATCAACAAAATTTAAATAAGAGTTAAGAATAAAGAGAAAACTCTCTTAATTTTTTTCAAAATCCCAGTTAGTGGAAATAAGCAAATGAAACTAAGTGGAACCCTGTTTTTTCTCTTATTTAAATTTTGTAGATCATATAAGTATGTAAGTACCTATTATAATTTTGATTATTTCATGAAAAAATAAAACAAATTAAAATATAGCCGCAGCATCTTTAATTGGCCACAATTCATTTTTCTTTTTTATTCATCAACAATTACAATTTTGTGGAATTTTTAGTAAAAGACTAAAAATCTACGGTTAATGCTACGAAAAAAATAATAAGGACTATTTTTGTGGAAAATTGTCTCAACTACAAGATTGTGGAATAAAATTTTTCTCTAGCACAAACCGTTTCTGAGATATTTGCAGAAAACTAATTTTTATGACTTTTGATCCCTTATACTGAGCGGTTATCACTGTACCAAACTACAAAGTACCAACCCTCAACCAGCCTAACGCTAAGAAAAACAAACAAATAATATGCCTTCAAACATAATTCATTCTGAAAATGGATCTTATTGCCATGATGATTTATTCCCATGATGAGTTATGTCCCATGATGAGTTGTACCCTATGATGAGTTGGGTTGTGATGAGTTGGGTCATGTTCAGCTGCGTTAGATATGATGAGTTGCGATGATGCCAAAATCTACCTGTAATTTGTATGGGAAATGTCAAAGTGCTCGGTGCCACGTGTTAACGTTAACTGATTTTAATGAAATTTTGCACATAATTTTTTTTATATCAGCCTCATCGCTTTCAGGGAGGGGGGGGGTTGGAGACGAAAGAAATTCGAACATTGCCAAAATAAGCGCCACCCTAATGTATACGTACAAAATTTAATTTAAATTCTTACTAAATTAACAAAAACTTGTAATTCTCGTGAAAGATAAATACGATTCTATTTTAATTTACTAAATTACGGGCAAAACAAATTTATTTTAGGCCTCACTTTTACGTAGAATAAATGGCACAGTAAACCAAAGTTGTCAAAAAATACCCTCCCAGGCGCAATTATCCGCCCACCTGCATTTTTCGTCACCCTAACTCTTTAAGTTCACTTTAATTATTTATCTGCTGATTTGTTTTTTGTTAAGTGGATATTTTCGCAAGAAACAAAAAACTAAAACCCTTATTTCGCCCGATAAAATTGTCATCGAAGCATTTTTTGCAATTTAAGCGATTTTTAATATTGTTTCAGTTACTTAAACAACATACTGAGAAATCGGTTTTGCATCGCTACTGAAGCTCGTACACGTCTTTTTGAGGTGAGGAATGTTAGTGTGAGTGATCGTGTCATCAGAAAATGGTTGGCAGAAATAAATTTCAAAGCTTTCCGACCAGCGCGCGCCCCAAATTGCTCGCACAGCACCGTACAGCAAGACTTCATTTTGCGCGAGAATGTGTTAACTGGACTGCAGAGGAAGGAAGGGACGTCTTAGCGTCAGATGAAAGCAGAATAGGTGTACGAGGTCCAGATGGACGTCAGTATGTCTACAAGCGAAAAAACGAAAGGTTTGCTTCATGCACGATAACCGAAACAGTGAGTTACCAAGGAGGGTCTATAATGGTTTGGGGAGGCATCAGTTATGAAGCTCGCACGGACCTTGTTGTGTTCGATAGAGTAGGTAGTGTGAATGCTCAGATATACATGGAAAACGTTTTTCAAGACCAGGTGATGCCTTTCGCACCAATTTTTGGCGAAAACTTTCGGTTAATGCATGACAACGCACTCTGCCATACCGCTTTTCAAGCCGCTTCTGTTCTAATTTTGAAACAATACTTAACTTTCCTAGTATATAAGGAAATAATTATTAGTTAATGATAAAACTATTAAGCAGTGTGCAATGTCAATTTAGAATGATTTATTCAGTCAATAACAGTAACAAAAAAATATTGTCTCATTTTTCTTCGAAATTTTAATTTTTTAAGTTGTGTGTTTTTTTTATTTTTTGTTAGTAAATAACACTTTGTGATAAAACTGCATTCTTTAAAATGTATAAGGGAAAACGGGAGTAAGACAAAAAAAAAAAAAAAACGATGGTAGGTACCGCGGTATATGTAATTAAATTTTAACAATGATTGATTTATTTTCAGACTTTACTTTGAATTTCTGGAGGATTCATTTTATTTTTATTTTTATTAATTTTTTTTTTATTCATTAAAAAAAATCATAACAATTTATAAAAATAAATCTATTTTTAACATAAAACAATGACAAGGTAGTTTAGGGTTTTCAGTCTTATATTGTTATACCTACATAAGAGTTGCCGTAATTTTTAACAAAAAAAAAAAAAAAAAAAAAAAACTCACCTTAACAGGCACGAAGCGAAACCAAGTGCCTAAAAATCTATCTGTGAAAAAATGTATTTCCATGTAATACAGGACTGGTTATGGATTTGCATTCATGGAAATAGTGTGGCCAATACCAAACATTCTCTACGCGGTCGGCTTACACTTCCGAAAAAAAACCTGGTTAATGTTTAGTAGAAAATTCTAATGTAACCCAATTCTCCCCTTTCTTACTTTTGCAGGTGGCAGAAAATAAAATGCAATTAGATCGAAGTGATTGGTGTTCTGATAAAAGATAAAATTTCTATAGTGGGTGTTTTGCATATGATGCGATAAAAAGCTAAGGCATGTAGGTTGGACCAGAAAAAAATTGTGTTTTATGTACCCTTGTTTAAGAGGGCGGCGAAATTTTCTAAGGGCCAGTTGTACAAATATTTGATCCGTGGTTCAGGAATTTTAACTCACCAATTTCGGCGGATTAACTGTGGTTCAACGATGGTTTAGGCATGTAATTGGCTTTTAGTGCATATTGGAACCTTGAACCATCGTTGAACCTCAGTTAACCCGCCGAAATCGGCGAGTTAAAACTCCTGAACCACGCATCAAAATTTAAACCACGATTGTACAACTGGCACTAAAAAAAATAGACTTGAAAAAAAAAATATTGAAAAATCCATTTGTATTTAATTTATTCTAGTTTTTGAGAAAATTGAAAATAACATTAAAAAATTTTTTTCAAGGTTTAGACAATCGATTCCGTTTTCTAAAATAAGATAAAAAGTTAGATCACATAAGCAATAATTAAAAATGTTTATTTATAACTTGGACGGCTGTATAGAGTTAGATAACGTTTATAAATACGACTGAGGAACTTTGGAGAAATAACGAACTGAAGTTGAATTTAAGGAAAACTAATACTTACTCATATTATTAGGTACCTTATGCAGTGTTTCCCAAACTTTCGACATTGCGATACCCCTTCTAAAGTATTCGGAATCCTGAGTACACCGTTATGAAAATATATTTAGCTATTCTTAACTTTTCAGTTCAAAAACTAAATTAAAAAGTACTATTTTAAGGTATAGAAGTAGTTTTTTTTTTTTATAGTGTGAACGTTTTGAATAATTGAAATCTCAGATTTTGGCCATTTTCGAAAACGACCAATCAAAGGCAATTCGGCAGGCAAATTATCGTCATTTATGATACAGAAGTTAATGAATAAATAAATTTGTTGGCACATCAGCTCATGAAGAGCTAGTGATGTGCGTGTCTGCAGGATAGGATAATGGTCCAGTTTTTCTAAAATTTTGGACCATTTTTGATGAAAATAGGTGACACGTTTATATCGCAAAGTTGTAGAGGACTTAATTTCCTACAATTTACGTATACAAAAGCCTTTCGAACAACGAATAGAATAGGGCATTTTTGCACGAATTAACACTACATATTTCACAAATAAGCGTGCATTCAAGTCCAGCTATAATATATTGAGGAGAAGCGAACATTTGTAGAGACCCCCACCGAATGATTACCATTGAAAGGCATGCTAAGAGAGAAAAATCGCACGCACTCGCTTGCGAAAGCGTCGTTGCCAATTGGAAAGTCAATCGGCAGAAAATCCAAATAACGCTAATCTGGCATCTCTGATCCCAGATACCCATAACTTTGAGTTTCCCCAGACCGCTGTGTTTAGCATGTTCCCGGTCATGATTTATTCGTCTTTCGAAAAATGTTTCTATATAAAAGTTGTAGGAAATTTATTCCTCTATAACTTTGCGATATAAATGTGTCGCTTATTTTTAATAAAAATGGTCCAAAATTTCAAAAAACTGAGTCAATCTCCTAATTTTTCACACTTTTTGCCTATTATTAGCAATAAATAATTATTGTACAATAAAATTGTCTGAGTAAAAAAGAAAGAAAATTTAATTCTCTATGAATTTGATTATAACCATTTTTAGCAAGAAATGCAAAAAATACGCCCGTAACTCAACAAAACGAAAAAGTCAAAATTTCGGACACACAATTTTGGTGTAAAACTGTTATTTCATATTCTACTCCATCTTGGAACCTAACTGGGTCAATTTTCATTTCATTTTTTTTCGATAAAAATCCTAGATTGATCAGGCTATGTGATAACAAAGCATATGACATACCTATATGCACTAAAATGTAAAAAAAGTTTTTTAAAAATATTTTTCAATTTTTTTTTTAAATCAAAATATATGACCTGCTTGCCAGCTACAAACATAAAAAGGACAAAGCTGATCGTATCCCCAAAGAACTCTGCACGTACCCCCAGGGATACGCGTACCACGCTTTTGGAAACACTGACCTAATGTATATTTCTTGAAATTATGCAAGAAGCAAAGAATGTGGTTTTCTTACCAGCTGAGATAAGATGCCTACTATGTCTTTAATTGTAACTTTTTTTAAGGTTTTCACGGCCGTACTGATTTGTTTTTCACTGAACATGAATTAATAAGTAAAATCGTAAAATAACTAGATAAGAAAGTCTTCGAATAGTAACTTTATTTTTTAACACATTGTAATCATAGCGCACATTTTTTGTTTCAAGTCATTGACTTATCAATCTTTTTCATTTCCCATTAAGACACGAACCCTTGATAACCGTACAGTTATCCTTAAATAAGAAATTCAGCTTAAGTTGATATATTTAACTAGCATATGTATACATATTATGTATGTGTATAACTGGAAAAATGATAACTGATGAACATTTGAAAAGAATTATTTAAAAAAAAAGTACGTATAATGCATTTCTTGTACTCAAATATATTTTCGTTTTAATGAGTCTAAAGTTGTAATTATTATATCATACAGCCAAATCCAATTTAATCACTCTACATTTTAGTGTTGAATATTGTTTAGTGCCATTATGTCTGAGTTGAAATATAATCTTATACAGTGGGGCAGATATATCGTATGTTTGTTGGATTATATTTTAATTATGCGGACAAAATTTTTTTTCAAATCACGCCATTAGCTCAACATGATGAGAATGACGAACACAGTTAGTACGGATACTTAGGGTGATTGCAGCAATTTTCACAAATTTTAAAAAGCAGATAAATAGGTCCCCATAAGAGATCCCAAAATGCTAGGAAATGGAATTTGCAGAGTTAAATTTAATAATGGCGTACGCAGGTTATAAGGCTTATGTTCATTTTTTAAAAAACGTCCACACAAAATTGCTGTTAATTTTTTTTTTTCCATATAATTATTCAATTCATAAGCTTCAATACCCTGTAACAATATAAACTTGTATCATTTGTCAGCCTTAAGGACACTAAGGTCCAATTTGTAGATTGTCTAGGTATTAGATTTGAAAAAGTAGGAAATTCATATTTTTTGTATGAAATTAAATAAAAAATCCTTTTTTAATGATGACATTAAATTTAATGGAAAGTGAATAAATTGGGGCTAAAATACATACAAACTTCAGCACTAAAATTTAGAAATACAAAGTGTAGTGACATATAAATATTTTGGTGCTAATTTGTCTTATTTTAATTATTTTCCTTTGAATTTATAAATATTTTACCTTATGCTTTTCATAAACTCAATAGTGATTCTTATTATATCTCTGTGCTGTGCAATCAATTAAAAAAATTGTTAACTCTGTAATTTTCTTTGAAACAATTAAATATCTATCTATCTTAATATTCTTGTAATTTTTAGATTAATTGTGAAAATTATTCGTTCTGCATGTCTTGTCTATTATTTCAAATAAGTTGCTCCACTGTTTCAAGCCGACATCCAACGACCCGACGACGACAGCTCGGCGACGCACGCTTCGCTGTCCAAATATTATAAGATAAGAGAATAGCATCTGTTTTCCATTATTTTTAATATACAAATATGAAATGATTAACAGACTCCATTCACTCCATTGCATTATCAGTGCAGGCTTTAATTATGAATGATTTTTTTATGAGTGATAATTCTGTTTATTCAAATGAGGCTGACTGAACTATGCCACTTTATGCTAAGCCTAAGTTATACACTCCTCATGCCTCGATAGTTAAAAAAAAAAACACTTTTTTTTATTAAGGTTGGCACCGAGACGAGATAAAGACTCCTTTTATGGTGCCAGTTATAGCTATCATTAAAATTCATCATTGGAAATTTTAATGATGTATTTTAGGACATTTATGATGCAAAATCTAGGATTATTTTGATGCCAAAATAAAGCTTATAACTTAATTAATATATCTGGCCAACAAAAAAAAATTAATTTCGGCCCAACCGTTCTCATGAAATGACTTTTCTTTTTTCAATGATCATTGATAAGGTAGTGCAATCCTTGAAATAATTAAAGTAAATTTATATGAAAGGCTGGGCTCAAATGAAATTTTTTTTTTGGCACTAAATATTTCTTGAGTTTTCAGCTTTATATTGGCACCAAAATAGATTTTGCATCCTAAACGTCTTAAAATACATCATTAAAATTTTCAATGATGTATTTCAATGATAGCTATAACTGGCCCCTTATACCTAAGTGCTAAAGTCTCGGTAACGAAAAATTACAAACTCGAGTTTGTCTCGCCTTAGTTTCGTAACGTTTTTTGTGTTTTTGTGAAAAAAAAAATATTGAACAAGAGTTTAATTGGGAAGCTGCTAATATTTTGTAGATATATTAACTCCTGGAGCCTAAACTGTAAAATATTGGTGTGGGCAATTTATAGGCGAAATTGAAGATTTTTGTTTTGATGAAAAAGTAGCGGTCCCTACCATACAACCTTTTTGAGAGAGTTTATTTGTCTCATAAACGGCTCCAACGATTTTGAGATAAAATTTTGTGATGTTAGAAATTGCATATATAGGTATATGGTCTGCATTTATAGTAAAAAAAAATTACTAAAAACATTTACTTATCATGTACCTATTTTTAATATTTATGAAAACGAAAACTATCTTTTTTTGCAACTGTTACATAAAGTTTCATTAACCTTTAGATAATGATGAACAAAATATTTTGTTTCTCTTTTTAAAAATATAAGTGCAAAAATCTGTTAAAACACTCATCTTCTCATGCACGAACTTTCTCTTCTGGTTCAAATAGCTAGGCGAGTTTCAAATATTGCATATTGATGTTGTTGATAAGTTTTTATATAATTATTTATAAAATTAAATATCTAGAGTTGTTCATAAAATAATTTGAAGAATATGAAAAATCATAGAAATCGTTCTTTAAATTGCTAAAACAACACTTAAAATGTTTTAATCTCAAAAATTAGAACCCAGCAATATAAATTTTTGACAAAAAAAAAATGAATTTATGCAGAAAAAAATTCAGAAATCTTTGGAGCGTTTTAAAAATTAATTTTTTTATATATATGTACATATTTTTTTTATATGTAAAATTAATTTAAAATTTTAAAACAAGCCAATGAAATGAAATAAATAAATAAATTACTCATTTTCAAAATATTGAACTTTCATCGTCAAATATTTGACAGGACCTAAACTTAATTACATAATTTTTTTTAATTATAAATTAAATGATAAACTGTTTTTTTTCTAAGTATTTTGAAAGTAAAGCCTAAGTATATGCCTATATGCTATAATTTTCGCATTTCAAAATTATTGAGGTACTTTTTATGATTTTCCCATCATTATTCCTTTTTCTTTCGTCCAAATTATTTTTATTTATATATAAGGCTCTCCCAAACCAACGCGATTAATCGCCGCGACAAAAGAAAACAACAATAACAACACGTGGTTGTCAAACAAAACAACACGTTGTTGTTATTTTTTTCTATTGTCGCGGCGATTAATCGCGTTGGTTTGGGAGAGCCTTAATTCTTCTCCAATTTCAAAGCAGTCGTCTTCCTTTTCCGTACACAAGAAGTTGCTAAACACGAACAACCGCAAACAAATCGTGAAAATATGTCACAACTTTTTTCCACGTATAAATAAATTGACCGGCAATTGTTTTGTCTAGGAGAAAATAATGTGGTGGATAACAAAAATTTTTTTTGCCAGGTCGACTTACACTTACGAAAAAAGAAAATTATATTCACCTTACAGCGTTATTTGCATGAAAATGTTTTTTTGCATCCAAAAATAATGAAATACTTTACGGGTTCCTTACGCCAAGGCAAATATTTTTCATATTGTTTTGAAAATTTTGATTTTTTTTTCGGATGTGAACTGTAAACTAGGCTTAAGTCTGTTGTTGCTTTTCATAAAAAATTTGGGGCAGTTTTTTCATCTTTTGTTTGTGGCCATTTTTTATTGGGGCCAAATTTCATGCAGTCCAGCAAAACTAGTAAGGATTTAAAATTTATACGAGTTCTGTTTTTTATGATGCTCTACAAAATTAAAGTGAAAGATATATTTCACCTAAGTTTTCACTCATAACCTTCATATTTTGAGCTAGGGAACGGTC
The DNA here is from genome assembly GCA_947049315.1 of Epistrophella euchroma. NCBI lineage: Eukaryota > Metazoa > Arthropoda > Insecta > Diptera > Syrphidae > Epistrophella > Epistrophella euchroma. The sequence goes on along the minus strand of OX346247.1, from coordinate 100,369,213 downwards.
TTTTTTTTTAATGAGCGATATGAGCATGAAAATAAACATGAAAATGATCTGACTTGTATGTTTTTAGCATTGGTGATGGGTCACATCTCACATAACAACAACTTAATAATAGAATTAAATCAAACTTATCCTGTTGCAGAGCAGCTTGGCTCCATCGGCATTATTATCATCCCCTTTATGCTAGCTGAATGTACAAAATAAGGTAATTTTTTATTTATTTATTTTTTTTTTTCATGTTCATGTTATTTCAGTAGGTATATACCTACCTACTGTTAATCAGTGGACATAAGAAAAGAATGGAGCTGAGCAATTTAATCGCAAATGGGTTATAGCCAAGATTGTGGTCTGGATATTTAATAAAAAGTTTTTTTCATCTTATAAACCGCAAATATCGATTTTACAATTAAGAAAAACAAAAAACACAAAAAGAATCGATAACAACACCATTTATGTTTAAAATTTTACTTTTATTTTTCTTCAATACGAATGAATTTCGGTTCTCTGCTTGAATAAATTCAGGACCCTGGTTTATTGGTATAGTTCAAGTGTATATATGTACATATATGGATTCGTATGCGTCTAGTTTTTGTGGTTTGTTTACATTTTTTGTGATTTTGCAATTGTTGTCATTTTGAAATTATGAAATTTTATGTGTTTCTTCATTAGTTGGGTGAGCTGCTATTGCTTTATCTATCTCCTTTCTTTTTACAGATCGAAGATGTTCGCCGAATCTAACCTCAGCAGCCCTTCTTGTTTGTCCAATGTACTTTTTGTCGCAATTTGAACAAGAAATTTGATAAATGACACTGCATCGATTAATTGGTGTTTGGTCTTTTGTGGATCCCAATCGTGATTTTAATTTGTAATTGTTTGTATGAACGACATAAACGGTGTTGTTATCGATTCTTTTTTTGGTTTTGTTTAATCGATATTTGCTGTTTATAAGGTGAAAAACTTTTTGTTAATAAGAAAACATAATACCTAAAAATATCTTTTTAATTTATTTATTTATTTATGTATCTACGATATAAAATCCACAGATTCGAAATACAAATTCAATTACTTAATTACTAGAATTAAATTTATGGTTTAAATAATCCAATAACATAATTTATTAAAAATATTTCTATGTAAACTTAAAAATAATAAGCTTCATTAAAAAATTTAATGCATAGGCTTAAAGATTCACGTAAACCGCAGGGAGTTCTGTGCGCAACTGTGCGCAGTAATGACCTTCGTCTTAAAAATCAGAATATTACATTGATTAGATGAATCATGAATGAACCCTTCACTCTAATTTATTATTAAAACATTTAAATCAAATAAAAAATATCGCAAAATGTTCGTTGTTTTACATTTATGGTTTTGGCATGAGGGGAACGATATGCTTAAGTTAAAAACTAAAAATAATTTGACACTTATTTTTGAAACATTACGTCAGTTTTTTGTTTCCTAAAATTACGAAATTCTATACGAATTTTAATACTATTTTATTTTTTGATATGAATTTTTAGAGAACTTTGGACTGAAATTTTTAGAAATAAGCAGTTTTTAGAAGGAAAAGAACAGAGCTATGATGTCATCAAAAATGAAATTTTTAGAAATAAGCAGTTTTTGGAAGGAAAAGAATAGAGGTAATGATGTCATGGTCAATTATTTTTAAATACATTTCGCAGTAACAGTAGCTAGTAAAGAAAAACCAAAAATAAGAATTTGCCATTATCCGAGAAAAAAGTCCCAATGGGAATTTTCATTTATGTTTTACGTTATCTATATTATACCTATTTATTAGAAAACAATTTGAAAGTGTTCAAAAATAGAATTACATATTGTAAAAATATGGAATGAGAATAAGAACATAATTTTTTGTGTTATAGTTTTGTGTGTATTTCACCACACATGATGGTTTGTTATACATACTTATTAGCCTATGGAGCAGATGGCGCGAAATACCTATACTTTTTGAATTTTATTCATAAGCTCTAAATAAAATATATGCACGGTTGGATCGCACGAACTTGCTCATGTAGTTAAAACTTTTAATATTTAAAGAAAAAATGTTAACAAAAAAAAAAAAAAAGTGTACTTAAAGAATTTTTATATATTGCCTACATATGTAGGTATATTGTAATTTTTTCATTTTAAAAAAAATTTATTTTCAAAATTTTTGAATGCAATATTATTTGAACTACTCAGAAGCACCAGATTGAAAAATTATAACAAAATCGGTTGGACTATTAATAAGTTCTACCTGAATAACTCGAAAATAAGGACCATTTTCTCAAAAAACATCAAAACCCTATTTCCAGAATATGAATTTGTTGGCAAAAACCAGAAATGCAGTATTCCTAAAATCACTGGCACAAATCTTAATCAAAATCGTTGGAGCCGTTTTTGAGAAAATTTGAAAAACCCAAATCAAAAATTGGAATTACTTTTCTAGGGTGCTCAATTCAGTACTAAATTTGAAGCAAATCGATTCAACCGTTTAGGCTCTAGCTAAAATTACAGTGGCCGCATGGACGCACGGTGCACGGACGGACAGACGCACGGACCCACGGACACACAGACCGACGCACGCGACGGACGGTAAGGTGTTAATTTTGATTAGGTATATACAACCCCGATTTTTTTTTATACACGAAACCAATACTTGCCTTACAGACCAATTAAAAATATATTGATTTTGGTAGAAGCCCTTGGATATTAATGTTTTTCTATATTTTCTTAAAAAAACTTAAAAGGTATTATCTTGGGTTTATCGATTTTTTTTTTTAAATTAAAAAATTTTGGACATGAAGGTGTTTGTAATTAACATGTAAACTTACTTCTTAAAAAATATATGTTCAAGCTTATTTATCCACTTTTTTGTAATTGCACTGTTTCACTCTGAAGTTTTGTCAGCTGACTCTCAAAAATGTTGAACAATCATTAACTGCTGTTAGGAAACAACTTTTTTTCCATAAATCAAAAAGGTCAAGTCTTTTTTGTGCAATTAATTAAAAGTTCATAAGCTGTTTTTAACATCCGCACAATAATTTGATCCAATACCTAATTAAGTAACCAACTTTTTTTCTATGCCGCTACAAAAACTCCGCTACATACTTCAACCGACAAACAAAAATCAAAACCACTTTTTACTATACGAAATCATACAACACAAATGAATAAAAAACAATATAAAATGGGGCACACGTTTGGTTTTTTGTTTTTTTTTTTTTAATCAATTATCCTCTTAGGAATCTTTAGATCTATGACACATAATCCGTGAAAATATACAAAAAAAATTATTGACTTTTGATCGTTGTCGTCATCTCAAAATGATAGTCAAGAACCGTTTAATAATTTTGATTGTTAATTTAGCATTCAGCCAGCATGCGAAACACGTAAATATAATGAACGCACTTCTAGATCATGACTGATTACTCTGCTAGCAAACAGATCCCACAAGACCACTCCAACGCAAAAAGTCTTCTATAATTTTGTTTCTTTTTTTTATGAGTGTAGGAGCAAGCTTCTGGCGGGTGAATTTAAAAAAAAAAAAAATTTTTATTATGTCTTGGAACTTGGAACTCTTTTGCTCCCGATATTGAGAAATTGTAAATAAAATGTGGTGTTTGTTTACATTAAAATTGTAGTACTCTTGCTGATACACTTCGATTTATTATATCTCTGTAGCCCCTTTCAATCCACCTCTGCTCCGCGATGTCTCTCGGCATAGAACATTCATATGCATTGACGCGATCGTCCGTTTGTCGTGGGTGTGGTAGTTATACCTACCTGCAATCAAGTGGAATAAAAACATATGGCACGTTCTCAGTTATTAAACTGTATAGTTGCATGGCCAATCGGAGGTGTACTACAGAATATGCCATCTAGCTTTGAATATTCAAATGCCTTAGAATGTTAATAAACATTTCGACACCCTCCCTTGGATCACTTCACGACCGACGCACGATAAAAGAGGAATTCTTCTTGTTCGCAAGTGTTTATACCTCCTCTTGAAGTAAGTACTTTATATGCGAAGGGATCCTCTGGCATTCCTCCGCCCCCAATAGACAGCCTCTTACTGACAGTTCTGAGAAATATCAAAACACGAAGAACTTCTGGAATTCGTCTTGGCGTCTTTTCTATATTTTCTCATGGAAGATCTAATTTTCATTTTTCTTTGTGTTAAATTAGTCAGCAGTTTGTTTGTTTAATTGTTTTTTTTTTTTTTTGGTTTTCTTGATTTCAATGATTCCAACACATATAATTGAGAAAAGTTTAATAATGTGGAGGATTTATGATAGTTTCTAGGTGTCGATATGGGAAAAAAAATAAAAAAAAGTTATAAGTTTATGAAAATTGAAATTGTGGTTTACAGTGTTGTGAGAAGAAAAATTGAAAAAAAAAAGTTGAAGATGAGGATAATGGAATGAAACGATCAGTGAAAATTTTAACACAAAATTTTGAATTTATACCTAAGGTTTAATGGCAATTTGTTAACAAAAAAAATTTAAGATCGATTAAGATTTTATATCACGCTCAAAAAGTATAAAAGTATCACGCTCGTAATGTGCAAAAACATACAAAATTTGAAATAAAAACAACTGTTTTAAAGATCACAAGATCTAAAATCAATAACACTCACCGTTAAATTTAGGTGTACCTATGAGACAAAATTATATTTTCGACATTATTTTACTTTTAAATGCGCAATATTTATACAGTTGTTTTCTTACTTCTTTCTTTAAGCACAACCCCGTAGTGAAAGGGGTATGATCTTCTACCTTCCAAAAAGTAGGCCAAAATTTTCAAAGGTTTTTCCATTAAAATTCTGTTTTATATAAAAAAGCCAATTCATAAAAAAGACTGCAACTCTGTTTAAGATAGTCATATCGTTTCGGTTATGATCTCATTGGAATAAAAAATAAAATAAATTTGATGGCACAACAGCTCATGAAGAACTAGGGCCTAGTGACCTACAACTCTCAACCATTCCTGTGTGCGTGTCTGCAGGAATGGAGGGGACCTACAGTTTATTGCCGAATCCGAACGGCTAACGAGCGGCACTTTTCTGTGACAGGATACTCTTGGAGGATTTATCAATTCCTCGCAAGAGGCAGCAGCCGTTTTTTCTTTTAAATAAATATGTGGCGAGGCTTGGGATCGAACCTTAGACCTCCGGCATGACAGTCCATCGCACTAACCATCACGCCACGGCTACTACTCATCTCATTGGAAATTGGAAATTTTATTGGAAAAATTACACTTTAACCATGTATTATATTCTTAGATTGTCCCGACACAAATATTTTAGTTTTATAAAGTTTCACATCCTCCTCCTCTATGACTCTTTGATAGTGTCTATACACAAAACCAATACCTAAAAAGATTTCAGGTTACTTTGGATGCGCCAATAAAATTCAATGAATAATTAATTTTTTTTCCAGGCTTTGCTTTACTATTATTCTTGATCTATTGAGCCTGATTGAAAATGGAACATGACGAGATCGCGGTGTAGCTGTGAAGCCAATTTCTAACAATTATACAAAATTATATTAATTATTCAACGATTTTATAGCCAGAGAAAGAAAAAAGTGAATATAGTCATCTTTATCGTCAAGCTCTCGTCTCATTTTCTCATGCATTGTGAATTGGAGAATCATAAGTCAACACGCTCTATTTTGTGCATTCTGTTTCTTATTCCATCATTTGTATACTTGGGAGAAATGAACAAAATATAAAGGAGACAATTATAATTTTATATAAGTTTATTTAATTGTAAATGTTGCCATTGTTTTAAATGTTTCTTTTTTTTTATTTTGAATTAATTTTTCAGAAAATCGCTTCTTTAGCATAAAAAGGGGGAAATAAACCCCCGTCTCATATGATTATTTTTTCGTCTTCCTAGCCAAACTACATGCCTTTCATGGCTTTTAGCCCTTTGTAACAGATTTTTTTACTGTTCGAATTGCTATGACTTTTCAACGATTTTCCACCTAGTCTTTGCAATATATTGTAATGGATATTTTTTTTTTTTTTTGCATGCAACAGTAAACCAAGCATGTCAACAAATATTTTTGTATCCTCCCCAATAATGTAGACATGTGAAAATTAAAGTATAGACGTTTTTTCGCACGGGAACTGTAAACTAGACTTAAGCTTTAGTAAGTTGAAGCTTGCTCAACTTTGTGTGCTATCGCTGTATATTATTTTGGTACCTTTAACTCTAGGTTAATTTTATCGTCACTGGTAGGACAAGATTTTGTATGGTCACTGTCAAAGTCGATAACTTCATAGGTCCCATCTAATGTTTTTTTTATTCTTTATTATCAGCAAATAGTATTTTTCCTAAAAGTATACCGTTAAAAAATTTGAAAAAATATGTTTTGAATTTTGAACTTATATATTCAAAATATTTGCTCTAGGAAAGTCTCATTTTGGTTATTTTAACTCGTGAAATATTATATGTTAATTTATTATATGTTAATATCTTGTACTTTAATATTGTAGGTAAAAGATTAGTTTTGTATTTATATTAGTTCTCTGCGGTGCCACCTTGAGTTTTTGCCGCCCTGTATAAGCAATTTTTTTATATTGACGCCCAAAAGTATAAAAAAAAAATTCAAGACATGATAACATAACCGTTTTTCGCAAAGATGTAAAAGAATGCAATCATTTTAGAATTACAGTTAATTCAACAAAAAGACCAAAATATTTTTGTACTTCGACTTCAAAGTGTTGTAAATTATGAAGACTTTAATAATGTAATTATTTTTAAGGCAGTGAAAAGACTTTTGGCCCGATTTCAAGAAGGAATTTTATATTTAAATGGTTTTTTTTTTTGGTTTCACCAAGTGCGTTTTAAATGTAAAATATTTTTAAAAGTCCTTTTCTTATCATCTGAGTTTTGGCCGTCACATTTTTGTTTTATTGTACATACCTACAAACTATAAAGATTCCATCACCGTACTTTTTAATTTAATAATTTTAAAATGCAAATATGAACGTACTTTCAATAATATTTCATTATATGCGCACTGAATTTTATTTATAATTTGTACCTAAGCATTTGTTTGTTATGCAATTCTTGTTATTTGTATTTACAAATAATGTTTTTTTCACATTTTTTCTTACACTTCGCATGCTAGATCGAAGAGCGAAACAACCTATTTTTTGTATCCAGGGATGTAAGGCAAATTTAAATAAATTAATAATATTTCCCTTTTTTAGGCAAGGCACTCACTGAAGTAATGACGATGTAATGTGGTAGTGTAGTGGCGGCTAAGCAGCAGGTGGAATTGGTAAAATCTTCGTAATTAAATGAAGATGCACTCATCAAAGTGGAGTGGCGGTGGCATGATATTTTGCAGGTGGTGTGATGTCAGTCTGCTGCCACATACCTCGAACATGTTTAATTTTGAAGTGGCAAGGTAGTGGTGACGAAGTGAATTTTTGTACTGTATAAGAGTATGCTTGTTATTATTGACTTATAGACCAAGAGCTGGTGAACGTAGTTTGCCGCTGCAGTGCGTGTTAAATCACTTTCATATCACTTCACAGCTACTCCATGGCCAAGCTACTTGTTCACCACTCCATACTGCCACTCGCTAATCCTTTACCACTCCACTACGTCAACACTTCAGTGAGCGCCTTGCCTTACATTGGTGAAATTAAAATACTTTAAAAGTCTGATCTACTCGTATACATAAATAAAAATGAGTCCGTCTTTTAGTTCATTCGCACATAACTTGGCTGATATTCATCCAATTTATGGTGGAATTCTAAAACAACGATAAAACAATGCGGTACACTCAGGCGTATACGCAACTTTTTTTTATTGTATTTAAAAACAACAAAATCTCCATTCTTGTTTGTGCAATACGTTAGATTATTGAAATTAAAATATTATTTTCAAAGTTACACCACCGTTCTCTAGAAGGTACCGGATACCACACACCTGACAAAAAAAAAATCACAATTTATTTTTTCAAAATTCTTGACTTTTTAATCGCAGAGCTCTTAGACCTTACAAGAAATTGCAGATATTCTGAAAAGTTATGGATTTAAGCAAAATTTTACTTTATAAAAAGAAATTTGTTTAACCAAAAAAATTTCTTGCACAGTATTGTATCTTAAACAGACATTTTATTTTTTTGACGAAACACTCAAAATAGAATTTGAAGTTTTCCATTTTTCACGAATTCCTTTATGTCTGGTTAATTAGAAAGAAGAAAGGAGATCATTGATGGGATTGATTTTGGTATGAACCATTTGGCTTTTGAAATTAAAATTTGATTTCAATTTCAATTAAATTAATAGGGTGAGAAATAATTTAATATTGAATTCGCAATTAACACTTGAAATATTTTTATCTACTCGAAGGTTAATTTTCAGTTTTCACAATGATTGAATATGTACTTCTATTATTTATTTTTCTTGTAAAGTGAGGTATTTTGTATGAATTTGGTCTGGTTTGTGTATTTGTTTTAATATTTTTATGAAGTTAATCTGGTTTGTGTAAGTATTTGGTTGAATATTTTGATATTGAATTCCAAGTCAGATCAAACTGCAATAACAAACACAAATATATTGAGTATGGAGATTATGTGATTATGTCTTTTTTCTGTGAAATCAAATGAATTTAAGTTCAGCAGAGTAGGGGTGGTAAATGGTAACGAATTCAGAAATTGACTGTTGTTTGGAGAAAGGGATTAGGAGTTTGAGTTAGAGACTTACTCATTTATTTACTTAACTATCTACATACATAATTTAGGTAGCACTAAAAACTGGGACGAACGTGGACCTCAAACATCAAAGTTCTTTAGCCAGGCTCGTTCGCACCTACATAGCTGTTTCCAATAGCAATTTCAATAATACATAGCCGGGATGCTTCTTAAAATGGAATTTTTTAACTTCTTAGTTTGATTTCAGCACTGGTATTGCTGTCTTAGCTGATTTTTTTTCTAACAAGGCAGAAAAGTCCCTATACCATCCCTCAAGGTCATAGCAGTCTGTGTTTATAGGGCTCTATCTAAGACGTAGGTTTGTATGTTTTCGAATACAGCTTAAACTAAGTCTTGCCCCCGTTGACTCTTTAGTCTGTTTTCACCGATTACACGTCAATACTAAGCGTTAATTTTATTTAAAAAAATCATGCTTTGTGGTTAGAAAATAAATTTGGTGGCACAACAGCTCATGAAGAACCAGGGCCTTGTGACTTACAACTGTCAACCATTGCTGTGTGCGTGTCTGCAGGAATGGAGGGGACCTACCGTTTATTACCGAATCCGAACTGATGTGATGTGAGCGGCACTTTTCTCTGACAAGAGATACTCTTGAAGTTTTTGTTTTTGTTTAGGATGCAAAATCTAGGATTATTTTGATGCCAAGATAAAGCCTATGACTTAATTAATATATTTGGCCAAAACAAAATTCATTTCGGCCCAACCGTTCTTCTGAAATGTGTTTTCTTTTTTCAATGATCATGGATAAGGTATTGCAATCCTTGAAATAATTAAAGTAAATTTAGGTATATGAAAGGTTGGGCTCAAATGAAAATTTTTTTTTGGCAATAAATATTAATTAAGTTGTCAGCGTTATATTGGCATTAAAATAATCATAGATTTTGCATCCGTCTTAAAACGTCTTAAAATACATTATTAAAAATTTCAATGACGAATTTCAATTATGGCTATAACTGGCCACTTATGTTTGGGTGGCAGTGGCTGGGAATCGAACCCAGACCTCTGGTATGACAGTCCGACGCTGCAATAACCATTACGCCACGGGCTACTAAGCGTCGCTTTAGTTAGCTTAAAAATTAAATTCTTTCAAGATTAAATAACTTAAAGCTTAGTATACAGTTCCTCCTCGAAAAAAAAATACATGTACTTCTCATGGGAGAGATTTTATCGCAAAAATAAAATTTTCTGCTGAAAAGTTTTTTTTTTTTTTATTGAACTGTGAACTATCCCCAGAAATAAAAAATTATACTCACCACGATTCTTTTTCGTGCAAAACAATGTCAGTGACATTGAGGCACCGTGTAATATTCGACAAAAAACAATTTTGTTTCACCACAGATATTTTTTTTCCGGAAAAAAGATTTTTTAATTAACCACAATAGTTTTTTTTTATTCAAAAGAACTGTATACTAGGCTTAAACTAAAAAAACACACGGTCATGAAATCCGTGAAAAAGACCTTTTAGACGAGGTTTAAGTGTGTTGTGTCTCCGTAGTTAGCGCATTTCAGAAGTATTTTTGTGTTATAAATAAAAAATAAATTTGATGGCACAACAGCTCATGAAGAACTAGGGCCTAGTGACTTACAACTCTCAACCATTCCTGTGTGCGTGTCTGCAGGAATGGAGGGGACCTACAGTTTATTGCCGAATCCGAACGGCTAACGAGCGGCACTTTTCTGTGACAGGAGATACTCTTGGAGGATTCGTCAATTCCTCGCAAGAGGCAGTAGCCGTTTTTTCTTTTAAATAAATAGGTGGCGGAGGCTGGGGCTCGAACCTTAGACCTCTGACATGACAGTCCATCGCACTAACCATCAGGCCACGGCTACTACTGTGTTAAGATATTAAATACAATTTGTATCCAAATAATATTTTCTACTAGCTGACCCGACCCGGCTTCGCACGGGTATAAAATCTTAAGAAAATAGCAAAATAAATTGATAAATGTAAACATAGTGTGAAAATTTGTATTCTGCTATCCGTCGCAGAGAAACGACTGTTCTATATTTCGTATAAATGTCGATGAAAAATAATATTTAAACAGGAGCAGTGCTAATTTCTTCTTCAAAGAACAGCTGTGTGACGCCAGAACCCCGACCTCAAAATTTTTTCACGAAACATGTCGCATTCGTTTGTCAATCGTTTGTCCACGTTTGTCCAGGCAAAAAAATCATTTGTCCACCCTCAGGAAAAAAGTTATTAGCTTTCCTTTATTATAGCAAGTACCCCAAAATTAAAAAACGCCTCTACTGCCCACAATTTTGAACTTAGGAGGTCCGAACCAATTGCAATCGTTTTTCCACCGGCTCCTTATCATTGTCTACCAAAAATTTTCGTTTATCCACCCTCAGTTCAAAAATTATTCAACTTTTCTGTTTTATAGCACACGGCCTAAAAAATTAAAATTTTTTTTTTGCGGAATCAAACTCATTGCAATCGTTTGTCTACCCATTGTCCATGTTAGTCCAGACAGAAAAATTTTTTTTCGACCCTTAGTTCAAAAGTAATTCAACATTTCCTTTTTATAGCAACACCTCCAAAAACAAAAAGTCCTCTAAAATCCCCAATTTTTAACTTAGGTGGTCCGGACCAATTGCAATCGTTTGTCCATCGGCTCCTTATCATTGTCCATCCTAGTTCAAAAATTATTTTTCCAATTTATAGTTTTTATTTTATTCACAAAAATGTAAATTTACCCCAAAAATTTCATTTGTTGAGTTGTGTCGTTTTTCTTCCGAACCGACGCGACGACGCGACGATATGTGAATTTAGAAAAAAAAAAAAACTAAATGGTAAATCATGAGAAAGAAAAATAAATAAACTACATAATACTTACGAAATTAACGCATCTCATATATTTTCCTCCGTGTAAAATTGACATACATGTTTAAATATATTGGCGCAAAATTTTAGACGATTTAGTATGATGTTAAAGCATTTTTAGTATGATGCTAGGTTAAAAATAGGCTTTTCCAAATTTTAAACGAGTTAGCATCGTATTATCATTTTACTAAAGTTAAAATCGCCAAATGCCTATTTTATGTTTTTAGTATCATATTAAATCCAAGTGTCACTTTGGCAGCTACAATTGCAAAAATGGGTTGAACTTTCACTGTTTAAGGCGTTTTCAGCTAGAGTTTCTTAAGAAAATAAGTTTAGTATGATACTAGTTAGAAAATGTTTAAAACTATGAATATTTTAGTGAAGAGTTTTAAAGTTCGAAAATTCTTAAGTATACTGCCGTGTTAACTGAAAATGACGTATCTGCATTTTTGGAGTTTTTGAGTTAAGACCACTTTTGATATCTCTGATACAGTTATTATTTTATTCTATTATAATATTAACAATATCTTGCTTCATTTCGGCTTAAAACGCTAAAGAAAAATGACGTATGTGCAAAGAACCATCCTATTTTTAAGAGAAATTGACGTATCTGCACATTTTAAAACAAAACGACGTAAAGCTGATGAAAATCGGCATTTTAATTTCCTCCAATCATTTTTCTCTTTTTATTATAATATTTTAAAACGTTTAATTTTTTATTTATTTTATTATTTGAATTTATGAATTTATTATTTTTGTTAAAAAAAAAAAACTTTTAAAAGCAACTGGGATAAAAGTGTTTCTCTTTTTATTATTATTATTGTACTATTCATTCTAGAATGTCAGTTTATTAGACTTGACCATTCTGTATTCCGTCAATTTCATTAAATTTGTGTTTCTCTTTTATTATTATTGACAATAATAAAACTTAAATGCCGTAACTACACGAAAAGCTTAAGACAAAATGACGTAACTACCAAAACCTACGTTTGTATTCAATACAAGCAAATACATTTTTGGTCAAAAAATAGTAACTTCTCTACTTATTATTTTGTCAAAATATGAAAGACATTCATCCAAAAACAAAAAAGTTACAGATAAAAACAGGAAAACGCATTTATCTCAAAATGCCAAAAATGTAGATACGTCATTTTCAGTTAACACGGCAGTATAGTACCATGCTAATACCTTAACATCAGGCTCTGTAAAATTTTGCGTCATTGTGTTTAAATTTGTTTGTTCCTTGATAAGACATGACCTTTAATTTTTAATTGTTTAATCTGTTGATATTCCAGAGCGCTATTAAAATGGGTAAACCACTTGGCTGTGCAGAGCCATTAGCTTTTTTTGCGATAAGCATATGGATTACCGACACTGGTCTGGACTGATTTAACACTCCAACACTGAATTCTCTGTACTAGCAAGAAGCGTATAGTGACAAAATTAATATACAATTTTAAAATAAATGAAAAGGAAATGGCAATAGTTAGATGTGATTTCTTCGAAACACATATACAAACGTAGTTCAATATTAAAAGTTCATCAATTTTAACTCACTGATTTCGGGGGATTAACTGAAGTTCAACTGTGGTTCAAGGTTCGGGAATGTATGGTAATAGTCAATTACGCATACTTAAACCATTGTTGAAAATCAGTTAATACGCCGAAATCGGCGAATTAAAATTACTGAACCTGATTAATATTTGATTTTGAACCAGGATTGTACAACTAGCCCTTAAAAAACTAACGTAGGTAATGTAAAATTAGTGGAGGGGGATTTAATAACTTATTTATTTTAAAGTCTCTAAGGTGTGTGTAACTCCAATCTCATAACTTGTAACAGTTCGTAAATTTGTAATATAAGTTAAAAGATCTGAAGCATCTGGTGCTTAAATAAAAAAATTTTGACACTTATAGCCACAATACATTTTCGGGGGCTCATTTGCCCCTCACCTTCAATACGCCCTTGTTTTCCTTTTTAATTAATTTAAACAATGATTCTTCTATTCCCCTATAATGATAAGCATTCTCTCTACAATAAAAGAAGCCCCATCTGGAAATGGCTTCTAATATAAATAGCTTTGATATTGTTGAAATTATTATCAGTAGACAGTTATTTCTCAACGCGAAAAAAAATGTCTAAAAATCTTATTATTATACTGTCATTTATATTTATTAATGTTTCTTGTATTTCGCATGCAAAAGAATTTTCTAAATGTGAACTTGGGCGTGAATTGTCAAGATTAGGCCTTCCAGTTAGTGATCTTCCGGACTGGGTGTGTCTGGTCCGTTATGAAAGTAACTACAAAACAAGTGCAAAGAACACAAATAAAAATAAAACAAAGGATTGGGGATTATTTCAAATCAACGATCGCTATTGGTGCAACCCAGGAGATGGCCGCCACTCACATAATATCTGTAAAATTAATTGTAATAATTTGTTATCTGACGACATTACTGCAGCCGTAAAATGTGCCCGGCAAATTAAGAGCCAGCAAGGATTTAAAGCCTGGTATGGTTGGAAATCACACTGCCAGACAAATAAACCAACTGTTGACGAATGTTTCGAATAATTTGAATAAGACCATAAATAAAAATTTTCTTAAAACAATAAAAACTTGTGTAGAAAAAAAAACACAAAAAAATAAACAATATTCAATGAGTATATTTTTATTTTACTAATTAATCTATGGCGGCAAACCAAACGCGCTTAAATCGAAAAATTTTATACGAAAATCTTACCCACATTGAAAATAAATATAATAAATGCTAAATACAAAATTTAAAATTTGTAAAAAAAACACAAAATCAAATATTTTAATTGTTTTTTACTTTAAAATGACAACTTAAGCAATTAGTTTCTTTTTATAATTGCTTCTTTGGAATCCATTAGAAAATATAACAACAGGTCATCGTAAAATAGGTTAACTGACTGACCGTTTTATATTTTTTTTTTTTAGTATGGAACTAAACCAAATACTAAAGAGCGTGACACAATTCATTAAGTTAAAGAAAAAAATCAGTTTACAAGTATCCATAAAACGCAAGCATTGCAAAAAGCAATCAATGTCCATGAAAAATCAGATATCCATCCTGGATTATTATATACCTTTTAACCTAAATTCTACAAAGAAGCACTCAGAAACGGATATCCGGCTTACTTATATTCCTGACCTACTTTTTTTATACCCCTACAAAAGGTCCGCACCATATACAGAGTCTTTAGTCTTCGACACATAATATAAAAGCTTAACAAAGTTGTAACTTTAACCTATCATAGTTTATTGCTCTTTTGAAAAAATGAAAAAAAAAAAAAATCAATATGGATATAGGGTGCAGTATGAGAAAAGAGATTTTCTTATACAGACTATAATAACGATGACCCAGTACTATACCTTCGTGCAAGTATACGTGGAACTGCATGTTATTATTTGCATGACATATGTAGGTTCGGTGATCCCTTTCTAACGTGTAATTAGGAATTTTATATGTTGTGGAAAGTTATAGGAGGACTCGAGTAGAAAACGACTGTAATTGCAGTGCATTTTTTGTCCAGCTAATAAATTGTGTAGGCCAAGTATCCATTAATTTAAAAAAAAAATTTAGGACTTTTTAACATAGTAAATGTAAAATAGGAAGAAATTTAAAACCAAAACAAAAAACTTAACATTTCAGATAACGTTTAATATATGTAGGTCGCAGGACCCTGCTTTAAACTGCAATTTAAACTATAAAAAAGAATTTTTGATAAATCTACTATGACGTATTTACATTTTGTTAGGAGCAATGAAAATCTTAATTTAAATCACATTATGGTAGCGGTCGTTGTTTACAAAACTGAAATATTTATTGTGGTTCAATTTAAGCATTATGACACACGAGTTTATAGTATTTTTCTTCTGATATACAGTGGATTACAGCTTATTTGATGCAATGCCTATAGTTTAACATTTAAGTTGCAATAACTTGTAAACTTAAAAAGAATATTGGAAAATTTCAATTCTATTTATAAGGAAAACAAATTAACTTCAACAAAGAACAATAATTTAGTAAAAAATATTGGTATATAACAACATAATAAAAAAAAAACTAAAAGCACTGTTAAATTCAAAGTCACAGGGCTAACTACAAGTTATTAAGTTTAGGTGGTATTTTAATATTTTGTGTGGTAACGTTTGACCTTTTCGAGAGCCTGGAGTAGTTTCGGCATGGACTCAACAAGCTTCTTTGTTGTTTCTGGTGTAATTTTTTGCCATTCTTCTAGCAGTGCTTTTTTCAGGTTATTTTTGTTGGAGATTTTCGAATGTTATTGTCCAATAAACCCCACGAATTTTCAATTGCATTCATGTCAGGTGACTGTTCTGGAGGTGTCATCAAATAAGGGCAATTTCAAATGAGCCACGTCTGGACAATTTCTGACTTGTGCTTCGGGTCATTATCCTGGTAAAATCGAAAACTTGGACGAATACCAAACTTGTCGGCACTTTGAAACAAATTATTTTTCAAAATATTGAGGTACATGTTTTTGTCCATCGTTTCCTCAATTAACTCCAAATTTACCACCCCGGCTGCAGACATACAGGCCCATACCATAACGCTTCCTCCACCATGCTTCACAGCAGCTTTCAAGTTCTCTGGTTTAAGCCTTGTATTGGGCTTTCGCCAGGCGTAAGACATCCCGTCAGAGCCAAAAATATTATATTTTTATTCGTCCGCAAAGATAACACTATCCCAAAACTCGGAGTTCTTGAAAACATGCCCTTTAGCAAAGGTAAGTCGGCTTCTTTGATTTTTCTTGCTGATAAAGGGCTTCTTACGAGCAACTCGCCCATTAAAATCATGTTCGAGAAGCACACGGCGGCGAATGGTCTCAGCACTGCATGTCTTCCCTAATTCTTGCAGAACCTCAGTAGCAAGTTTCGGGGCCTATAACTTAGAATAAATTTAAATTTTCCGAACAATATATCGTTAATCGGACGGGCTAAAAAATTTGTTCGGTGCGTTTCTTGTCTTGTTTCTAACACGATTTTCATGAACCGCTCCAAGATGGATCCGTAACTAATGTTCCCAAACAACGTGTTCGCACGACACATATTCGCAAGCAACATGTTCCCAAAGCAACATGTCCGCAACGACAAATGCTCGCAAACAATATGTTCGCAACGACTAATGTTCGCAATCCACATGTATCCAAAGTATTTTCACTGGGAGTTTGAGCTGGCAACAAAGGCGTTGAATAGTAAACATTATTATGGTGGCGATGATTTCTAA
The DNA here is from genome assembly GCA_947049315.1 of Epistrophella euchroma. Classification (NCBI taxonomy): domain Eukaryota; kingdom Metazoa; phylum Arthropoda; class Insecta; order Diptera; family Syrphidae; genus Epistrophella; species Epistrophella euchroma. Next base: position 100,352,386 of record OX346247.1, on the reverse strand, counting down.
TTGGTCAATACTTATGTGTACGTAGGAACTCACAAAAAATATTGATGGGTTCTCAGAGAGAAAAAAGTATGGATAACTAGACTGCAGTGCGATGTGTGAATATACGTATAGGTATTATGATGATAGAATTTTAAAAATGAGAGAATTAGGTTGTTCTATATCTATGTATTTGACTTTGTGTTTAGAGTAGGTCTTACATGGAATTACAAATAAATAAAAAACAGGGCGATGATTCCTATTGGCCCGATATAAATACATAAGAGTTAGAAATAATAAGTTTTGTTGATTGGTTCCCATGGCAATCATATATAAGTATTTGACTTTGTGGTCAGAGTAGGGTCTTATATGGAATTACAAATAAATAAAGAGACGGGCGATGACTCTTATTGGCCCGATATAAATACATAAGAGTTAGAAAGAATAAGTTTTTCTGATTGGATTCCAAGAAAAATATATATGTATTTACATAAGTACGGGAAATCCGGTAAATCATGAAAACCATACTTTCCGAATTGGGTTAATTTTAATGGTATAAAATTCGCAATCGATTTCAATTTTTTTTAAAGAACAAACTCTGACTTAACTCACATAACCACTTATTTTTGCCTAAAGGGGTTTGTTATTCACAATATACCTAATAATATAAAATACACTGCAATGCTGTGACGTACAGATTTTTCAGTCTAGGTACATAGACATATGCTAATAAAAAACTAGATACGTATACGCCATAGTGCCTCTAGCACGTCTAGTTTAGGCGCAAATCGCGTTTAAAGATAAAAGTCGATTTTTCATATAATGCGATGCATCAATTGAAAGGTGGCACTTCCTAGATTACGAATATGTATGTTTTTTGGCCGCAAGTCAAGTTTATTTTTTTTTTTAAGTTTTGGAAAAAAAGTTTTTTTACCAACTTTTTTTTTTATAACTTAGAACTGGCACTTCCTAGATCACGAATATGCATTTTTGAAGTCGCTAGGTCGCTTAGTTTAGTTGCAAGTCAAGTTTAAAGGCCTCAACTTTGATGCCTCTAGCGCGTCTAGTTTAGCCGCAAATCGCGTTTAAAGATAAAAGTCGATTTTTCATATAATGCGATGCATCAATTGAAAGGTGGCACTTCCTAGATTACGAATATGTATGTTTTTTGGCCGCAAGTCAAGTTTATTTTTTTTTTAAGTTTTGGAAAAAAAGTTTTTTTACCAACTTTTTTTTTTATAACTTAGAACTAGCACTTCCTAGATCACGAATATGCATTTTTGAAGTCGCTAGGTCGCTTATTTTAGTTGCAAGTCAAGTTTAAAGGCCTCAACTTTGATGCCTCTAGCACGTCTAGTTTAGCCGCAAATCGCGTTTAAAGATAAAAGTCGATTTTTCATATAATGCGATGCATAAATTGAAAGGTGGCACTTCCTAGATATCCTCAATATCGAGCTCTCAAATCTATGAACGAAAACCCGAAAATCCGACCCTGATCGAACTCGAGCTCTCGATCCTGAATATAAACGTAGTGAAATTCCTTTTAACAAAGTTTCCCAACCAATGCATTCATCTGTGTCAATCTATTCTCCCAGTAGGAAATTTCTAAAAATTCAGTGCTAATAAGCTGCTTCTTCCTCGAGGAAAAGAAGCTGCACCCGCCACTTTTGTGCTCTTTTCTCTGATGAAATAAACATGGGCATGTCATTGGCGGTAGGCACATGCCACTTTCTCGATGAAAATTCAACAATGAAATCACTGGTTCGGTAGAAGTTGCTTTTTCACCAGCTTGGAATATGATGAAAAATATGATGAATATTAAACAGTGAAATCACTGCATAAATGTAACACGCTGATTCATCTGCTTATTTTCATCGATGAATAATGTGATGAAAATTCAATAGTGAAATCATTAGGTAACTGAGAGTTGCTTATTCACGGACTTATTATTGCCTGAGGAAAAATGTGAGGAATATTCAGTAGTGAAATCACCAACTACAAGCGAATTGGTTTTTCACCACCTTTTTCAAAAGTAGAATGTGCTTCCCTTATTAAAATAAAAACTGATTTAATTTATGTGATACCTACCTAATTATTATCTTTTTATTGCATTATTATTTACATTATATAAATTAAAATAATTACAACAAATTATTAATTATTACAAAATTATTTATTGTGGCTTCTCGAGTAACCTAGGAATAGAAAAAATGTTCAGTTTACAATAATTCATACATAATGTAACTATAAAGAGTTACTAACCTTGGCATTATTTTCCACATAAATGTAACACCCGCTTCCATAGAAAAAGAACAACTAACTTGAAATGAAAATATAAAACAAAAGAAGATTTCCAAAATGTTCAACAAGCCAACAAATAAAGCACGCGCCACAAAAGAAATACAGAATAAAGGAAAAAAAAATTTAAACGATCACGTGATCATGGCATGTTGAATTGAAAGGGTACATATTTTTGCACTACAGAAATCATCACATTGTTCGTACCAGGAAAAAGAAAGGGCAATTTTTAGATTATCGTTACTTTTTCTCGAGAAGAAGGTTATATAAAGCAGACGACGCGATTAAGAATTAAAACTGAGAGAGATTGACTGACTACTTTTTATTTGAAAACGTCGACTTTAATTCAGCATCAATTTCATATTTGTAAGCCAAGGAGAGTTTTCAGAACTCTTTCTCTCTCGCAGAGTATCCTTTACAAAGCAGACGAGTGGATTTAGAGAATGAACTGATGAACTTATGCATGACTTTTCGTCAATTGAATCATCGCTTAATTTTTCTTTCCTCTTTAGCAACTTTTAATTCCGTATTGAAATCAGTTGGATTTTTTGAAACAAGTAAAAGAAGGGGTTGTTTGAAAATGGTTTCCAAGTGCAAAGCAGATAATGTGATGAAAATCATGAACTGCTGAAACAATGCATTACTTTTTACTGATGTAATCAGTGCACACTGTTTCGCCTATGAAGTGGTACTTGAATTCAATGATGAATTCAGCTTAATTTTTCATTGAAGACGAAATTTCCTACTGGGCTGTGAACATAAAATTGTAAATTACAAATACAAACATATCTATGCATCTAAAAAAATGTGCTTTTTTCAAGTGAAATCTTTTTGTGTAGATAATTTAAGTTTCCATACAAATATGTTTAAAGACCCGGAATTGGAGTTTAAAATACAAATTTGACAACTTTACTAAAATATTTATCTGTTTTTATAGAAAAATACTAATTTTTCCATGCAGATAATCAATTCGTAATCAGGAAGTGTTGCCTTTCAGTTGATGCATCGCATTATATGAAAAATCGACTTTTATCTTTAAACGCGATTTGCGGCTAAACTAGACGTGCTAGAGGCATCAAAGTTGAGGCCTTTAAACTTGACTTGCAACTAAAATAAGCGACCTAGCGACTTCAAAAATGCATATTCGTGATCTAGGAAGTGCTAGTTCTAAGTTATAAAAAAAAAAGTTGGTAAAAAAACTTTTTTTCCAAAACTTAAAAAAAAAATAAACTTGACTTGCGGCCAAAAAACATACATATTCGTAATCTAGGAAGTGCCACCTTTCAATTGATGCATCGCATTATATGAAAAATCGACTTTTATCTTTAAACGCGATTTGCGGCTAAACTAGACGCGCTAGAGGCATCAAAGTTGAGGCCTTTAAACTTGACTTGCAACTAAACTAAGCGACCTAGCGACTTCAAAAATGCATATTCGTGATCTAGGAAGTGCCAGTTCTAAGTTATAAAAAAAAAAGTTGGTAAAAAAACTTTTTTTCCAAAACTTAAAAAAAAAAATAAACTTGACTTGCGGCCAAAAAACATACATATTCGTAATCTAGGAAGTGCCACCTTTCAATTGATGCATCGCATTATATGAAAAATCGACTTTTATCTTTAAACGCGATTTGCGCCTAAACTAGACGTGCTAGAGGCACTATGGCGTATACGTATCTAGTTTTTTATTAGCATATGTCTATGTACCTAGACTGAAAAATCTGTACGTCACAGCATTGCAGTGTATTTTATATTATTAGGTATATTGTGAATAACAAACCCCTTTAGGCAAAAATAAGTGGTTATGTGAGTTAAGTCAGAGTTTGTTCTTTAAAAAAAATTGAAATCGATTGCGAATTTTATACCATTAAAATTAACCCAATTCGGAAAGTATGGTTTTCATGATTTACCGGATTTCCCGTACTTATGTAAATACATATATATTTTTCTTGGAATCCAATCAGAAAAACTTATTCTTTCTAACTCTTATGTATTTATATCGGGCCAATAAGAGTCATCGCCCGTCTCTTTATTTATTTGTAATTCCATATAAGACCCTACTCTGACCACAAAGTCAAATACTTATATATGATTGCCATGGGAACCAATCAACAAAACTTATTATTTCTAACTCTTATGTATTTATATCGGGCCAATAGGAATCATCGCCCTGTTTTTTATTTATTTGTAATTCCATGTAAGACCTACTCTAAACACAAAGTCAAATACATAGATATAGAACAACCTAATTCTCTCATTTTTAAAATTCTATCATCATAATACCTATACGTATATTCACACATCGCACTGCAGTCTAGTTATCCATACTTTTTTCTCTCTGAGAACCCATCAATATTTTTTGTGAGTTCCTACGTACACATAAGTATTGACCAATTAGAAATCATCGCCACCATAATAATGTTTACTATTCAACGCCTTTGTTGCCAGCTCAAACTCCCAGTGAAAATACTTTGGATACATGTGGATTGCGAACATTAGTCGTTGCGAACATATTGTTTGCGAGCATTTGTCGTTGCGGACATGTTGCTTTGGGAACATGTTGCTTGCGAATATGTGTCGTGCGAACACGTTGTTTGGGAACATTAGTTACGGATCCATACATCATAGGCTTTAAATAGTGAAGAAATTTTATGTAGGTATCAAACATTTTTATCAATTACTAATTATAGTATTGTGTGTAGATTAAAATTATCCAGGAGTTGATGTCATTGGATATTCGAGCCGAAAAACATTTTTGAACAATTTTTAGCAGTTTTTTTGTATTTTTTTTTTTTTTTTTTGGCCTAGAAAAAAAACCAGTAGTTGAATTTTTTTACAAAGTCTACCGATTATCAACTATAAATTTGTGTGTTAAATAAAATTAACGCGAAGGTTATATCTTTGTGTGTTCTCAAAATATTCTATATTTTTTTGTAACAATTTTTAATGTTTTTTTTTATTAAAAAAAAAAGTGTGGGTTGATTTTTTTTTTAAGTACATATTACCAAATACATAGAATGAAACCAGACCGAAGTTGATAACATTATTTGTTATAGAGATATTAGAGAAACAAGCCATTTTACAACTATTTTTTTAAATTACTGTATTAAAAAAAAACCGCTAAATGAATTTTTCTGAAAATTCTTTCTGCACGTTATGGCCTTATTATCTGTAAAATAAAATTCATTTGAAAACGATATCTCTATGTGTTCACGAGATATCGTCGGCGAAAAAAAAGCTTCCGAACGTACGAACGTACGAACGTACATGGTACATAGACATCTCTCTAAAAACAATGTAATCCGACTCCAAAGACCTCGAAACGTCGAGAAATGTCAAAATTTCCAATTTCACAATAACTTCCAATGGGAAGATTATAAAAAACATCGCCTTTGGGAATATCTTATTTTTCCATTTACTTTTTTTACATACCATTCGTTAATCCGAAGTTATAAGAGTATAATTTCTATTTCTCTTTCTCGAGATAACAGTCAAACTTGACATTACGATAATGAAGAACACGAAATAAGTGGGTCCCGCAATTCCGTCTGTATAATATGTCTGTATGTTTGAAGCGATTTTCTTCAAACTTGGAGCATAAGGCCAGGCGCGCAGATGCAACTAAAAAGTTTGGTTTCGATTTTGAGCACAATGGGATTATATGGGAGTGCGCGCCGGTTTATGTGCGCGGACTCTCATATAATTCTATAGTACTCAAAATCGAAACCAAACTGTTTAGTTGCATGTGCGCGCCTGGCCTAAGAGTTTTAAGTGATTCCCTTAAAGGGAAATCGAGTTTTTTTAGCTCAAAAAATAACGGTACTTGCCATACAACCGCTTTGAAACATTTTATTTGTCTCAAAAACGGCTCTTACGATTTTTTTTTTCAATTTTTGGTGTACAAGTAGTCGTACGGTATGCATCTTGGGGAAAAAAAATTACGAAGAACCGTTATTAACGGTACCTATCATAGAACCATTTTTTTGATTTTCCATTTTCTCGTTAACGGCTCAACTGATTTTGATTAAAATAATTACGTTGAAGCTTCTATCAAGTGTGAACAATACTGCATACAAATATTTTCAATAAAATGTTTTTTTTTGGATTAAAAAAAAAAAACTCAATTTTTTTTTTTTTGAAAAATCATTTTTTTGAAAACGGGTGTACGAATTTTTTTGAAATTATGGTCTTGGCTGTATATTATTATGTTCTTAAAAATGGCATACCAATTTTTTTTCTTAGAAATTTCAAGGAATTTTATATAATGTAGGTATAAAAAATTAGTTCTTTAGAAAACCGCTCCAACAATTTATAAAATTTTTTCTGCATAAATTCACATTTTTTCAAGAATTGAGATGGCGTTCATCATTCTTAGATTAAAACATTTTAAGTACTGGTTTTATCCATTTGAACAGGGGACAAGAGGGAGACTGGATATTAGCCCCCTAAATTTCCAGATCCAATAGAGTTAAAATTGCTCATTTGGCAGAATTTACAAGTGTCTTTCAAATGATATCACTGCATCTATACCAGTCATAATTCAACTCACAGAGAGAGAGAGCACTTGACAGTTTTTAGTTTTTTGTTAGTTCGAACAATACATTTTGGGGTTTTGTTAATTCTGTCTATGTCTAGTCTTTTGTTTTGTGTTGTGATTTCCACAAGTTATTTTTTTATGTTCCCCATCCTTTTATGAATATTTTTATGCAACCAATTTTTAACTGTGTGCCAAAATTAAATTGTTATAATTTTTTTTCCCAATTTAGCCAAACTGGGAGACTTCATCCCCTCGATTAAGGGAGACTTGATCCCGGGATCAGGTCTCCCTCTTTTCCCCTAACGTTTTTTATGCTATTTTTCCATATTCAAATTTCCATTCTTCAATTTATTAAATGGATAAATACATATACATATAATTATTAAATTTTATGTTTTATATTACACTCAAGCTTTAAAATTCGATAAAACTTTTACTACAAGAGCAAGTTCGTGCGACCAAGTCGTGCATTTTATTTGTTCTTTCAAATACCTATAGAAATAAATTTAGGTGCGAATATTCCGTTGGAATAAATGAAGGTGTACATTTTCTGTATTTAAAATATTAATAATATTTCAAGCCTTGTACATCTGCTACTGTACTCATTGTTTCTCGGGAAGTTGATTTCTTTATTTGAAGAAGCTGAAATACCAAAAGATTCGGAAAAATAATACAAATAATATTTGTAAAAAAAACTTACTCCCATATTATTCGATCTTTTCTGAAGCCAGCAACGAGTTAAATATCCCAGAGGCTTTAAAAGCAAAAAATACAATATTTCTACAACTGATATACAACTCAAACCTAAAAGTCCAATAAGTCCTCCAATTTTAGCTTGAATAAGATTATCAAGTTCATTAAGACAAAAAGTCAAATAGTATGACTCATATACTTACATAGAAACTCAGTTACACCACCATAGCTTGTTCTCATCAAACCAGCAAAGTCTGAAAATTTATAATAAAAGTGTATAACAGCAATATTTTCCTTCAAATAAGAAGTATTCATTTTCTCCAACATTCGATTTCCTATCATATATCCTCCCGCAGTTAAAGGTATTTTAAATTTTGATGGATATCAAAACATCCTTTCATGCATTGGTCCTTGCATTTTTGCTGTCTAAATTGTTGACAGGGTAAATCTTTTAAACTACAAGCTGGTAAATTAGTCCAAGTACCAGGCAAAAAATAACTTAAGCAACCACAATATTTGGCTGTCATCTCAATTAAGCATTCAATTTCACAATTGCGTCCCGAATAGGTCCTGAAGTATTTGAGTTTTCGTTCGGTTTTGAAAATACACTGACGTTTGTCAATACTTAAGTCACGTAAGTCAGAACTAGCTTCAGACCGATCAACAGCAATACGGAAATTCATCTCTGATCCAGGTTCCACATACAGACCATTCTCACGAAGTGAATGTACTTCCATAGGATTGTGAAGAAGTAGCTGAACAAAAAATATATGACAAGTACTATTGAAAGAGCTATCATGCAGGTATTACCTTGAATCCAGGTCCATTTCTTGAGGTACAATAGTAATCGTTAACCTCTGCATTGACAACAATTGACAAACCCATGCTGATACCTATTCCTAAAAGGGATTTGGTTATAATAAACAATGTTTAAGAAAATCTATTCACTCTACCGAATGCAGCACGAGGATAGAAGAGTTTTGGTAGAATAGCCTGATAGCCATCTTCTGGATCCCAATCCACACCAGCAGCTCCATCAAGTTGAATAAATCCCTCAAATTCCTTGAGTCTACAAATAGTATTTAAGTTGTAAAACTTCTCAGAGCATATCTGATATGATATAAGTTTATACCAATCAGTCGATAAGTAACAAAGTACAAAAGTAATGGTCGAGTTCGTAAAAGTATAAAAGTTCGATAGCACTTCCACATTCAACCACCATTTCTGCAGGCAAATACTGTCAGTTCGAATCTTTTTTTACAATATTAGAAATGTTGATGTTTGATTTTGATCCCAGAAATTATATCAAATTTTACCGAAAATGTACATTAATAGAACCAATTCTTGTTGTTGATTCAGCATGTTAAGTTTTACGAACTCGGGGTATGTAAAGTATTTTCGTCAGCTGTTGACACAACGTCAAATAGTGACGGACAATCAAATATGGGATGAGCATTGGATCAAATTTGTTCAGATTTGTTGGTTTATACCAGTCATATATTGTACTTTACGTATTTAACACTTTTTCACTTATTAATTATGCTTTTTTGGAGCAATAAGACCCAAAAGGCACCACAAGGTACGCTTTTTTTCTCTTCGTTAGCTGATTGGTATAAACTCGTCTAATGCATTTTAGTAATAAAGAAGATGAAGAAATTTATAAAGATTTAGGTACTTCTGAACTTTTTAATTGAATTAATAAAATTTACGGAATTGCGCTCACTTTCTAAAAATAAAGGAAGGATGCAAAGAGTTGAAGACGCAGCATTGTCCTTCATCAGTAAGAACTGGTCGAAATATATCAGCACAACTTTTCACAACGGTTCCAAATTTACAGGACAGCAAGAGCTTATCACAAGGCTGGGCAGTATTAAATAAGAAAGTAAAAGTGATTAAGTCAAATACTATTAGATAGTTTCATTGATAAATCATTCTCACATCTTCAATAAATTTCTGAAACAATGATCGATTTTGGATTTCTTCGAATGCACTAGGATCCAATTCGTCAATTGATCTTGAACAAAGCGTCTGAAGCATTGAATATTCAACGGAATTTCTAAAGTTAAATATTAAGAAAAAAAAAATACTTTTTAAGTACCTAAATATAAATTTATATAATACCTTGATATATTTGCAATTTTACTAGTCCGAGCTTGATTCACATTACATATTGTCACAGCTGGAAAGGGGTATTTATGTATCAAAATAGGACTCGATTTCATTCCCACAATAAACGGTGTACTCTCCCATGTTGCATAGATGTCGGTAAGTAAAATGACCACATATATAAAAATTGCAATAAAAGATGATAAGAAAAATAATCTTTAATGAAAGAATATACACAACCATTTTGTGATATTTTAAAATGTTCATCATTCATTGTCTAATACCTTTCACAGAGTGAAATTCCTTGGTCTCCAACATATTTAAAGCCATGAAGAGCACTATGTTGACTTAAATCCGTAAATGTATTAACAAGAGCCCTTCGGATTCTTTTGAAATTGAAATAAACTTTAGACTGGAGTGTTTCCATTTATGGTCTAATTTATTCAAGTTCCTAAAAGGTTCTAACGAGTCTTTATTGACTTTTAAATCTCTCGTCCAGTTTGAATTTTAAGCAGGTAGGTATATACATACCTATACATAAATCAGTGTTGATTGTTTTTTTTTTTTTTTTAAATAGATTTTTGTGTCACTAAAGTAATTATGTTGAGTGTCCATCTAATTGCTAGAGTTAGAGTATATTTAGAAATATCAATTTTCTTAGGGCTATTATTTTTGGCGCCTCAATAACGACAGTATAGGCGTGGCATGATGGCTAGTGCGATGCGATGGACTGTCATGCCAGAGGTCTAGGTTCAATCCCCAGCCTCGTGCAACTTATAATAATTAAAAAAAAAACGGCTACTGCCTCTTGCGTGCGAGGAACTGACAAAACCTCCTAGAGTATCTCCTGTCATAGAAAAGTGTCACTGTTCGGATTCGGCATCGGCAATAAACTGTAGGTCCCCTCCATTCCTGCATACACGTAGACAGAAATGGTTGAGAGTTGTAGGTCACTAGGCTATAGTTCTTAATGAGCTGTTGCGCCATCAAATTTATTTATTTTTAATATCGACAATTGAGGCAAATCGCCCGTTTTTACGTTGAGCTAGCGTTGCCGGAGTGGCACGAAAAATTTCAATATGGCACGTTTTTTTATTTACATTATTATTGATATTTTATGTATATAAAAATGAATCCCTTTTTGTGTTCATACGCGCATAACTCGGCGTAGATTATATGTTAGACTTGTATTAAACTAGATTAACAGACAACAGAGCCGAAAATTTTACCGAAAATTAGAAAATTCGACCTGAGAAGTATGAAAATCATGAAAACACAAATGAAATTGTGTTCGTACGCTCATAACTCGGCTTAACATTATCCGATTTAGATGGGCATTTTTATTGTTGGATTTGTATTAAACTATAGATTAACACACAACGGAGCCGAAAATTGAAAAATTTGACCATACATTAGAAAAATTAGACCCAGAATTTCGGAAAATCGTGAAAACATTTTCATAAAAAAAATATTGAAATTTCCAACATTCTGAATTATTTTTTTTTCATACGCGCATAACTCGACTAAACATCATCCAAATTGGAGGGGGATTTTTTTTGGATTTGAATTGAACCAATAAAAACACACTACGGAGATAAAAATTGTAAATTTAGGCCGGATAAGTCGAAAAGTATTGACAAGAGCCCTTTGGATTCTCTTGAAATTGAAATAAACTTTAGACTGGAGTGTTTCCATTTATGGTCTAATTTATTCAAGTTCCTAAAAGGTTGTAACGAGTCTTTATTGACTTTTAAATCTCTCGTCCAGTTTGAATATTAGGCAGGTAGGTATATACATACCTATACATAAATTAGTGTTGATTAGCATACTCTCTGAATTGTTGTTTTGTTCGAACGGTCTTTCTACATTGGAGATTGATAAATTGGTTGCCTGCTGTAACATCCCTATAACTATACATACATACGTGGAGTAGGGTTATACAAAGTTCGAGTTGTGTTGCAGAACGATCCTTCAGGAGATGATTTTTCAAAACAACTAGATATTGGCAATTGGAAACGTCGTAATTTCGATTGATGCTGCAATGCAAGTGGCCTGGCCACCATTTTTTGTGAATTTACATCATTGAAGGAAGAACTCATCAATAAAGTGTTCGCGAAAAGCCATCTTAATTGCTTGATGTTTACGCACTGCACAACAAAACAAACAACGTTGTTTATCATAAAGCATTGCAGTGAACCAGGGGCGAACGCAGAAAATAATTTGGGGGGGGGGGGGGGGGGGGGATTATTGAAAAAAAAAATGAGATTTTCATAAATATCTTATTTTATTACTATATTGTAGGTACTCGTGTTAAAATAATGTAATCAATCAATACATGACGTCATGACATTTTACAAAAGTATATCCATACGTCTTGGAACCTTTTCGTCATTAAAACAAGGTTCTCTTCATGATTCCCCTCAATATCCCATATGTTAATATCAACCCATTTAATCGCTTCTCACCATTCTTGATGCGTAGATTTTTAATCTGTGAATAAGACAAGAGAAAGACCTTTCGCTTGAAGCCACAGATACGAGAAGGGTTGCACCCAAATAGTCCATTGAAATGTTACAAAATTTTGGCCGAACCTTGCATTTTGTACAGGATAAAATTTTTTTCATGGATCTGTAGTAGGGATCAGTCTGAGTGTAAAACTGAGTTTTGGGGGTTACCCCCCCCCCCCCATTTGGCCACCATTTTGGAAAAGGGGGCGTAAAAATGTCTTCGCGATATCTTGAGAACCTAACATCGCACAAACAAAACTTTACCATATTTGTGTAGAGAATTAAATTTTCTACATCGTAAACTTGAAAACAAAAAAGTTGCAACCAAAAAAAGATGACCGTTCTAAGATATTCATCTTAAAGAGGATATAAAAATAGTAAAAGAAGAAGATAATAATACTTTTCTTGACAATGGTCATCTTTTTTTGATTATAACTTTTTTGTTTTCAATTTTACGATGAGAAGTGTATTAACATAAACTATGTAGAAAATTTAATTCTCTATACTCTCTATAATAAAATGAAATGATAGAAACATGAACAAAAGCAAACATTCTTCGGAGAAAAAACACACTTCTGTATAATTCAATCAAACCAGCAGTTGAATTGACATTTAAAAACTTTAGCTCCTCTTCGACTCTTGAACTCATGCTTTATGGGATTGTATGAAGACTAGAACTGATGTTTAGCGTTTTAGTTTCATAATGAGATACTTTTAAGTCTTAAATTGAGCTAGATACAGTATTTAAGTATTTTGCCATTTGAAAAAAGCTATAACTTCTTATGAGCTATAAAAGAGTTTTAAGGGATTTTGTTTTCAGATTTAAGGAGCTAACTTCTGAATTGTGTTAGTTGGGATTTAAAGAAATTATGATGGTAAAAAAATAAAGTTGTTAACTTTTGTTCCAACTAATAATTTATTTAATATAAAATTGCTCCAAATGAAACTCCTATTTTTGGGCCATAATAATATTGAACTGTTTTTGAAAAGAAATAGAAGAAATTGTTTTTTTCCAATGGCACAAAAATGACACGGTGTTATTTTTTTTTTTTTAGGAAAATGAATCCTTATTTTCTCATTTTAAATTTTTTGAAAGTTGGTCCAAATTTAGTAAAAAGTGGACAGAAACACACAATTTTTGACAATTCACGAATAGAGAAAATGATTTCCATTATTTTTGTTATTGTGTTACACCCCGAAATAAAATTGATTACAGGTTTTTTAAGAAAATAGAAGAATTTGTGGTTTTTTCATGTGGCACGAAAATTGACGCGTTTTTTTTTCAGAAAATATGACACGTTAATTTTATTTCGGGCGGCAACGCTGGTTGAGACGGTAGCTAGGAAGTGTAAAAATAATATAAAAGCGATGCCTGATACTTGCGCGGATGGTGGTTGTGGTGAGATGTAAATAACTTTCATGAACTCTTTAATCACCATAACCCCCAAAAATTCAGCTCATGTCAGGAATTAATTTTTACTTTTTAGTTAGACCTCCAATGTAATGTAGGTAAGGTGAAAATTATGGCTTTCAAACAATTCTCAAATAACTATAAGAGCACCATGAAAATACCATTGGAAATAACATTTTATTCTCTTAGTGTTAGCTTACCTTGGTGGAGTCAAGCACATTCTTTATTTTTTTATACTACATATAATTTTCGATTCTTCACAAAAAAAAAAAAAAAACTTATTTAATAGCTGTTTAAAATTTATTTCGAAAACTAATTTAACACATTCTTGTTTCAAAAAAAAAAAAAAATTTAATTAATGGATGCGATATCCTTCATTACAGCTTTATAAACCTTTTTGTGTACATCTTTAGAATAGATAAAAGCTAAATGATCAAAATCTCGTACTGGAACAACGTACAATCCAGCTAGTGTTGAGCTAGGAAGCTTTTCTATTAATCTATCTAAATCAGTCCTAGTGACATACTTATCACTTTCGCCAAAATACATAAAAATAGGTCCCTTGACGTTGTTCAATGCATAGTCAGGAGGGCTTGAAGATCTATATTGAACCAAGTTTCGTACCAAGCCATGATCGTATTGTCGAAAAAAACCAGAGTTATACTCTTGCAGATAGTGTATGTACTGTTTTATTGATACCGCTGACGGAGTTGTAGCCATAACATCAGGTATAGAGTCCTAGAAAAAAGCGAAAATAGGTATTGAAGATTTATATACTTTAATATTAATTATAATTAGAACTTACATAGTTGACAGTATTTTCGTTGAATTCAGTTGAGAGGAATAGCGAATTATCACACAGAACCCGAAAACGTTCTGGTATTGTATCATTGCAGAACACTTGTTTTAGAACTAGTACTATCTCCTTGCTAGGCTTAAATTCGAAGTTTCCAATCAGATCTTCAAGTAAATTAGGTTGCCCCAAAAGTGGGCTAGTAAGTTTCAAAAATATATTGGTTGAATGATTTATAAAAGCTACTGGCGCTAACAAGTGAGTTGATATAAAGCGATCATTCCATTCCGGATACATTGAATTCAAAACCAAATAATTTGTGGTTCCCTGTGAAAATCCAAAATATCGCATTTTTTTTACTCCTGTTAAATCAGTTATGTAATTAATCATTGCTGGCAAATCGATTATTGATATTTCATGCCAAGAAAAGTTCCAGAATTTGAAAGATTTATTGCTGTATTTGATGTTTTTGTTGGAGTAGGTGTTACCACGAGCATTACCGATCCAAACATCAAAACCAGCGTCACATAGAATGTAACCCAGAGAACAATTTGGTCCCTGTATAATCCAGTCGCTTGAAGAAGCCGCAAAACCGTGCATTAGGAAGGCAACTTCAAGAGGGGCGGATGAGTTTACTCGAACAGAGCATGGCATTCGATGCAACTTTAAAACATATCCATCCTTGGTTACAACGGTGTGCTTCTCAAAAGGATATCCATGTCCTGTCACCAAGAGTTCCTTAAATAAGAGAACAAAATATAAATTAAATAATGCTATTCAGGACTATTGATTCAAAGTAGCTTTCAACTGCTCTTAAAAATTTGTGTTTCGACTCGAAAATCTATTGAAGACTTCTGTATATAAAGCTACATAAATATCTACTTTGAGAAATTTTACTTGCTTTAGAGATATTGATATACACACAGGGTGAGTCAAAAGTTTCTTGCTAATTTGAAAAAAAACATAACTCTTCTGTTTTAATTTTTTTTTCTTTTCTTTTGTAAGGTACTTACAAAACAAACTTGGGAGTGCTGTACTACACACACTGCTCGCGCCACAATGGCGCTACAAAGGGAAATTTTCGGCGACTGAATAATTTCCAAAAATTCAGGATTCAATTGGCCCCCACGTTCTACGGATTTGACTGCACCAGAATTTTTTCTGTGGGGTTATTTGAAGGGTAAAGTGTACGTAAATAAACTCACCACTATCCCGCAGCTGCAGGAGAAAGGCGCTGAGCCCAGAAGCATGAAGCTGGTGCTCATTTGAGGGACATTATATTCCATACTTAGCCCAAAAGAATATCCATAAATCATACTATGTAATTCTAAAATAAATTATTAATACAAAATTAAATCTACAAAAGTTAGTATCATTGACTAAATCAAAGGCTAAGGTTGGTTTTGTTATCTTGGTTTTCGTATCTTATTTTTAACCGAAAAACCATAAAGATTAACGAGAAAACTATCCATTTGCATCCTCCAGGGATTCCCAATTTGGTTATTATCTCAAAAAAAAGTTTAAAAAAGGGAATTTTTTCACTGAATTTAAATTTGGGGAATATTTCTCGCTATTTTCATCAATTTTGCTATCGAAAAAATGTCTAACACCGCAGGCCATAAACATAGTTGAAAACTAATGATTATATTCAGTAATTGATAGATCGGAATAACGGAAATATCTCAAAAACGTGATGTCGTGATTCAATGATTCGAGTTCAGCACACAAAAAAACATAGGAAAATTTTTCGGCAGCAATAAAAAAAAATGTATTTTGCTGACTGTCAGAAATAAAAAAATGGTTGCTCGAGTGCTCCCAAAAACTTCACACCGCGACCGCATTATTAAAAACAACAACAAATACCGAAATTTGACATGTAAATGGGCACTGGATCCACCATTTTTATCGATTTTGATAGATGCGTAGAACAGAACAAAAATGAAAACGCTAATGATATTACCTTTAATATATGTTCCATGACTACACACAACATTTTTATATGTTGTGCACAATACACAAAACAAAAAGACATAAAACTTGACGCATTGGAGGAGTTTGAAATATATAAAACGAGCAAGACAGAACAAGACAAGATAATGAACGATAAATTAACAATAAAAACTAACACTTTATTTGACACCGCAATCAATAACCACACGCAAAAAAATATTCACAGCAATTCAAATGGCACAACAACACTGGTAACAACAACGAAACCCAGCTTTAAAAGTTTTGATAAAAGCCCGAAGATGGAATAGATTCCGAAACGCGTCGCTTTTTGTTTATTTATTTAAAATTTAATGTTGTTAAATTATATAATTAATAAAATTATTGTTTAATTTTAAAATATAAAACTTAATTTTATTTCACACTTTAATGTCAGATATGACAATGCATTGCTCCAGGTGCATTTCATAATAAAGTCATAGGCCTCTGAAAACACTGCTCAGGTCAAAATCCGTTATTCGTTCAGACTCTGCTTAGTGTCAGTTCTTTTCCCTGAATCTACTCTGAACTCAAAAAGAAAAGCGTCTTTTGAGACGCTGCTGTCGTTCGTTTTCATCATCTACAACTACAACCGACATTACAAAAAATTTAGAATTCTATTCGAAATAATTTACCAATTAAACGATTAAACGTGCATAGGTACGAATAAGCATGGTTGGTAATAGATGTCTGTTAAATTTCGTTAGGGAATAACTACCTATACAAATGTATTTGCAAAAAGCCTTGCGATATAGAGGTATAGGTACTACGAAGTCGATATTTCAATCATATACATACTTGGAATGGAGTTTAAGACCCCTTTTATTTATCTCGTAAATGGCCTAAACGAAAAAATTGCGTGCAGTCCTTTAATTAGATATGGTATGCATTCCAGTGGAAATAAAATTTGCCAAAAACTGTTATTAACGCTAACTCTGATTGAACCTTTTTTTGCTTTTTTTGATGAAACTTTTAAACTAGGAAGTTTGATTATTGATATTGTATTATTTTCAAAAAAAAATATGTTCGGATTCAAAAAGAAACCTTTTTTTTACATTATGTACATAATGTAGGTAGCATTATTTTGAAAACAAGCTAGTAATAATTTTTTGAAACTACGATTTAAGACATTTGAACCAAAATTAAAATTAATTATAATTTTATTATTTATTATCTTTTACAATATGTAGTAGCCATGGCGTGATGGTTAGTGCGATGGACTGTCATGTTGGAGGTCTAAGGTTCGATCCCCAGCCTCGCCACCTATTTATTTTAAAGAAAAAACGGCTACTGCCTCTTGCGAGGAATTGACAAATCCTCCAAGAGTATCTCCTGTCACAGAAAAGTGCCGCTCGTTAGCCGTTCGTATTCGGCAATAAACTGTAGGTCCCCTCCATTCCTGTAGACACGCACACAGGAATGGTTGAGAGTTGTAAGTCACGAGGCCCTAGATCTTCATGAGCTGCTGTGCCATCAAATTAATTTTTTTTATTTTATCTTTTACAATTGCATCTTTTGTAATGGTAGTTACTTCACTTTTAATTCTTCATAGTAAA
This sequence comes from Epistrophella euchroma, assembly GCA_947049315.1. Classification (NCBI taxonomy): domain Eukaryota; kingdom Metazoa; phylum Arthropoda; class Insecta; order Diptera; family Syrphidae; genus Epistrophella; species Epistrophella euchroma. The sequence continues at coordinate 100,334,527 of OX346247.1, read as the reverse complement.
ACTTATTCCCACAAGAGGTATTAATTTTCTTACTTAATAGCTATGTAAATGTATAGGTACAATAATTTATTTCGAAGACTAACTCAACATTTTTTTGTTACAAAAACAAAAATCAATATGTATCTATTTAATCGATGCGACATCCATCATTACAGCTCTATAGGGGTATTCACGATCCGGTGCAACTGGTCTAGTAACATTGTAAAAGTGCAAAAGTGTAACATTTTCTTACACTCCAACAACATAATATACTGAATACAACTCTTACAACACTCTTGCACTTTTACTATACCTCAACCCTATTGCAACAGAAAAATATAACGGTGTAAAATTTGCGAACGTGTATTTGATAGCAAGCCAAATGTCATTCTTTCTGTCAGCTGTTGTTCGTGTGTGTATTTTCTGCAGTGTTACAACGGAATAGACAAAGTGCGTTCACGATCTACTAAAAAAAATTAAATTTTGCAAATTTACTAGACTTGTTGCACCGGATCGTGAATATTTCTTATATACCTTTTCTTTGACATCTTTGGAAATGAGAAAATCCAAATGATCAAAATCTGGTAGGTATTGGAAAAACGTATAACCCAGCTAGTGTCGAGTTAGGAAGTTTTTCTATTAATCTATCCAAATCAGTCCTAATAACATACTTATACTTTCGCCAAAATACATAAAAATAGGTCCTTAGACGTTGTTCAATGCATAGTCAGGAAGACTTCAAGATCCATATTCAACCAAGTTTCCTACCGAACCATGATCGTATTGTCGAAAAAAACCAGAGTTATAATCTTGCATGTAGTGTACTGTTTTGCTGATAAAGATGACGGAGTTGTGGCCATAATATCAGATATAGCGTCCTATAAAAGCAAAAATTGCTATTGAAATTTTAAATAAGTACTTTAATAATAATTTTCAATTAGAACCCACACAAACAGTATCTTTGTTAAATTCAGTTGAGAGGAACAGAGAATTATCACATAGCACCTGGAGTTGTTCTGGGATTGTATAATTGCAGAACAGTTGTTTTAGAACCATTACTATTTCCTTGCTAGGCTTAAATTTAAAGTCTCCAATCAAATCTTCAAGTTCATTAGGTTGCCCTAAAAGTGGGCTAACTACATAGTTTCATAAATAAGCATGATTTATAAAAGCTACTGGCGCTAATAAGTGATTTGATATATATAGCAATCATTCCACTCAGGATGCAAAGAATTCAAAACCAAATAATTAGTGCTGTGCTGTGAATGTCCAAAATATCGCATTTTTCTTACTCGTGTTAAATCAGTTATGTAATTGACATTTGTGGGCTTGTTTTAATTTTTTTTTGTTTTGTGTTTTTTCAAATATAATTAATTAATTGTAGGTGCTAAAAGGAAGTTTTGGTCTTTTTTTTTGTGGATTTAAACAAAATTAAAAATAAATCACTTCTTTTAATTGTTTTAACTTCATAACTTTGCCCTGTGAAATTTTTGAGACAAATGAAATAGTAAGCTATGGAAATGCCCAACCAACCTTTTATGGTATACTCTCGATCTTTCTTTCTATCGAGATGACAGATAGTAATCTATGAAATATTTCAGGTGGAGACCTGGTGTAACGTCCATTGAGAATTTTTATTCCTGAGTACCTACTTAATGATGGTGTTTAATTACTACTAGATACTTCATGCCCGACAGAAAATAGATAAAAGAAATAAATTTACTTCTTAAATTTAAATCACAATAGAATTATCCACATACCAAGCATAAGTATACATAATTTCGTTTATATTTTACATCATAAATTACATAAATATCACTCAGAATTACCTTTATTTAAACGCGTCGTTTCCCTCTGCTTAGCTTATAACACATAGATTTTTTTATAAACTTCTTCAACCCATTAAAGATAAATAATTGTTTCAATTAAGAAAAATTGTTGACTAAGTTGAAGGCTTTTAAGTTAGTTTTTAAGGGACATTTTTATCTTATTTTAAACCAAGGCCAATAAAGATTAACGAGAAAACTTTTCATTACATCTTTTCCAGACAATTCCCAATTCTGTAAATAAATTGACTAAAAACAAGTTTAAAAAAAGTTTCTTATTTCTTTAACTGAAAATAATATGCAGTATTTCTCTATTTCGTAGTAGCCGTGGCGTGATGGTTAGTGCGATGGACTGTCATGCCGCAGGTCTAAGGTTCGATCCCCAGCCTCGCCACCTATTTATTTAAAAAGAAAAACCGGCTACTGCCTCTTGCGAGGAATTGACAAATCCTGTCACAGAAAAGTGCCGCTCGTTAGCCGTTCGGATTCGGCAATAAACTGTAGGTCCCCTCCATTCCTGCAGACACGCACAAAGGAATGGTTGAGAGTTGTAAGTCACTAGGCCCAAGTTTTTCATGAGCTGTTGTGCCATCAAATTTATTTATTTATTTATTTATTTCTCTATTTCAATCAATGTCATTACCGAAACAATGGTCTTTCGCCACAACCCATAAGCAAAGCATAGTTGGGAAGTTCACAATGATTTAATTCAGTAGCCAGTAATTGAATTTTACCAATTACAATTAAATCTAATTTTAACCGAAAATTTCAATTACAAAATTTATTACTTGCAATCGTAATTTTGTTATTTTTTTCTTAATAATTGAAACCCAACTCTGCCCATCATGTACACATTTGCATACAATTTACACATTAATTTACTTTAATTATTGGCATGGCGTAGGTACCATAAAAAGTAAAATTAATCACAGAGAATTCGTTTAAACTCACTTTTAGCTTAGAAACAGTTACAAAATAATTATGAATGAGGCCCATGGTGTTAAATCAATCCCCGAACAACAGATTGTTATTATTTTTGTTCTTTTTTTTTTCACTGAATATTCTGAAAATTCTGGATTTTCTTATCCTTTTCCGGAAAAAATAAACACACTCAGTTAAATAAACAAAATTAATATGCATTCTTACCGTTGTAACTGAATCGTTAGTTTGAGAAATCCCTTTAACTAGGGGAGCTAATATTATTAACACAATCCAAAGAACGTTCATTGTGATCAAGAACAATTAAACTGTGCCATTAATGAAAGAAGATTTAGTTTTTATGCATTTTTGGTAGGTACCTAACCTACGTACATTTTTTATATGCACCATTTATTTATCTTTATTTTATGAATGGAACTGCCAGATTATTTTTTTCTGCAATATAATTAATTAATAAAAAAAAATGTGTTGCACAGACATGCCTGTACTCTACTGGTCATAATCATAACGTTTATTTACCCCTACACGTTTTTTTGATTCTGTAACGCACGAGTTTCAGTAGCGCGTTAACCTCCACCACCGGGTAAACATACAAAAAAATCCCTCGAATTATTTTTCGGGGTGTGTTTAAATTTAGCAATGTAACACGAAATAATCAGGTAAGTACGCAGAATATTTGTACATATAAAATTTATATATGTTATTTTATAATAAAACAAAAAAAAACCTTTGAATTCTTTATCATTTTTATAATTGTTTTTTGTTTTGTATGAAATGACAAAAAGTGAGACATTTCCAAAAAACAAACAGTAAGACATGTTTCACTGTTTGCACTGTTTTTTGTTGTTTTTTCTCCTTGACAGGTTTTGTTGTTGCCACCAAACGAATTGAATATGTCGATGGAAAGTTTTTCCTTTGGGAAAACTCCACCCAATTCAATGAAAAAGGCGGTCAATATAGTGGCAAAAAAAGGGAATATCTTTGCGGAAAGCGGCTAAAAATAACGGTGTGGCATACCAAACTCTTTCGCGATATGTGAACATTTTCGAAGAATCTCCGTCTGCAAGGTTGTACCCGAACGCAGTAAATGCCGAGTTTAGTAAGGAAGAACTATCTCTAACGTCCTATACGTATAAAAAACTGCTCCAATATGTTCTACTGATTGACGTTACTAGATGTACGGAGGTTGGCTTACCAGACCGCAGTTGCTAATTCAAAAAAAAAAAAAAAATGCCAGGATATTGGATAAAAAACAAAAGAGCGACTCCATTTGGTCACACTAGTCAGCAAAAGGCATCGGTTATATTTGATTTTGAATTCCATGGCTATGGAAGCAGCCTAAAATCATAATTTTTTTTATTCGAAAAAATATCAGTGAATTTAAGATGATCTCAATGTGATTTTTGGTATGTTTTTTACTTCTTTTAGTTTTATTGTTTTTTCTTACTTTTTTTTTTGGAAGAAATGTATTTACGCTATGCTTAATTTAATTAATAAAATACTAATTACCTACTAATTAAAGGTTTTTTTTTATTTTTATCTGTGTTTTTTTTTGTCCGTCTCAATGTTTGCCTTACACACTGTCTCATAGATCGCACTGCTCGCGAACATTGAGACAGTTTGACTTTTTCTACGTTACAGTTTATTGTGATGCTCTCATGGGTTCTTTCAATTAAATTTCTTTTGAAACATTAAGTTTAAACATGCCGTAAAATATATTCAAATTTTCCTTAAGGTGACTTGGAAACATTCACAGATAAACCAATTTAAAAAAAAAGTGTCTCATTTGTAGTTGCGCAAAAATTAATTTGATAGCTTTTTTGGATCATTTTTTATTCGAAATTAAAATTTAGAAAGTGCATTTCTGGTCCGTTAAAATAAAACGGAAGTTGGTAAAAAAGTGGAATTTTTAACTTTTACTTTTTGCCAGAAATTTTGAAAACCATCCGTGAAAGCTACAAAAATAATTCTTGCGCAACAAATTATCATTTAAAAAGCTACATTTTTTTTTTTTCGAAAATTCAATTTTTTTTTGAATTCTGAATCGTTACAGTGGGTATTATGTCTTATTTTACTGGAATTTTTTATAACAAAAAAACTATGCGAGCTACAAAATCGGGGTTTGCGGGTTTCATTAAGTTTAGGAAGACTACCAATTCGTGCAAAAAAAAAAATTTCGATTTTCTCATTATTTTAGATTTTAGAAGCCCACTTTTGAGCTAAATTTTAAAGTTGTTAACTTGAATATAAAAAAGCCGTTCGAGCTACAGATTTATTTTTTGCATACAAAATTAGCATTTAAAAAGCTACAATTTCTGGCAAAAAGAAAAAGTTAAAAATTCCACTTTTTTACCAACTTCCGGTTTATTTCAACGGACCAGAAATGCACTTTTTAAAATTTAAATTCGAATAAAAAATTAACCAAAAAAGCTAAAAAATTAATTCTTGCGCAACGAATTGGCATTTAAAAAGCTACAATTTTTGACACCGCAAGAGAATTACGGCCATATAATTGACTTTCGTCAAAGCTAGTTTTACGGAAAAACGAGTTCTATAGGGCTTTCGAGTTTAAAGTTTTTCAAAAAAAAAATATTGATTTGATTTAGACTTCAAAATATGTCTGAATATTTTGATTTAGATTTCAAGGTAATACAAATTTGTGAAAAACTTAAAACTCGGAACCCCAATAGAACTAGTTTTTCCGTAAAACTAGCTTTGAAGAAAGTCAATAATATGGCCGTTATTGTTTTCGTACTTTCGTCCGCTAGCTTCAGACTTATTTTAGCGGAAACTTAAATATTTTATAAACTTTGTGAGCTACAAAATCTTGGTTTTCGCGACTCAAGAGCATTTAAAAAAGCTACAATTTTGGGTGTCAATCATTATTTAAAATTCGCATTATTTAAGAATCCGTCCGCTAACTTCAGACTTATTTTAGCGGAAAATTTAATAACTCGGAAATTATGCGAGCTACAAATTTTTGGTTTGCGCAACAAATTAGCATTTAATTTGCTACAAATTCAGGCATAAAAATTTTTTGATTTCGCGAAAAAGTGTCCGCCAAAGTAAGGGACGTGTCTTTTTTCGTCATTCTACAATTTTTTTTAAGAAAAATATCTGGCTTTGAATGAAAAAAACAGACTTTTGATTTTGACTACTAATATCTTCGCAACGAATGACGACATGGAAAATTTAAGAGTAGTTTTAAAAATTGGAATTAATATTCTACAAGATTTTTTCAAAACTTTTTAACGATTATTTTTTTTGGCTCCTCATCCGTTACATTCAGAAAAGGTCAAAAAACGACTTTTTAAAGACTTTTTGTAAATCTTTTACTGCTCTTTACAAATATTGACTGCAGGACTTAATTTGGTAAGACATTTTAACGAACTGTAGACCACCAATATTTCTGTAAAATTTCAAATTAATCCATATAACCGTTTTAACGTACCGAATGATCAAAGTCGTAAAAAACAATTAAAGGAACAAATTGGGTGGCTCATGAACATTGTGAAATTGTCATCAAAATTGAAACGAAAACAACAATTCTGCCCACTTTTTCCAAAATTTCGCCACGACCACTTTTCACAGAGATACAGCTCTTCAAAAAACACTAAAAAAAGTGATTTTTTTTTTGTTGTTTTGACAAGTGTATGTAATTATTCGCAAAGAATTAATTTAATATGTAAATGCACATACATATTATATGAAAACAAGTTACATATATTTTTTTTTTGAAAGAAAATTTAAGGTGCATTTTATTAATTTTTTGTATGTACATATTTTATGGCTTTACATATGTTTAAAATTTTTTCCAAAACTAACTCAACACTTTCTAGTTACAAAAAAAAATCCATATCTATTTAATTAATGCGACATCCTTCATTACTGCTTTATACACCTTTTCTTTGACATTTTTAGAAAACATAAAAGCAAAATGATCAAAATCTGGTATTGGAACAACGTACAACCCAGCTAGTGTTGAGTTAGGAAGTTTTTCTATTAATCTATCTAAATTAGTTCTAGTGACAAACGTATCGCCTTCGCCAAAATACATAAAAATGGGTCCCTTGACGTTGTTCAATGCATAGTCTGGAGGGCTTAAAGATCCATATTTAATAAAATTTCGTATCAAGCCATAATCGTATTGACGAAAAAAGCCAGAGTTATAGTCTTGCAGGTAGTGTAGGCCCTGGTTTAATGATACAGATGACGGAGTTGTGGCCATAATATCAGGTATTGCGTCCTAGAAAAGAAAATAGCAATTGGAGTTTTATTAATAAAATTGTAATAACAACCCACATAGTCGACAGTGTCTTCGTTGAATTCAGCTCCAAGGAATATCACATTATCACATAGAATCTGGAATTTTTCTGGTACTGTATCATTGCACAACAGCTGTTTTAGAACGAGTACTATCGACTGGCTTGGCTTTAACTCCTGGCTCCCAACTTGCCCTTTAAGTCCATTAGGATACCCGAGAAATGGACCAAATAATTTCAAAATTGAACTAGGCGAATGATTCAAAAAAGCTATTGGCGCTAACAAGTGAGTTGATATAAAGCGATCATTCCATTCCGGATACATTGAATTCAAAACCAAATAATTAGTGGTTCCCTGTGAAAATCCAAAATAACGCATTTTTTTTACTCCTGTTAAATCAGTTATGTAATTGATCATGGTTGGCAAATCGATTATTGATATTTCATGCCAAGAAAAATCCCAGAATTCCAAAGATTTAATGCTGTATTTGATGTTTTTGTTGGAGTAGGTATTACCACGAGCATTACCCATCCAAACATCAAAACCAGCATCACATAGAATATAAGCCAAAGAAGAATCTGGTCCAAGTATAATCCAATCGCTTGAAGAACCCTCAAAACCGTGCATTAGAAAGGCAACTTTGTGTGCAGCGGATGAGTTAACTCGTATGGAGTATGGAATTCGATGTAACTCTAAAACGTAACCATCCTTGGTTATAACGGTGTGCGTCTCAAAAGGATATCCCTGTTTTTTCACCAAGAGTTCCTAGAATATAAAAGAAAACAAAAAAAAAGAGAACTTTAATAAGGGTATTCAAGATTTTATTTAACAACTTTGATCAGCGTTTGCATATTTTTTTTTAATTTTAAACGAGGCTATCCCTCATCAAAAAATTAGAGATAAGAAGCCATTTTTACTTGCGATATATATGTAGGTATAGGTACTATATGGCAAGTTTTTGATTCGTAAACAAAATGAACTCGAGATTTTGATCAAACTTGACTTTACGATAATAGGGAAGACGAAAAAAGTGAGTCTCGCGCAATTCCGTCCGTCTGTCTGTCTTTTTTTTTATTTTCTTTTTAGGACCAAAAAAAACGGTACCTGCCATATAATATTTTTAAGCATTTTTATAAAATCTTTTTTTTTTCTCAAAAATGGTTCGACAGATTTTTCTTAAAAAAAAAATCAATAAATTTTATTAATTATATGCTACCTTTTTGTGAAAATTAAATTTTCAAAAAATTGTTTTAAATGGTACCTCCCATAGAACCATTTTTTGTATTATCGTTTTTCTCGAAAAGAAATAGACTGATTTTAATTTTTTTTTATGGAGAATCTTCTGAAAAATTTAAATAGTATTTTTTCAAAACAACATTTTTTTTAGATTTTTAAAAAAAGTTTCAATATTTTTTTTTGAAAACCAAATATTTCGAAAACGACTTGGTTGATTTTGTATAACATTATCTAAAATATTTTGAGCAAAAAATTTTCTTATAATCAAAATTAGCGGTACCTTCCATACAAATGTTAAAAAACCTTTACAAAAAAAATAAATGTTCTCAAAAACCGACTCCTACGATTTTGATTAAAATTTTTCGAAATACTAATATTAGTATGTTCTACGATCTGCTTAAAACAAAATTTACAGTTAGCCATTATTAACAGTACCTCTCGTAGAACCATTTTCTTTATTTTGGACTATCTCATTATGTGTGTGACCGATTTAAATTAAACTTCTCATACAAAAACTTCTCAAAAAATGAAACCATTCTGCATATCAAAATATTCAAAAAAGAAAATTTTGGGTTTTTAAAAAAATTAAAAAAATTTTTTTTGAAAATACAATATTTCAAAAACGGGTAAATAATTTTTTTCGGAATTTAATTTTTAATTCTACATAAATAAATACTAAAAAATTGTGTACAAATTTCTTTTCTTAATAATTTTTACAAAATTTTATATATAAAAAATTAATTTAAAAAATAACCGCTGCTACGATTTTAAATATTTTTTTCTCCAAACTAAAATTAGTTAAAAAAAATCAGATGGTGTGCTTTTTTTTAGCTCTCAAAACAAGAAGATTTGTTTTATTAAATTTATTTCGAAATATGTTGATTTTTAATAATATTTCAATTTAAGCTGTATGATGTATAATACTAGTTTAAACTTAAGGCTCCCATAAAAAAATTATTTACTTTTAATACACTCAATTTTTAAAATTCGAAGAAACTTTTACTACGATAGTAAGTTTGTGCGATCAGTCGTGCGTTTTATTTAATTTTCAACACGTATTTTTGAAAACAGAACTTTTTATATTGATATAATAGGCAAGCAACTAATCATTTACTGAGGTACGGTAGGTAATACAATCTTACAAAGTAGGCACATTAAATTATTATTTTAGTTTTTAATAACATTTGCAGATATAATGTATCTACGGTATTTGGTTTAGAAGTCTACCAAGGTCTCCTCTAACATTTTTATTTTCTTATTCTTTATGAAGACTTTTCTGAGAACATTTAAAAACAAATTAAAAAATATTTTAACATAAATATATTTATCAATATTTTAAATAGGTAAATTATGTGTTTATTTTATTGTGATCTTTTTAATCTTTATAAAGATTGCTTAAACCATAAAGTGGAAAGCGCAACATTTCATGAAAATGCTTTAAGATAGATTTCTCAACATCATTGGCGCGGCGATAAGGAAATGTAATGTTCCAAAAAAAATATGATAAATCTGTAGGAGAAGTTTGCCGTTAAAGTAGTCAAACATTTCACAATAGGCAAGCAACGTGAACGTATCGCACAATGAACCGGAAATTCACCTACATTCGGATAATATACAATAATTTCCACTCTTTTTTTTTTTGTTAAAAAGATGGATAAAATAATAATGAAAACAATTGTTGACATTTTTATTGATTCTTAATATTAAATTCAATTTTTAGCATCCTACTAGTCTTATTTCACCTGTAAGATTCCATCAACTATTCTACAAGTATAGCTAGACTTTGTAGCTTTAAGTTACAGAAAGAAAGAAATTATATTAACTTGAATATATGTATAAGTAGCAGCGTTGCCCACCTGCTAAAATTGTAGCGTTTTTGCTACATTTTTTTTTCCAAAAAAAAAGGCACTACGACGTGCAATCGTAAAATATTCCAAAAACACTACAATTTCAAAAAATAAAATTCTAATTTAGAAAGAAGAATTTGATCATTTTTACTTTCCATTCTGAAAAATATTTTTTTATTTCTCAATAGCCGTGTTATTTTTGCAAGTCAAAGGATTGGATGAAAAAAACGATGTTGGGGCTAAACAGTTTACGTGTTAAATGCAACAACAACTAATTCGGTTCGGTTAGCTATAGATACAGTACGGACAATACTCGGTGCTTAATTTACGGACGAATTATGTATAAACAACACATGTTATCGATGGCTATGCGAAAAATCGCCCAAAAACAAAACGCCCAAAATCTAAAAATCAGAAATCGCTCAAAATTATTCTTAGGCGATTCTTCATTTTATACTATTTGGGTGATTTTTCATAATGAAATTTAATTGCAAAATCGCCCAAAACAGTTATTTTTTTTATGAAAAATCACCCAAAATATTTTTGGCAAAAAAATGTAAATGAAGAATCACCCAAAATATTTGGGCGAACTTGAAAAATGCAAGAAAGTCCAAAAACATATTTTCAAAAACACCCAAAAAATAATGAAAAATCTCCCAAATATGAAAACAAAAAAAATATCGCCTTAACTAAAGAAATAAAAAAGAATATCTAGTATTTTTGTAAACTGATTTATTTATTAAAAATAGGTTAATTATGAGTGATTTTAAAAGATTTCGATTTGTTGACATAATTCATAATGTGTATTGAGATACGATAGGTTTAAAGAGACATAATTCTATAACCTAATGTTTTTTTTAGAACAGTCATGGTGTCGCGATTTGTAATGATAATGATTTTACTAATTTTATAAAACAAAGTTTTGACCGCAGCGGCGGTGGCGCGGCACGGGCAGCGCGGGCGTGTGCGGGTGCAGCGCGGTCACGTCACGACACGGCCGCGCCGTACGCGCTACCGCCCACGCTGCCCGCGCCGCGATTATTCATTTTAATTTTTGGACGATCTTGCATTCATTTTTTGGGTCGTCTTTCAATATGCAAGTTCACCCAATAATTTTGGACGATTTCTGATTTTTAGATTTTGGGCGTTTTGTTTTTGGTCGATTTTTCGCATAGCCGTTATCGATAGTTTGTATTGAAAGTCCATGTTTTTTATGTGATGGCGTCAATAATCCCCGACATCATTTTTCTTTAGACCAATTTATTCCGGGCTTGCAAAAAAACGCCTAATTTTACAGATAATTATACTTTTTGTGGTGCCACCGCAAATACAATTTTCAGCTGTCTGAGTTTGCAGTTTTGTAGAAGTTATTATGGCTTTGAAATTTTGTTTACAAAATATAAAAGTATTTGCTTATAACAATGGAAAGAATTAAAAAAGAAGTAAGATAGACTTATTTTTTGAAGTTATGACTCAGACAAATATTACACGGATTCAATTACAAAAAAAAAATTAATCAATTAAATCATATTCGACACGAAAATATCACTTTTAAAATTAGAATCTAAATTCACTAAAATGACATTAAGAGAAAAATTTATTATGCTCTTATTATGTTGTGTGTTCAACTTGATTTTTAAATCTTAGCAGGGAATTTGTAAATGTTCTTGTAAGCCAGATATTTTTGCTATATAAACATACATGATATACTGAAATATAAAATGCAAATTCAGGGCCCAGATCGCATAAGACGATTTGATTGAACGATCATCGTTTTGGCTATAGCTTTCTCTATCACATGTGAGGTGAGCCCAGACTTTTTACGAATGTGAAACACATTATACAAATAATATTGTCGGTACGAAAAAATCGACAGTTTTGTAGGTTGTGTTTTTGCGCGTTTTAAGCGGTGTACACATTATCGATCACGAATGACAGTTTTGCTCACGACTGTACACACTGTTTGATGGTTTGTCAGGCAAGCTCATGCTCAGAAAATTTTTTGATATTGACTGACAGTCAGCCGACTGTCATACGTGATCGATAATGTGTCCCCACTTTAGAGCAAAGTATATATTTTACTACATTTAAATTCTAAAAACCTTTCTAGATTTTGAGAAAGAGGCACTAAAAAGAGGATTTCAAGAAAAAAAGAGTCATCACTGAAAAAGTCCCTAAAATGAAAAATGAAATTTTCATAAAGTTTATTTATTCTCAAAAAATACAAAAAGCAATAGTTTGGCTCTCTCAGGGGAGGGGGATATCTATTCCTGTATTTTTAATTGTCGAATTTAATGGGGATAGTAAGGAAAGACTCGCAAATAAATATTCACGAACAAAATGTGAGGCGGAAATTCATAAGTAAAAATTATTAAAAAACGAAGGAAACACTTAATATAATGCTTTACCTTTTTTTAAGTAAATATTTCAATCTTTCATTTTTTTAAAGCAAGTTGTTTTAATTAATAGTTTTTGAAAACAATAATTTTCTAACTCAAAATTTAAAAAAAAATTAATTAAAAGACTTCGAATTCACATGCATGAGAATATTAACGGTTTATTATATTTAATGCTCCTATAAATATCTAGTCAAATATTTAAACCAGATGCTTAAGGGACAATTTTTCAATAGTCTGTTGGGTTGGGAGTCGGTTGGTAGGTACCTACTTATTTTTCAGTTACACCAAAAATTAGTTTTTCAATAGTCAGATATAAATTATTCCTGGGAATAAAGCTATCTGCTTATTTCAGAGTAAGATAAAATTATCCCTAGGATTAAATTTTTTCAGTGTCAAAGAACACTTTTCCTCAATTCTGAATTTCCTGCAAATTTCAGAGTGAAATTAGCAAAATAAGCAAATGTAAGAAAAAAAATGACATCTAATGTAGAAAAATTAAAATTCTGTTTAAAAGCGCGAGTAGTGAAAACATTTCATTGTGCGATAAAATTAATATTTATTCGAATATATCAGTTGGCTATCAAAATAAAAAATAATAACATTAACAATTTACAGTTCAAAACTTGTCTTCATTTTTTTTCTTTTTGTTTTTGTTTTTACTGTCAAAATTACAAAGAGAATAGACAAAGTAAATTTTTGGAAAAGCTCTATATTGCTTTGAAATAAACGTTAAATAAAAATTAAATTATTTAAAATGTATCTAAAACAAACACAAATAAATTTGACGTACAAATTATAATATTCTGTAGGTTATTTTTTTATGATTGAAAAATTCCATTTTGCTATCCGATGTAACTGATTGTTTAACTGACGGACGATTGAAAAATCGGCTCAAAATATCTTCTACTTTTTGAGAAAATTGAAAGTACGATATATTCTTCTGAAAAGACTGAAAAGAGGAAAAATAGGCACACAATTTTCAAAAAGAGCCATTTTTGGCTAATTTTAGAAAAGTGGAGGCACCCACCAGTGCTGTCGTTTTCCGAATTCCGAGGGTAGCACTTGTCAGAAAATTTGGGGAGCATTTTTTAAAGTTGAGGAGCGCCCAAAAATTCAAAATAATTCATTTAATAATATGATTCCAAATGAAAAGAGACAAATACTTTTTTCTATCGAAACATAACAATTTTATATATTAATTTTTGTAAAAGGAGTTCGAACAATCAAAAAAACACCACGAGCGATTTTTTTTTTTTTTAAGAATATAATTTTCTTTTTTTGTTAACCAATTAAATATATATTAGTCCGATAACTTATTTATCTAGCTTTATTGTCATAATTTTTCGTTGTTCTATAAATTTTCTTCCAAAGAATATCTGACTTTGAATGAAGAACAACTTTAAATTTGGTAACCAAGTTTTAGAAACCTGAATTAATTTTCTACAAGAAATTTTCAAAACTTTATAACCAATATGTTTTTTTGCCACCACCAAGTACAAGAAATGGCTTTTTATAGACTTAACAAAAATAATCGCAGAATTTAATTTGGTAAAACATTTTGAAGACCTTATAGATCACCAATTTTTTTTTTTTTTTTTAGATTTAAAATTGATCGATCGAACTGTTTTTCTTTACCGATTGATCAAGTCGTACAAACAAATTAAAGAAAAAAAAATGTAAACATTGTGAAATCTTCATTAAATAGAATAGAAAATAATAATTTTTGCCCACTTTTTGTCACAGTAAAGTACGTCCACATTCCACAAAGAAACAGATACAGATCTTCAAAAAAACACTAGAAAAAACTGTATAAAATTATATTCCCTTATTTTTTTTTACAAGAAAGTGTATAATAAATAAACATAAAAGAAAACGAAAGACTTTTTTGGGCATTCTTTTGATAAATAAATACATAACATCACTTTGTTAAATACTTTGATTAAGAGTTTAACATTAATGAAGATTTCATCATTATATCGCTTTCTGAAAGCTAACAGAAATGTGCAATATTTTTTTTAAACAGCGATGTGAAAAAATAAAAATTTGTCTTCATAAAATTTAAGATAATCTTTTCAATAAATCCTTTAATGTGGCGACTTGGGAACTGGGGAGCCATTTTGATATAAAGGTAGCACAGTAGCCCTTTCCGCAGCAAAGTAGCCAAATGCTACTATAGTAGCCAAAACGACAGCAGTGGCACCCACAGAGGCAGAGCTCAAAAAAAGAGCCAAAATGCCTCTTTAGAGTCACGAAGGTAGCCCTGCGTTACACTATATTTTCAACCTTTTAGGGGGCAACACTTATAAGTAGGCAGTATTGAATCATTCCACTTCAATTATTGGCATGGCAAACCATACAAATAAAAATTATTAATCTCAGAAAATTCAATTACATAACTTCATTTTCAGCTTAGTTTAAAAATAATTATGAATATTGCCAATAATGGTATTGATTCAATCGTTTTGACATATCCCCGAAAAACTCATTGTCATCATTTTTATTTTCTATTAAGCCGCGTACACGTCATCATTACATAGTTTTGTTGTGTGACATGTTCTTATATATGTGCAGATGCGAAAAAAATACGTCAGTTCCAACGCACGAGCTAACACACTTTTTTTATCACATTCAACACACACTATCCGCTATCTGGCTTCGATGGATTTTCGGCGCACACGAAACAAGATTGGGGCTTACAGTTGTTTTGTGTTGAAACAAATACGAAATTCAAGGTGCACGGGGTGACAATGTAAATTTTTATTGATCTAGGCACGGATTTGGATATACATATTCTGGATATATTGTTATACTTATTAAATAAAATATAGGAGGCAGTCAATAAAGAAAAAAATTCGCGTTAGGTTGCAAAAAATAGCCCAACTCTGACTTTTTGGGAAGTTGTTAGAAATTAGGATAGATATACCAGTAGGTAGTCTAAAATCAAATTTGTAGCTTCGAAGGACCTGTGCTAACTGCGCGGTGCTGGAAAAAACTCAAAATTTTCAACATTTTTTTTTAGTTTTAGGGCTATAACTTTTAAAATATTCTACATTTTGAAAGCTCCTTCTTCTACTTTTATTTTAACTTAACCGAATTTCTTAAGGGATGAAAGATCATGAAATACAGCACTTCAAACACTGGAAATTTTGCTCAAAAAGTTCGAAAATGGAGTTTTAGCTATCTGTCGAGCTGAATATGGGCTAAAATACTCAGCCTACGAGGTAAGTCATGGGACAACAATTGTAGAGCGATTTAAAAGCTTTAATTTGTGCATAAGGAGGAATTATGTAAAACTAATAGTTCCGTTGTTATCAGGAAAAAAACAAAATAACACTGTACAACAAAAACTAAAAAAAGCAAAAAATTTCGAAGTTTTTCAAGCACCACGCAGTCAGCACAGGTCTTTCGAAGCTGCTGTTTTAGACTACTGGTAGCTATTATTAATTTAAATTGACAACTTCCAAAAAAAATCAGCTATTTTTTGCGAATTTGCGAACTACGATGTATTTATTGACTAATAAGTAGATACACTTGGTAAAATAAAAAATAATACTCTAACCGTTGTTACTGAAGCGTTAGTTTTATCAGAAGTAATCAGGCTGCCTTGGACTAGGGGAGCTAATATAATCAACACAATCCAAAGAACGTTCATTCTGATCAACTTGAACAACTAAACTGCGAGCAATTAATGAGAGAAGACTAATTTTTTGGTATTACCTACATTTTAAATTCGCACCATATACCTACCTGTTTATCTTAAATTTTGGAATAGAACTGCCAGATTCTTCTCTTCTACAATAATTAGATAGTAATTTTATTGAGCATTTGCATATCTTTAAAATAATAATTATTAAGATATTTTTTTAGGAGTTAAAAAAATGCTTAAAATTGTGTTGTGAGAGTTCAGTACAGTAGTTACAGTACAGGTCTGTAATGAACTTAGACAGACAGTGCTTCGCACAGTTTTTAATTTTTTTCGTAGTCAGTGACATTCAGTTATACACATAATAGCTTTGTTCGTGTACTGTCCAAAACTACAAATTTCTTCACAATTTTTTTTTTATATGAACTTTGAAGTATTTTCGCTGAAAATTCGTAGAAATTCTTAGTTTTGAACAGTACATGAACAAAGCTTTTATAATATCAAATCTTTACTTCTGTCTAGTTGCTAAAGTAAATGGATTTTTGTTTTTTGTTATTTTTTTCAAAAACTTTACATATTTTCTTGAATGACAATTTTTCAAAGCAAAAATAAACCAAGTTACATTAGTTTTTTTCAAAATTTTCAAAAAATTGACTTGAAATAGAAAATGACTCATAAAAATCCAACGAAATTATTTAGAATAAAATCCTAAACCTTTTGTCAAATCAACGAATCCATTCTTAAATTTTCTTTTTAAATAAAGTTGTTTAAGTCAACAGTAGTCTTTGAAACTCAAAAATTACGAAAAAAAACATAGTTTTTTGGGTTTAACTATTTTTTTTTTTTTAAATTCATGTTGATAAGTACCTACCATTTTTATTTTAAATATTCAATTCCCTTCTTAAGTTTGAGTTAAACACTGAAAGCCAAATGCCTAAATGTCTTCTTGTTTTGGAAATAACCAAAAATATCGAAATCTGCTTCACTTATTTTTATTTACTTTAAATAGTAAAGCGCTCTTAAAGTAGAAAGGCAGTAAGTACAAAAAATTGCGAAAATTTCGCGGTTTTTTGATTTTTGACGATGTTGCGTTCCGTGCTCGAGGTCGAAACCTTGAATTATTCAAAACACATGTACCATAAACAACTCTGCAAAAAATCAGAACTACCGGATTTAAAACAAGGCACCCGCACCCCCCTTTCAAAGAACAAGATTACCGGGTTGTATTGTAATTAGTGAAGAAGATTTTGTTATTTTTAATTATTTTCAAAACTAGAAGACATTTAAGCATTTGGTTTTTAGTAGGTATTTGACTCAAAATTAATAAGGGCATGGAATATTTAAAATAAAAATAGTACTTATCAACGTAAATTAAAAAAAAAATAGTAAAACCCAAAAAAACTATGTTTTTTCCTAATTATTGAGTTTGAAATGGAATTTTTTTTTTTTGAAATGGTCGTTTTCTATTTCAAGTCAATTTTTTTAAAATTGCCCCTCCCAGTTAAACGGGGCGATATAGACTACCCCCTCCAGAAGATTTTTTCTTCTTTTGACCCAACTTATACGCTCTGATATTTTTATGCATCTTCTGCCAAGAACCATATTTTTTTTTGTTATACTGAAAATTATACTACTTGTTGTTATAAATTTATTATTGCTAAATTTTGAATATCTGTATTTTCGAAACTGTTGGATCTACACAGATGGTTCCGGGCTCAAATTGAAGAAAATTTAATAACTTTGAAATCGTAGAGTGAGGTTATAGTTAAAAAAACAATCTTTTGGGGTTAAAATTACCAATAACTGAAAAAAGCGTGAAAATTTCGCGTTTTTTTTTGTTTTTGACCATGATGCGTTTGGCGCTCGAGTTTGAAAACTTGGGGTTTTTTTCCATAAGGCCAATATCATACGACTCAGCAAAAAATCAGAGCTACCGGATCTAACGCAAATGCTGATGTATAAAGTTACTGGACTACATGTGTTTTGCTAATTTTTTTGATGAACATTTTTGCTCAAAGCTATTTTCAAAATGAATATTGTTGTTTTTTGATCCAATTATGTATATAGAACTAAGTCGCATGGACTTGCTCTTATCTACGATCACACTGTGGAATTCAAATCTGAGTATTAGGCTAAAAAATTAGTTGACACCGTTTCTTTGTCAAATAATACAATATCACGAAGAATCGGAGACTTAGCAGAGAATGTCAATGCTACTTTACTTTCGCGAATAAAAGTCCAAGAATTTGCGCTGCAAATGGATGAATCAACGGATGTTGCAGGGTTGGTTATATTATAAATAGTATTTTTGCGCGACCAATACCTACAGTCCTTTCAAGAAGATCTGCTTTTCAGATTCTTCGACAAAAGCCAAAATTGAAACGAAGAAGTCTTTATCAGAATTCTGGTGTATGTTGAAGGACGAATTCAAAACTTTGTCACATAAAGCAAAAATAATTCTTCTGCCGTTTGCAACAACATACATACATTTGCGAATCAGGATTCTCCGCCTACTTTGGAACCAAAACAAAATATATATCCCACCTCGATGCAGAGCCAGATATTCGGTTGCAGTTGTCCCAAATTCAACCAGGTAAAGCTGCATTATGCAGAGCAAAACAGGCACATTATTCTCACTAAAAAAAAAAACTTATATATAATTTTGTAATATTATATCACACCAAAAACATAAATGTTAAAAAAGAGCCAAGTTCCCCATGTATACAAAAAAACCTTTAAGTAACAAGTCATCCGTGAAAAGTAATGAGATCTAAAAGTACGCCAAGTTCTTAGTTTATGAAGGGTTTTTTATCAAATATTTTAAGTAGATTAATATCGTAATAACTCCAAATTATAAGAGAAATTTCTTATTTAATGATAACTGACTATAATTTGGTATGTTTACTTGGCAAGTTTTCAAAACATTTTGAATGTTGAGTAACCAGATGGAAAAAAAGAAAACTTTCCAAGTAAACATACCAAATTTTAGTCAGTTATCATTAAATAAGAAATTTCTCTTATAATTTGGAGTTATTACGATATTACTCTACTTAAAATATTTGATAAAAAACCCTTCATAAACGTAGAACTTGGCGTACTTTTAGATCTCATTACTTTTCACGGCTGACTTGTTACATAAAGGTTTTTTTGTATACATGGGGAACTTGGCTCTTTTTTAACATTTATGTTTTTGGTGTGATTTCACTCCTTTTTGCAAAGAATTTTTTTTAACACAAAATCTTAAATTTTCAATTTTCGACTGCACCTGAGGTCCAACACTCTAACTAATCATCATTGTACAGCAAACAATAATAATTCTATGAAAGTGGGTGGATGCCGCGCCCCTAAATGAAAAATCTCAAATTCAATTTTTGTTTTCCTTACACACATTGCAAGCTCTACCTTTATACAAAATTTCATCATTCTGCAACAATCAGAAAACAATTTGAGGAAGTGGGTGGATACCTATATGGAAAATCCAAAATTTTCGATTTTTTCCTTTGTATATACCACAAGGCCTACCATTGTGCGAAATTACAAGATTCTATGGTGTCGGGAAGTACTCCATATGATTAATAACTATTTTCAGAAAAGAGGGTGGATGCCACGCCCCCTGAATGATATATTTTAAATTCAAATTTGTTTTCTGTGCTCAAATTGTAAGGCCTACTTCTCTACCAAATTTTATCATTCTACAACAATCAGAAGTGCTCCAAATAATTGATAGCAATTGTGTGAAAGTGGGCAATTACCACGCCCCCTATATGGAAAATCCCAAATTTTGGAAATTTTCCTTTGTATACACCACAAGGCCTACCGATGTGCGAAATTACAAGATTCTACGGTGTCTAGAAGTGCTCCATAATTTTGATGATCTGTCAGTCAGTGAGTCAGTCAGTTACGGTTTTCGCGATTTTTGACGTTCTTTATCTCAGGAACCACTAATGCTAGGGAGTTGAAATTTAGTGAGGCGCCTGTGCTCGCCTAGCTTAGCAAATATGAAGAGTTTGAAGTTTCTGACATTATTGGTTCTGAAGTTAGAGGGGGGTCGAATTGAGTTTGTTCCTGTAAAAAGGTAGTAGTGCCGAGAACTTGGCTGGGCACTACCGTGCCCTTTGATTGAATTCCCTATTTTCTTATATTGTTTTTGTTTTTTTTTTCTTTGAAGTGCTTGTTTTTCTTGAAATATAATATAAAAAAAATAAGAACAGTTATTGCATTTTCTTCCCGCATGGAAAAATTGCAAGTTTTTGGGAAGTTTAGGCGAGGCCCTAGCAAGTTTTCGGAAAGGAAAACATGGACGAGGAAAACATGACAGACCCCTATTAGTGCATCGCTGAGAACATTTATTTAATAAAGTACTGTGTGGCTCTTCTAGAGTCTAGATGGTAACTAACTTTGTGAAATCATTTTACGAAAATTAATAAAAGCAGAATCTTATTATATCGTAATAAAAATCTTTGTATGTTAATTAACTGGGCAAATTTCAAATTAGGATTGGGAATCGGTGTGTCAAATAGTAAAATCGCAACTGCAGACAAAACAGAATTAGACATAACCACAACTGATTTTGAAATTTCTCAGAAATCTGTTCTCAGTTCTTCTACCTAAAAAGCAAGTGCAAACAGACTCACTGAACAGCAAGCCAGAACAGTTAAGAACAGAAAATTTCTGTTCCGAAGATCCTCACTGAAGTAAATGACAATAAATTAATCGTCAGTTTATTTAATTTTGCATGCGCAAGAATTTTTTAGTGGTCATAAAAATTAAAATTAAAATAAAATACAATGGATTCGCAGTTAATTAGTGAAATTAGTGAACTTCTATCATCTTTAACAAGAAAAAACGTGTTTTTGAATCCCAATCTCGCAATATAAGCAACAGAAAGCGCACCGCCACAGAAGCACAAACGATGACATTACCGAGTGCTGCATGCTTTTAAACGGACATAAATGCAAATAAACGGTATGAATATAGGGACTATCAGAGCTATGTTTAAGACAGGACCAACCAGGATGACTATCAGTTTATCGGCAGGCTGAGACGTGCTAAATACACTGAAGTCTTCGAAGCAACATTCTTCCATGGACATGGACTGGCCACGAAAACGATCATTTAGAGTGTACAAACAGTATTTTATTTATCTATCTAGATAAATAAAATATAGAGCGACTGACAGCTTCTAGCTTTGACCCCCATATCTGAAATGGTTGAATGGAAAACCATGGGAAACCAGGGCTTAGGCAGAATTTAACTGACGAGGCAAAAAGGTTCATAACTGGCGAGGGCCTAGTGAATGCCTATAGTAACCCTTGCTAGACCCTTGTTAGTAACTATGAAAAACTTTCCAGGGCCTTATTGAAAACTAGATTCTTTTTCCAGGCGGGTTCATATACATACGTTACGTAACTGCGAAAAAAAAGCTTAAGAACAAACGTAGTGCTCCGCGAGGAATTTCTCAACTTAAAAGTGCTCTGCGACTAAAAAAGATTGGGAGCCGCTGTTATATTCACATTCAATGTAAAAATCCGTTAGGTGCCAAGTTAAGTAAAAATTGATGAAGTCGTTCTCAGAGTATAGAGTTTTCAAAAAAAAAAAAAACTTTTTTTATGTTCCCTCTAATCACACCTTATCTCTTATTTTGTTATGAACAACTTAAGCTATTTTTAAAATAATTGTTATTAAATAGGTATATGACCTAATTTATGCACAAGTATACCTACTATGACTTGCTCGTGCTCAATTTATGGGCTTGTTAAATTAAGTCTGATGAATATTATGTTTGTATGAAGCGGATTTTTATGAAAAACGTATTGCAAAAAAAGATTAGACAAAATTTTAGTAGATATACCTATATCTATGGATTAACCCTGTACTGTATAATTTATGAACGAAGAGAAAAATATAAATTTTTTCAACTAAATATTACGCTTTATTTAGGTAGATACATAAATATAGGTATATATTTTTATATACATATATTTAATATATTTTTATATGTATATAGTAAATACACAGCTTGCACAGTGAAATAATATTTAAGATTTGTATACCCTAAAACTAAAAAAAAATTTAATTTGGGGAATTTGTAATGAAAAACAATTAAAAAAGTATACGGAAAAAACCTTCCTTTAGGTATAAGCTTTATTTATGGGATTAAAAAAGGTAGTACCTATACAAAAAAAATACATATACATATTTAATATTTTACATATAAATACATAAATAGATTCATATAACATATACATATGTACATGAAGTCATCTATGTAACAGTAAACTTATAGAGTAACTGCCTGAACAGCGAGTAGAATGCTGCAATTGGAACTGGACACGATGCTGCAAAACGTACGTTCCAGTAGTGCTTTTAAAGTATTTTGAAGAAAACAAAAAATATTCCTTTGTAAGTGCTCTGAATTCACATTTTTTATTTAATATTTTTCCTTTTAATAAATAATTTTTTTTCTATATTTTTTTTCGACGCAAACAGATTGTTTTTTTTTTTTTTCATACAGTTTAAAACGTCAAAAGTGCTGAACAGCAAAAGTTAAAATAAGTTTGTGAACCCATGTGGCTCAGACTGCTCCGTCTGCTGTTGAGAATAATTTTAAGTATATTTAATTCGATTCTTTATTTAGAATCAAAAATAATAATTACGAAAAGTGAAAATTAAACAAACAAATTCAAGGAAGAAATAAAATAAAATAGTACTAAAATTAAAGTGATTTCTCAAGACAGTGTTTTTCCAAGGCATGAATGTCTTTTGACGTAATAAATATTATTAAGCCGATTAATTGTCAATAGCTATCTTCAACAGTCTGCAGTTGCGTTCCATTGTGCTCGTAGCATTGATTTTGTGTATTTAGTTTTTTGATGTTCTAGCTGCGGCTCCGTCGCATTCTGTTCTGCCACTAAGACGGAATAACTGCCTGAACAGAATACAATGCTGGAGCCGGAGCTGCAAAAGCTATCAAAAAGTGTCGTACGTTATTTTTTTACGTGCCCACAATGTAGCTGTACAGCATTGAAAGTACCTATTTTGAAGAAAAACAAAACAATATTCTTGTGTACAAGCTCAAAATTCAAATTTTTTGTTTCTAATTCTTTTCCTTTTAATAAATAATTTTTTTCGCGATACAAATAACCACAATTTTTTTTCCGACCCAAAAAGTTTTTTTTTTTTTTTTTTTCATTCAATTTGAAACGTCAAAAGTGCCGTTCGTGAAAAGTTAAAAGTTGGCTAACTCTTCCGTCTGCGGCTGCATCTCCGTATGCGGTTACGTTCCGTTGTGTTTGCAACATTGAATTTGTGTGTATTCAATATTTTGACAGCTATTACAGCTGCGGCTCCAGTTCCGTCACCGTTCTGTTCAGACAGTAAGTCCCCTTTCACACGAAGATACTAGTTGCTGGAAATTTTTTTGACGTTTTCTTTAAATCTCCTTAAAAATCTCCTGTACCTTTCACACGCAAGCAACAAAAACCCAGAGATTTTCATATTTTTTTTTAAACTACCTTGGTTGAACGCACACAAACCACAAACGTAGTGTGAAGAGAAACGTCAAAAAAATCTCCTGAATTTGTCGACCGGGGAGATTTTGTTTACCAATCTTTCTTCCTGCCCTTCTCGCCCATAAACTAATTGATGCCGGCAACTCAGTTGCCTTGTGTGAAAGGGGACTAAGTTTGCATAGTACATAGTTGGTAAAGGCCTTGTCACACAGAACGCGGGCCGACGGGCCGGTCAATACTTCACCATCGAAGGAAAGAACGCGACGGGCAAATTTTGTTTGTAATTATTTACAAAGACCGCCGGACCGCGTTCTGTGTGACAAGGCCTTAAGTGTGCGCACAGCGTTTTTCTCTGAAGAAATTCGTTAAAATGCACAATCAAAGAGGTTTTCAACCCTCATCGATATCGATGATATTTTATATAATAAAATATATGCATACATTTTATTGGGCCACTACGACCTACGAGATAATCAAAAAAGAACACATTTCGGTTTGTTTCGTGTTTTTTTTTAATCAAAACACAAAACAAATCAACAAAATTAATTTGTTGATATGTATTAATCATTTTCTATTTGTTTATAAGTTAAAAAAAAAATATATAATAATGATTTTAAAAATAACCTAAAATAATTTGTTGATATTATATGCGCTCCTATCCTGCTAAAAGAGCTAATTGTAAGTGGGTATACCTGTATTATTTTAAATAAAATAGAACTTATTGCTCCGGCCCATACCCATTTCTTGAAGGGACAAAATCTGTGTAGATAACAGATATGTAAGTAATTAGATTGTGAATTTGAGTAGGTACATATATAAAAAGCATTATCTTTTCTGCAATTTAATCAAGAACATTTCTAGAAAAAAAAATTACGGTTCCACTACCTCAAATTAAACCTGATGTTTTCCCTATTATTTAGACTTTCCTTAAAAAAAAATAACAACCACAAATTTTGTGATGGTATTTAAAAAATAATTAAGGCGCTTACCTACTTATGGTAATAGCGTCGTCGATTATTTAAAAGTCAGTAATTCACATAACGATTAATCGCAGTTGAAAAAACATGTTGTCATTTGTCTTTCACCATCATCGTCATTTCAACTTGAACTTTGAAGAAGACCGCCCATGGAACCCAAAAAAAAATCTCAAGAAATCGCCGAGTATTTCGATAATACACTGCAAGACTTTTGCAGAGAAACTGCTTTGCATTCATTGAAATATATTGGCAATCGAAGTCTTAAGTTATGGGAGAGGTCAGTGTTGCATAAATGGTGTACAAAATATATTTCATTGGATTATTATTTTGTTTAATTTCAGGCTCTTATTTCTTACTGCACTTTTGGCATCTGTGGTTGCCTTGACGCAACTTATAAGGAATACATATTTATCGTGGCAGAATACTCCAGTAATTATTGGAATAAGTCCACATCCGGCTTATATTCATAAAATTCCCTTTCCGGCCATAACTGTGTGCAACATGAATCAAGTTATCAAAGGACGAGTTGCAAATTATAAGGAAAAGTAAGAAATTTGTTCGTAGATTTTTTTTTTTTTTTTTTAATTTGCTTTATAATTAAAGAGATCCTGATCCAGTACCTTATGGACTACTTCAAATGATCTGTCTCAGAGATGACACTAATTTAAGTCAATATAAAACCCTACCTCAGCCCGAAAGTCAATCGTTCTCGGAATTTATTTCTCACGTAAGTAAGTTTTTATTTTTTTTGGTTTTTCATAACTATGCTTTTTGAAAGAGAAGTTGTTTTCATTATTACAAAATTCTGTATGTTGATCGAAAATTTTATATTTTCTGGTATTCTATAAAGCTTCTATTTTGTATTCTGAAATCACTAAATTCAAAGTTTTGCTTATCAAAATTGCGGAAATGTTTAAAAACTATAATGATTTGGGGTTTTGTACACAATTTCGAACTTTTTTTCTCTATCAAAATTATTTTACTTTGATCATTTATAGAATTTTGAACAAGATAATTTTATAAGTCAGAATTTTGGAATAGGGAATCTTTATAAATTTATTTAATATTGAAATACAGAATTTCGGTGTAAGAATTTTGTAATGCTTAATTTTTGAACCGAATTTTAACAAATAGAACATACCCAAACATTCAAAATTTACCTCACAATAAATAAGTCTTAACCAATTTCCGGCGGATACCAGTTCCAGTTGACTTAGAAACTTGAAATTTCACATACATACCTACTGGATATTTTTTGTGTAATTAGAAGAAATATTAAAATTTTTGGAAAAGATTTTGGTTTCCCAAAAAAAATTCGTGTAGCGTTTTCGCAACGCTCGCCGAAAGCAGTATCAAAATTATTGAAATAAAATTTTCTTCCTACATAGAATACGTGAATACTTTTATGAAAAAATAATTAAAAATTCCTAGATACACTTGGTAAAATTAATAAAATTATCAAAAGTAAAATAAAAAATTGACGTAAAAAATAAATATTTTTATTTTCAAAAATTAATACAAAATCAAAAAAAAAATTCAAAATATTTTTTTTCCAAAAATGAACACTAAAATTACCTATAAACTCTGTATAAATTTGAAAATTCTGAAGTTAACCCTTAAGAAGATAAAAATCAAAAATTGTAAAAAAAAATCATTTACCCCAAATTATTATTATTTTTTTTTTTTTAATTAAAACAAAAAAAACCAAAACTTTATTTTTTTTAAATGAAGACCAAAATTTTCTTTTTTTGTATAATTTTGGAGTTTCTGCAAAAAAAAACCTTAAAACGATAAAATCAAAAACTGAAAACAAAATTTGACCTTAAACATTATTTTTTTTTGTCAAAAATTAAAAAAAAAATCAAAAAACTATTTTTTTGAATTAAATTTTTTTTTCTTTCAAAAATCTAATGAAAGTTTCTCAAACCAAGCCTTAAAAAAATCAAAAACTTTACAAAAAATGAAAAAAACCTAAAAAGGACCTAAAAAAATACTCATCCTTTTGTTAGATAGGATGCAATCAAAAATTATGTTTCTTAAGAAATTGGTATATTATAAACATAAACACACAATATTTTGAGAAAAAACCGTTCAATCTGATTTGAAATAGCAACGAAAAGAAAAATTTTTTTAGGTTCAAATGCTACTGGATTAGGCGTGCGATGCGAAAACGCAAAGTAGTGCTTTCATCTCACCTGACAGACAGCCAACTTATAAATTGCGTCAACATTATTTCAGAATATAACTTGAACCTTAATTTACCTGCAGTTAACATTATTTTTAAAATTTTTAATTCTGATGAAATGTTTAAATATTTCAAAAATGCCACCTCAAAATTTCGAAAATTTCATATTTTGAAGATGCAAAATCATTACGAAAAATTTTTTTTTAAAGATACAAAAACAGGTTGATTAGATAATTCAATTAACTCTCGAATTGATTACTAAGTTCATCAAAATTTATCATCAGTTAAGTCCCAGAAGTTCTCATGTATGACGTTGCATTTTCGCAACGCTGCTAGCAGGAAATAAGTTAAGTATTTCATTTGGCTCAACTCTCCTTTTAAGACTAATTTTTTTTTTTAACTTTATTCTTAAGTATACAAATTTTAATTAAAATTCAGATTTTTTTTGAATAGAATTTTTATCTTATTTTAATTTCCACAGCACGTTCAAGATTGTGAGGGGATGATGAGATCCTGTCGAATGGGTGGTGTTTATCAAAATTGTTCTGATTTTTTTCGACCGGTATTAACTGATGAAGGACTTTGTTGCTTATTCAATGCTGTTCATCCATCATATTTATACAAAAAAGAGTAAGAAATACATTTTTGGAGCCAAAAACACTTTTCTTCGTATAATATTGTCAATTTTGTTAAGCCCTTATCCAAACTTACGTGATCTGACAGCAACTGATGGAAGAGTGCCAGTTTATTGGAATCCAGAGAAGGGTTATCAGAAGAATCTTCCACCAAAATACTATCCAAGAGTTGCATCAGGTAAGTGCAAGAAGTAATTTAAACTTGCAGTTTAAATTCCATCGCTTAAAAGTGTGTTGGAAAATTCTCAAAATTTATCATCAATAATTAACTAGCCAAATAACTAGCCAAAACTCTAATGCTCTATTTCACATGCAATTAACAGGCTTTTAAGATTTAAGATTTAAAAGGGCTTTATGAAATCGACTATAAATAAAATTAAATTAAGAAATTTAAGTTAAACCCGAGTGAACTCACAATTGTTCAGTTAACTCTGGATTTACTGTAGAGATGTTTTATCATCTGAGCTTGTTAAGTGAATCCCTATGGAATCTGTACTGGAATTCTGCTTTTACCTCAAAGAATAATGGCTTGACTGCCTAAACTATCATGCACACTTTTTTTAATGTAAACATTTTTTTCGAAATCCCATTTTTTACACTTCAGTATTTCTTTATTTAAATTCAAGTCAGGAAAAGTCCCTTTACAGAAATCGAAGCTGAAATGAAAGTTACGGTTCTTACGATTTTTAGTTCCTGGTATCTCATTCATCACTAATGAATGCTAATAGCCCTTTCACACTATCCCATCGAGTATTAATACATGTCAAAAAAAAAGTGTGAATTAGAATTAGAATTACTTACGACTGCCATTTGTGTGAAGAAAACGATTTTCATATTTTGCTTCCACACTTGCATCGAGAAAATCAATTCACCCTAACCTCAAACCAAGTGGGATAGAATTAGTGATGGTTTTAGAACCAATCATAAAAATTTTCGTGTATGTAAAGCTAAGTACAGACGATTGTCAGATCTTACAATATTGTCAGATCTGTCAGAGAAAATACTGTCCCAAATGTCTTACAATCGTCTGTACACACAATTTTGTCTTACAATATTGTCAGAAACGTCATTGTCAGGTAATTGTCAGATGACAATCTGACAAAAAATTGTCAGGTATCTTACAATCGTCTGAACGCACAATTTGTGTCATTGTCAGACGATTAGGACATTGTCAGACTCATTGGTCATTGTCAGATGTTTTCATTGAAAACATCTTACAATTGCTGACAATTTCTTCATTGTTCGAAATGTCAAATGGTTGAAGCCGCGTTGAGAGATAAAAAAAAAAAAAATTTTTACAGGAATTTTGTAGTTTTTCCAAAACTGAATAATAAGAATTTATAAAGCAACTGGACTCGCTTTTATATTGAATTCCTTGTGCTGTGTAGTTTTGTTCGGAATAAATAAAACCATTGAAAGATATCTACTCAAATGAAGATTAATTACGATGAAAATAAAGTGAACAGCAAATTCCAACAAGTTAAAAAAAATTGGACTTCAAAATGGCCAATAAAATTTTCGAGCAATCAAATAAATTTGAAGAATGCCAAAACGAGGGTGGACAGGAACACACTACCTGAAAAAAAAACCAGCTCAAGCAATTGGTAACAATAGGCAGCCTGCGCCCAACTCGCACAGATCTAACATAGTCTCAAGGTCACTTTCTCAGTCGAGCTCTCTAGAGTAAGCCTGCTGAATTTTTTGTACGCAAAGGTTTATTTTTTCTTCTAAACAATATAGTTCAATTATTGCAAGATCTTCTCATTCTTGCGTCTTTCAAAAAATAAATGATTTAAAATTTTTTTTTGTTTATTAATTGGATAGAGAATATGGACTTATGTTCTTCGTTGCGCGTCTTGACGACCTCTGGCATATTCCTCCTTCGTAGTGTGTAAAGTCGTCCGTTGCTCTCGATGTCCAGTTGTAGTTAAATTGTTTCAAATGCTCGTCCAATTGTTTTGGAATTACCACTATGAATCTAGATTTTCAAATCACTTTGAAAGTATCCTCTTCTTGATAGTGGCTACATATGTACATCAAAAAATGAAATTCTATAAAAGATGTTTGATCTTGAAATCCAAATTGCGAATTTAATTTTTATTGATCTGCCAACCGTGTGAACAGAAAATTTTCAAGCTGACAATATTGTTAGATATATAATTGTCCGAAAATTGTCAGACAAGAGCTGACAATTAAATTGTCAGACTTTGGCACAAAATCTACCAATCGTGTGAACGGACAATTTTACATTGTAACAAATTTGTAAATTGTCAGCTAATTGTCCGCTATTGTCAGACCATTGACAGATCTGACAATATTGTAAGATCTGACAATCGTCTGTACTTAGCTTAACACACGTCAAATTGTGTGAGATGGGCTGTCCAAGTCGTGTGGGATGAAATTTCATGTTTTGTTTCCACACTATTATACAGGATTTACTTCCCACTTTTTTGACATTTGCTAATACTCAGTGGGATAGTATGGAAGGCCTTTAAGTAGTTGAAATTTGTTCAGGTGCTCGACGCTCGCGCTTGCAAATAATATGGCGGGGAAGTTTGTGACTTTATTAGTTCTGAACTTAGAGCCGAAAATTAAGCTGGGCACTACAGACTAAATTAACGTGCTTTTTGACCTCAGATAGATTTTGCTCCGTCAAAAAGTGAGCAAGTGAAGCGGTATTGTTTTGAAAATTGTAAAATTTTCCTGTAAAAAGTTTAAAAATATGTTTTTCCAAGTAAAATAACATAACACTATAAAATACTTGCAGTTTTGATTATCTTTGATATTTTGTGTTGTATTTTATAGGGACTGGGTTCTCGATGGCACTTTCAATTATGTTCGATGCAGAAATAAACGACTATTATTGTTCCTCAACTATGGGTCCTGGATTCAAGGTAGATACGTTGTAAAGCAATCATAGCATTATTTTTAAGCTTCTTCTATATAGATTGTTCTTCATAATCCCATCGAAACTCCATTTGTCAAAGAAACGGGTCTGCCAGTTCAGCTTGGTTATGAAACGAAATTCCGTTTAGAGGCCATACAAACAGAAGCTGCTGACGATATGCGAAACCTGCGTCAGAAAGATCGCCAATGTCACTTTAATTCTGACAGCAAGTTACGTTACTACTTACAATACTCACATCGGAATTGCGAACGAGAATGTGACTCCCAGTTGTATCTGAAGTATTGCGGTTGCGTTCCATACCACTTACCGCAGATGTTTCCCAATGTATCCGAATGCCGGCTTAAAGATTTTGCCTGCTTGACTTCGATCAGAGACACTTCGATCGTTGTCAAGGATAAATGCAAGAGCAATTGCCTACCAGGATGTTTCGATCTGACATACAAAGCAACAACTTTTGCTGCCCCGCTAACAATGGGCGGATATGCAGTTAATTTTTTAAATGCTGAAAGTGGTAGGAATTTTTCAACCGAATACATTAAAGAGAATATAGCTGTTGTGCATTTTTACTATGAAGAGAATGTCTATCATGGAAATATGCGATACAGTTTTATTGGATTGACACAGTTTTTATGTAAGAATGCGTTTTAAATTTTGTCCACAAAAAATTATAATAAATTTAACCGAAGACATATTTTTAAAGCAAGTACAGGAGGACTTCTGGGACTATTTACTGGATTTAGTTTGATATCAGTTGTTGAAGTTTTTTATTATATTATTCTACGGCCAATTCGAGATATCCTTACAAGAAAGAAAAGAAACAAGAATAACTACATGAAGGTATTAATAAAAATGTAAAAAATTAAAATAGTTCGTTTATTAATTTATATTTCAGCCTAGACTGGTTCATGTGCGTTCATCCTTGTACGACTCAAGACATGTAAGAAATGTTGGAAGGCTGAGCGATGTTGTCTATTTTAAATCAAAGTTATCACATCATTCGTTAGACGGTCAAGATGGAGACAATTTTCAATTTTGCCACTAGAATTCCTAAGCTTTAAACTTTGAACGTTTTCACATGCGATTTAATAAATTAAATCTGAGTTTTGAGATTTGATTCTTCAACAATTTTTCACATGTAAACGAGTTGTTTTTTTGTCAAAAACCATCAGTTTGAATTATTATAGACTTTGTTTGTTTGATGAATCTATTTTTTTTTATATTTTTCTACAAATTTTATTATTTTTTTTATTTTACAGGGTGTTTCCCCTAAGGCGTAACAAAAAGCTAGAGCATGAGAGAAGAAAAAGATCGTATGGGATGGGGGTCTATTTCCCCCGTTTAAGCGGGAGGGTCAATTATCTAAAAAACAACTTAAAATAGAAAAAAAAATCATTAAAAACCAACAACAAAACTTACAAAAATATGTGTTTAAACTAACGGATAAGTGTTTATATTAACGGATGGAAGTCGAATTTATGGAAAACTTACTTTGGTTATTTTCAAATTTCTCAAAAACTAGGTAACATTTTGACATCTGGATTTTAGTATTTGACTAAAAATTAACGAGAGCATTGAATACTAAACACAAAAACACTTAACACTTAACGTAACATTTTGAAAAAAAAAAAAATTTTTGAACACAATTTGTAATTTTTTTTCAAAAATGTATGTTTGAAAATTAAGGTTTTGAAAAACCGTTCACTAAAACAACTTAAAAGAAAATAAAAAAAAGAGGCTTTTGTCATTACAAAAAGTATAACATGTTTTTGTAACGGTTACTGCTGTTTTTTTAATATTTTTTTTCTCTTTTCAGTCAATTTTTTAGAAAATCACCCCTTCCGTTATTTTTAACACAATTTTTTCCATATTTATTTTTTCAAAATTTTAAGTTTGAAGATTGATTTTTCAAAAACTAGGCATAGTTAAATAATTTAAGTTGAATACATTATACATATGTCGTTTTCGATTGGATTTTCAGAGTGTTTCACTCCTTTTTGATTCCAATGGAATATGAAAAACTCTCTTCCGTAATATGTGTATCTATGTAGAAGTAAAAAATAAAATGAACTCTTCAATAATGGCCGCGTTCATCAGCACATTTGACAGTTCTGAACTGTCATTTTTAGAGCTTCTGATTGGCCAGCAGTCATAAAAAATCAGTTGACGTCGATTGACATTTAGTTACGTTTCTTACGTTTTTTTCTGAATTTTCAGATGAAAAATTCTATCTGAAAATTCAGATGACAGCTAAAAGCAACAAAAAAACAGTTTTTGATCCAGTTTTTTTTTTTGGTGTGTGGTCTGATCGTCTGGGTCTTGTATCGCTTTTCGGATTTTGATTTTAAAGTGCAAAAAATAATAAAAACAGAATAAATAATTTCAGACTTTTTTGTGCGTTCAGTGTTACGTTTTTCAGAACTGAATTTTTAGATCTGTCAAAAACGTTGTTATGAACGTGGCCAATTTCAATTTCAGAACATCCCAAGAAGAAGCACTTACTATTTTGACAATTAATCCAACACATATTTTTAAACGTATGTGTGTTTTCAGAGTGCACTCCTAGCACTCTTTAATGAAATCCGGAGTGAAAAAACACTCCTAAATCATCACTCCGAACAGCAAATGGAAGGTTTTTGGAGTGTTGGGAGTGTGGATGGAGTGAAAAAAGAGTGCTAGGAGTGACCAACGGAAAACGACAATAATATAGTAACGGATTCCCCGCGTAATAAGTAAGTGTAACTGTTTTTTTTTTTAAATTAATTTTTTTCTGTTTTAAGTCAATTTTTTAGAAATTTGCCCCTCCTGCCTAAAAGGAGGGATATAGACCCCACGTCCCGTACGATTTTTTTAGCTACTGTTTTGTATATCAAAACAAAAATTTATTTGCGTTTAAAAATATTCACTAGGATTTTTTCTGCTGATGTGGGGAATACATTTTTCTGTGCTAAAAAACATAGATATCCGAAATTTGACATTTTTGAAATATGTGCATATGTATAGCAGAAGCAGTATTTTGTAAATGGTCACTCGTTATTTATCTAAGAATTCAAAGCGGAAAATCAATATTTTTCACATTGACTAAATTTTTAAATAATGATGAAACGATCAAACGATTCGTGTCTTAGCCGTAGGGCCCTTTTGGTTCTAATCGGTTTCTATTATTCTATTATAGTCGTGTTTTTTTGCAATCCCGGAGGGAATTGGATAAAAGAATCGATGCAACAACAACTACCTAAGCCCATTCCGGCTTAGCTAAGTACGGAAAATCTTCGGTGCACGGAGAAAAACTGTGTTACCGGCATGAATTCCTTACATGTCATCGATAGTTTGTATGAAAACTCCATGTTTTTTCTGTGATGGCGTCGGTAATCCCCGATGTCGTTTTTTTGACCAATGTCCTCCGTGCTTGCAAAAAAAACACGCCTTATGTTTTTATTCTTGCCGTTTTCATCAAATAGACCCTGTTTATGTAGATTGGGAAAATTGAGTCCGGACTGGTGGGGATCGTCGTGTCTACACTATAAACTTTGAAGCGCCTCAAAATACATTGAAACAACAACAATTTCGAAATTTCGCACATTGAAACAACAACAAATGAGATTCAATAGACCAGTTTTTATGTTTTCTTCGCGCCTCACGAGATACTTCACCCCGCACTTCTCTTACCCACAAACTGACGTGATACCGGCCTCAATTTTCCCAATCTAAACAGGGTCATAGGTACAGACCGAACCGAATGAAACCGAATACGTGTGAAACAAGCCTCATAACAGGTTCGTTCGCGTACTCCCCAAATCTACGAATTTTTACGTATTTCTACAAATTTAACGCAAATTGTGTTCGTTTAGGCAAAAAATGTGTAGTTTTTCGCAGAAGAGAGCGCTCTCGAGAGAGTAAATTATTTCCCCTTTCTGCTAATTTCAGCCCAAAGAAATTCTTCGGGCAGAAATATGAGTTCAGTCAAAAGTCATTTTGATATTTGCCAGAACATCTCTTTTCTTATACTCCTCTGTTTTATTTAATTTAATGTAATAAATTAAATTTTGCTTACTTTTTTATTTTATTTTGAAAACTTTTCAAAGAAATGATGACGATATTTATTTTTTTTTGTTTTCAAATATTTTACGTTAAAAAACCGGTAAAAATTATTTGTTCAAAGCGTTCGTGTACTATTTCGCAGTTTTACTTCTCTCTGAGAGAATTTCATCCCCACTCCTCAAAAATTTATAGACTGTGAATTTTAGTGCAGAAAGTACACGAACGAAGCTAACAATACAAAAAAAATATGTTTTCAAATATTTAAATTGATATATGTAGTATTTCCATCGTGAATTACTGTGGTTATTGTCTTAACTAAATGGCTACTTTATAGTTAAGCTTTTTTTTTAACTAAAAAGCTTAATTTTCATAGGGCTACCGGAGTTCAATTTTAAATTGTATTTTGTATCTTTATTCCGTTTCCCCTTATGGGGGAAGCTTTTTTAGAGCGATGGCGTCTGATGCATAGAATTGAGAAAACTTGCTCCACCAGAAAAAGTCCCCTTTCACACAGGGCAACTGAGTTGCCGGCAACAATTAGTTCATAGGCGAGAAGGGCAGGAAGAAAGAGGGGGATATGAAATCTCCCCGGTCAACTAATTCAGGAGATTTTTTTGACGTTTCGCTTCACACTACGTTTGTGTGCGTTCAACCAAGGTAGTTTAAAAGGAAAATAATGAAAATCTCCGGGTTTTTGTTGCTTGCGTGTGAAAGGTACAAGAGATTGTTAAGGAGATTTAAAGAAAACGTCAAAAAAATCACCAGCAACTAGTATCTTCGTGTGAAAGGGGACTAAGCACGTCGCTGAATGGTGCATACTTACTTGCAAAATGTCGTGCACACTCCACGACCTTTATACCGGATTTACACGAGTGACAAAATGTCATTAAGTTTGTCATTTTATACCAATAAATTGTCATAATCCAGTTTTATGAAAGTTAATTAGTATAAAGTGACCAATTTAATGACATTTTGTCACTCGTGTAAGTCCGGCATTATGCTCCCATGCTCAAAGTATTCTGATAGCTTGCTAGTTTTTATTCTAGCTGTGTGAGAGCTGTGAAAGAATAAAAACAGAGTTACCGTTACTCATTGAAAGCAGTACAAAAGAGCTTTTTTCAAAAAATTTTATCAAAGAGGTTTCTGTTTTAAAGCTTCAGAGAATAGCAAGAAGAGCTAAGTGTTATCGATTAAGTTTTGTTTATTTGATTTTCTAAAACTTCCGTTAAAATGCAGTGCATTTTTTTTTTGCTTTTGGTTCTTAGAAAGAATAAATTATTTTTGCAAGGTCTCAACACTATGTGCTAATATTTGTCGCAGTGGAGTTAAGCAGTTGTGATTAATAAATAGTGTTGCTTAGATTTTCTTTTAATAATTTAAAATAGCTTCAAGGCCTACAAAGGGATCTAAGCGCAAAAAATAAGGAGGAAATTGTTACGGCAACAAAAAATTGGTATGAAGTTCTAAAAAGCAAATCGGAAGCCGTAAAAAAACTGCTGAAAACTTTTAAATGAAAACAAAAATCAAAAATAAAAACAAAGTTAAATTGTTTAAATTTAGTTTACGGTCAACACTTTTATATTCATGAAATTTTAATAAACAGTTGGTAACCCAGCCTACATTTGTGATAGAACTATGCCAATTAATAATGCTCAATACGGCAAACATACAAGAGCCTTTACAGTGAAATAGCTTATTAAAATC
The DNA here is from genome assembly GCA_947049315.1 of Epistrophella euchroma. Lineage (NCBI taxonomy): Eukaryota > Metazoa > Arthropoda > Insecta > Diptera > Syrphidae > Epistrophella > Epistrophella euchroma. The sequence goes on along the minus strand of OX346247.1, from coordinate 100,298,437 downwards.
CATAATTGTAAGGGTGAAAGGCAAATATCTTATCTTCCTTGTACTGAACATTTTTGTTGAACGAAGTATAGTAGCAATGGATTCTGCTACCTCTTGTGATATATTGGTGATGGACTTTTTGCAATCTATAAGAGCCAATTATACAAACGTGGCTTAAATATTGGATTAACTCATCGATTTCAGTGGATCAACTGCGGTTCAACAATGGTTCTGACATGTACCTAATTGGTTATGACCTCTGTTTGGTAACGTGATTTTTTCACCAAGTTTCCCACACTTGACTTTTTTAGCTATGGGTTTTGATAGCAAAATGTTAAAATTTGTGAAAATTTGCAGAAATTTCACGTTATCAAACAGACTATGATGATCACATATTTGAACCTTGAGTCATCGCTGAACCTTAGTTAATCCGCCTTAATTGACCAGTTAAAATTGCTGAACCACGGATTAAAAATGTAGACACGTTTCCACATATTCATGGTGGCTGCTTTATGTAAAGTTTATTATGTTAAATTTACTTTAATGCAGATAAATTCTTTGTCAGGTGCTATATGAGCATAAATTGCCGTCGATATAAAGCAAGACTTTAAAGCTATTGAAATTCTACCAATACCGGATTGAGAGTACCTACCAATTTCACAACTTTGAAGGCCACTTGTACAAACGTGGCTCGTTCAATATTTAACCCGTGGTTCAGTAAATATAATTCGACGATTTCGGGTCAAGTTCAAGTATAAAGTGTGTGATAATAGCCAAGAACATGCCTGAACCAGCGCTAGACCTCAGTTAATCCGCCGAAATCGACGAATTAAAATTCCTGAATCACGGATCAATATTTAAACCACGATTGTACAAACTGCCACATGTTATCAAAAATTTCCGGTTCCTTGATGGCAGCATATACCTACTACGTAGCCAATTTTTTTTGAGGGAAATGATAAGATAAGAGCAGATGGAGAATGAATAAAGCATCGTCTTAGTCGCAGTCCAATATCCGAAGTCCGCTTTCATGTAATGTTGGTAAAATATATCAATTATTGGTGAAGATTTTGTTGTCTTGACATTGTTTTCTGAAAAGGATTTGGAGCTCTATTATGTGTTCGTGAATTCATGAACGATAACAATCAACAAGAAGATGATTGAAAAATAGGTATTAAAATAAAAATTAGATTTTAAAAAATGCATCTTAACTTAATCGCTCTGCTACTTAATTTTTTTTTTTTGTTTTGTTCTCTTGTTTTAAGATTTTTAGAAGGGTGTGTTGCATTCGTCTACATTATTTACAGACCATTTTTTCCTTCCTGGCAATAAGCTATTTTCAGTTTTCAGCTTTAATTTAACGTAACGTAATTATAAAGCTAAAAAGAGCTTTTTTGAGTGATTCACAATGGCATAATAAATAACAATCCCATTCCCATTCACAGTTTCACAAGCCAACCGGCTTCTGCTTCATTTTTTCATATTCGACATTTCAGTATTCGTGTTCCGTTAGCAGTGAAACGTCATTTTCGTATACATAAGTATAATATATTCCATTTTGTGTGTACCTATTTAATTTTAAACGATTTAAAGTGCATGTTCAGTGCTTTTTAATCAGAAAGAACCAAAGAACCTTATATTTCCAACAACAACAAGTGCAAGCAAGAAAGATTAAAGTGAAAGTTCTCTGTGTGTTAATTTTATTACAGTAAATTTACTACAAACTAAGTCGTTAAGGCTAAAAAAAAAAATTTAAAACAACAAAACAAAGGTGTGTCTTCAATTTTAATTTCTTTTGTATATAAATTAAGAGCATATGAATTCTTGTTTTGTTCCATGGTTTACCGACATTGGAACGAGGAGAGCGATAGTGAAAATGATGACGTGAGTCACAAACAAGCAGCAACAGTCTTATGTATATCTACATAAGTTATATTTTCTTTTCTTTATTTGCTTCTGAAATTAATAAATGGAAAGAAAATAAACAACAAAAGGGAGGGCAATACATTAAATACCTACATTTATTTGATTTCAAGTTGAAGTTGAGGGTAAAGATAAAAAATAATAGGTACCTGATGCAAAAACCAGAAAGAAGAAACTATCAAACACCTTGCGGACTTGCCAGATATATGTATATCGCAAAATGTTGCAAAATCTACTCTTTTTTACTACACTCGAAAACCGTAACAAGCAAAGTTATGGTGGTAAATAATTTGAAAAAAAAGTCTTTTTTGTATTTTTTTTGAATGGGTTCAGAGTAAATTTAATTTAACTTTTACCTACCTATTGCCCTGTTTTACGTGAAATTTTGCCCAGAAAAAATAACGAAGTTTTTTGAAAGCAATACAATTTATCTACAAATAATGTAGGTACATATGTCAAAAACAGCAAAAATGAAGCAAACAAAAAACTCAAATTTTCAACCGCCAACAAAAATGTCGCCGTTGTTCTTCACATAACTTGCGTTTAAAAAGTATAAAAACCGGTTTTCTCGTTGAAAGAATTCATCCCATGTGTGCAAGCCCCCGCATGAACAACAATAAGCATTCAATATGTTAAGTATTTTCTGTTTATAATTATTTGTATCAATTTTAGTGTTGCTAAGCCAGGTGTAGTTTTATCGTTTCATTGCCTTATCAACTTTGCAAAGTTTACCACAACCACCGTCAGCATTCACCAAACCAAATGTACCTATCTCTTTACGAATTGGTAGGTATAATAATAATTCGATGCTGTTTAGTTGATTCCCAAAAAAACTGACTGCTAGTGCTTAGGCCAAACGACTCGTTTACTTGGTGGTGAAGTGAATTTCGTGATAGGTAAATACGTAGTGTATTTTTGTCGTTAAATTGGGTCCTCATTATCAGCACTTCTACCGTCTACATCATCCATTGAGATTCGGGGTAATAATTTACTTTTTACTGCACATAAATTGGTATGACATGGAAACAAAAATTGCCGCACTAAGTTTTTCTAAAAAATAATAAAAATGGGGTTCAGGTGGGAAAAGCTGTTCTTTTATTTTTGAATCGACCAATGTATTTATTGCCTTTCCGTTACGCAGTTACGATTTGAAGCCACGATGTTGGACTCTTTTATTTGGGATATCATTTTTAAAGATCAATTCTATGCTACTCGTAATAAATAGGCTTTAAAGCACAATATTGGTTAAGCTGATCGTGAAAAAGGGGCAAAAACTATCGGTAATATAGGTATTGAGAAATTAGGTTATTGGGCCTACTTTCAAACCAACCGAGAGTCGTATATTTTCAAAGTAGGTACCTATGAACACATTTTTTTCGTTTTTTTTCGAAATCTTGAATTTGAAAAATAATTTTCCAAAATGTACCTACCTACCTATTCACTAAAACTAAAAAAAAAAAAACAAAATAGGTACCTACAACAATTTGTTTTAAAAAACGAATTAATGGATAAATGTATGGCTTTGAAACAACGCTATAAGATGTTTCTTATTAATTTATTTTTTCAATTTCAAGTCAATTTTATAGAAAATTGGCCCTCCCGCCCAAACAGGAAGAAATGGACCCCCTCTTATACAATGTTTTTCTTGTCTCAACCACCATATACCTAGGTACCTACTTGGAAAAAAAATGTTCCACATACGCCACCGCACACCAATGCAATCAAATTATTCGGAAATATATATGTTAAATCAAAGGATATTTTTTTATAGGATTAGCTTCCAGCTACTCAAAAGACCAATCCACAATCTTTCGAAGCATGGTGTTCATAAAAGTGCTTGAAATTAGCACCGCCATTTTTGATTTTCGTAAAAAATGGTTGTGCTGCGACTGCGATGTGTACAACTTGTGCTGCCCTTTTGCCGTATTTAAACATGGTTTTTAGAGCCTTAGCCTACCCACTTTATTAGCGTCAAGTTGGCACCTCCATTTTCGCACGTGGTAGAACAATTCGGGCACATTGCAGCACAAACACAAAAATCAAAAATGGTGGGTGGATGTATAAGTAAATTCAGCTTATGAATAGATCTTATCTTAAAGGTGTAGGCTCAAACACCCCTATTACGATTTTCAATTATCAATTGATAAATATTTAAATTTAGTGGTTATAATTATTAATTTTCTTGTAGGTAATTCACAATAGTTTGCATCATTCTTAATGATCAAAATTTGTATCAATTGGAAAGTTATATCAAGTTTCATTATTTATCAGCTATCAACTGGTTAATTTCTAATCATTTCTAATCGTAAAATCTCTTCGAAAAATTCAAACGACGCCACGCTGAAATGCCAAATTCGGACACTTGAATCAAACACATTGGAATTTGCTCGTTCTACCATAATAACCAAGAGGGTGTTTGAAATAAAAATGATACAGTAAAACCCGCTTAAGAGAAACCTGCTTAAGAGAAAAACTCGCTTATCTGAAACACTTTTCATTCTCGAATATTTTTCGACCAATTACCTTTAAATTGCTCCGCTTAAGCGAAACTCGCTTAAGTGAAAAACCCGGATACCTAAAACATATTTTCAATTCAATTTTATATTTTTCATTGAAAAAACTCTCTTAAGGGAAAAAATAAATTGAATCACCAGTTTCTTCTTTATTTTTCACCTTCACCATTTTCACCACGAAAATGTTATTTGAATTTCTGATTATTTTACAAACGTTTACATTTACATTTTATAAACAAATTGCTTTGTCCTCTCAAACAAAAATCCAAAACAACATTCAAATAGTTCAAGAGGTAAACGTTTTGAAATTTAAAAAAAAAACAACATTTTTATAATTCAAAGATAAATAAAAGAATAATACAATTGTTTCTAGTATTAATTCTCCGTTTAATGGAATTTTTAGATCCGCTTAATTGAAGCTTATCCGGACTCCGCTTAAGTGAAATTTTTCTTCACTTAAGCGGGGTTCGTTTAAGTGAAAAACCCGCTTAAGTGAAAGAAAGACTGTGACATTTTGCAGTTTTTCTTAAGCGGGTTTTACTGTACCTACATATTTACCAGATTTTGAAAAACATGCATAGGTATAAAAATACAGCAAAACATTTCTAAGAATCTACCATGTGATGAGTAGATAATTGAAAATAATTTTTCGGTGATGACATCATTTTTTTTGCAGAAAAATAGGTACTTTCAATTTTCTGTTTTTATCACTCTAATTACTCACTCTCTTGAGATTGTTCTTTGTGCTTTTTATATTATATAGAAAATAAAATTAGTAGGTATGTATGTAAATAATATACCTACATCATGATGAATCAAAAATTAAATAACTAAGAGCTGTCTTCAAAGTAAATACCCAAATATACCTACATAACTATCTATCTACCTCACCTAACCTAAAGAATTTATATACTTTTAAGCAGAAAAACAAACAAAAACAGATAACCATGTATCTTTTTCTTTTGTATAGTACATAGATTTAAATAATGTATCTATTCTCTTTCGAAATGCCGACCTATGGGCTATGCTGGGTTGGGTGCCCGCCAAATAGTCGTCTCAGTATTCCATTACCATCGCTACAAATTCGTCTACAAAAAGTTATTTGGTGGCACCAGCCCAGCAATGGCGTCACTAGGGAAATTAAGTTGAATGTCTCCAGAGAAATTTCAGCAAAACAACAATAAAATGTTAAACACGCCATCATCGCGCCGTCGACCTCGACTTCTTGGGTTGAGGATTTTTATTCGATTGGATTTTCTTCGAAAGTGCGAGTGTGCTCCAACAACTTGTTGCTTCTTTTAAGTGTTGTCACCTTGTAAAATTAAGTGTGCAAAATGAAAGAAGCACGTGCTTCTGTGAGACTATCAGTCTGTCTTTAGCTTTAGGCGGCATATTAGTCGTTGTCATAATAGAAATGAAAAATTATTGAGTTTGCGTGTTGGAATATCTAGGTTTTCTATCTTGTTCTCATAAATATGGTTTTTATGTCTCGATCTAAAATTGGTAATGACAACTAATTTGGCTAAAGAACTTTCTCTTTCTCTTTTTTTTTTTTTTTTTTTTTATTGTTGCCATAGGAATTTCGTGTGGAATTCTTAATTTTAAAATATATATTTTCATATTGCATATAAAATTATTCATATACCTACATATGTACATTATGTATTATGTGTGTTTTTCTGTGCAAGTTTATTCGCTTAAAATAAAAGTGCACTATAAAAAAACGCACATCTCCGCTTAAGAAAAAACATAAATAAACTTAAAAAAAAAAAAAATTACTCATATTTGAATGCATAACTAAGCGGAGTTGTTATTGTGTTTTGCATGGAAAATATTTTTTAAGCGATTATAAATTTACAAAAAAAACCACACCTATTATCATATTTCACATGACTGACAAAAAATATATCTACAGTAGGGATCAAAAGTGACAACCTATAGTTTTTCAGTCTGGTTAGTTTTTTTTTTATTTTACAGAGTTCGAAAATACGATGATTACAAAGGAACAACATACGTACATAATTATAGTTACATATAACCTAGGTGTACGAGTACGATGCAATAATTGTTTGAAATAAAAATAGAAAACACTGCAAGTAGTCAGTTACACGAAGATATCTGAGATGATGAATAATGCATTATAGTTATGTATGTAGGTATGCTTCTTTTGTTGAACTGATTCCGCAATTATTTCTTTTATAATAAAGACGAAACAAATATTTAATTTGTCCGCGGTAATCTCAGAAAGTATTCAACCGATTTACTTGAAACAAATCTTATAATTTTCCTTATTTTTTTTAATAATGTTATAGGATATTTTTTGTTTGGTAAATATGTTTGTTGAATTAGATTACGTATTACCTTTTAAATATTCTTCGAAAATTGTTTCTCCATATAACACTATTCGTAGTTTTATATAACCAGGGCAATATGTTGCAAAAAATTTTGCGAAATTTTCATAGAATGCTGTATTCTATGAAATATTTCCAGTGGAGCCACCAAGTAAAAATTTAGTAACTTGTTACATGTCCAGTCCATACCGAATTATAATGGTTTTCGATTAACAGTTGTTTTTTTTTTTGGAACTTACGCTCAAGTGGGAAACGTTAGTCGAAAAACTTTTTTCAAACAATTTAAGTTAAAAGTCTTTGTCGATACCTATATATTTAAAGTCATAGAAGTAAAAAAAGATGAAAGTAAAGCTTTATATAATGTACCTAACCTATACATGTATACCGTATCTAAATATCATGAAGCTGATATAAAGAGACATAAGATCTTATCAAGTCTGTAGTAGTTTAGTCTTACTACTAAATTTTACTAGGCCTTGCACCGGGTCATGCGAAAACCAAAATTTTAAGGTATTTTCAAAAATGTATATAAAAAAAAAAAAAACATTTTTAATTTTAAGGGCAGGAATTTATTTCTAAAAAAAGTCTAATTATTTCGGACAGTAGATTCCACTGTAGTTGCCTTGGCATGATGTTTAGTGCGATGGACTGTCATGCCATAGGTCTAGATTCGTTCCTCAGCCTAGCCACCTAATAATTAATTTAAAAAAAAAACGGCTACTGCCTCTTGCGAGGAATTAGTTGCGTTCCGTACCTAGTTTCAAACAGTTTCAGACCACCAGATTTAGTCATTTTTAGTCCGAAGTCGTTCCGCAAGTGAAAAATTGTGCTGTTTCTTGCTAAAGAGAGCGCTCTCGAGAGAGTAAAAAATTTCCCCACCCTACCAGATTTGGTCCGAGGAATTTGTTCTGGCTATTTCGTACTAGTTGGCAAATGTCAGGTTGACTTATGTCGGATGACAAAAAAAGAAAAAAAACCATGTTGAATAAGGGTTGCCCAAGTGTTAATTTTATTTTTGTTTTAGTTTTGATACATGGGCATATTTTGTATTATATTGTTGATCTTTTTGGAGAAAAACAAACTTGGGCTTCATGATTAAATGCATAGAGTATACCTATTAAATGTACAACTAAAGATATTTTAGTTTTTATATTTTTTTATATTAATATAAGCAGGTATGTTTATTTTTTGTTAAAATTTATTTTGTTGGGTTGTGATTCTTCACAATGTTGATAAATTTTCATTGTTGATCTAAGGCAACTCTATTCGAGTATATATTTTTGACATTTAAAAATTGGTAAGAATTGGTACAAATTAGTGCGAAAACCGTTCCCGACATTTTGACAGTTTTCTTTCTCTGTGAGAGCATTTCATCCCCACTCCTCAAATTTGACATTTTAACCAGATTTAGTCCGCAAAATCTCGGGAACGGAACTATTGACAAAACCTCCAAGAGTATCTCTTGTCATTAGCTTTTCGGATTCGACAATAAACTGTAGGTCCCCTCCATTCCTGCAGACAAGCAGACAGGAATGTTTGAGAGTCATTAAGTCACTAGGCTCTAGTTTTTCATGAGGTGTTTTGCCATCAAATTTATATTTATTTTATTTATTTAGATTCTGAGAAGGGATAGGTTTTTTTTTTATCAAATTCGAAATATTTAAAAAACCATAAATATATCATCAGAGTTTGAAGAATAACCATCAGAAGGAGAAAATTTTAATAAAACCATTAATATGAATACGATAATGACGCACGGTGTTTTATGAAAATTAAATCGATACTAATAAAATTTTGTATTTATTATATTGCAAATGAGATATTTGTATGAACGAATAGATGAATAAACTTATTTTTTTCTCATATACAATATTATTAAATTAAAGAACACTCGTCACGAACTCAAAATCGTGTTTACAACTTTAATTAGGTATACCTACGTATAGTTGTTCAACAATTTGCATATAGAGCAAAATGTTCCCGTTTAAATAATAATATCTGCTGCCCCTTTATTTTTTTTTATAGCTGGGTGGTACATTTGTAAAAAGGTCTCAATTCCTTCAACTCATAAATATAATACATTTAAATAAAATAACTACTCTAAAGTGCAAGTTCTTCCTTTCAAATTTTCACAAATGTTACCATATTGCTAATAAGCACAGGTGCACTTAAGCAAATAGTGTGTAAATATTTAGCTTAGCTAAAGTTGATCTTGCACAAAACCAGTTTTTTTTAATCTCTGACAACAGACAGGCTTGTTTTTTTTTTGCTCTGTCTGGTATTCCCATCAACGAAGGAAAAATAAATGTAAATATTCATGTAGTCTCGGTTATTTTAAAAGTGATAGCGGTGAACCTCAGGTTCAACATACCTACTAAAAGTTCCCAGCCCAGGGCCGCGAGTTTAAGCCAAGATGGGCTGGTAAAGATCCCCTTTTTAAATTGTTCATGAATATATATTTTTGAAAACCAAGCGCATACCTAAGCGCGAATGTATGTACAAAAACTGTTTTAATCATATTTTCCGTAAGAGCAACATTAAGGGAGATGCGGGCTAGAGAAATGTTAGAAAATCGGTCATTAGCTTACAAAATTTAGTAAGTATTTTTTGATCATTTTACCCAGAAGTAACAGAAAAATTTAATTATATACAATTCAAAATTATTCCATTGATGAGTTGGGAGAGAAAGTAGGCGTTTAAAGCAGGTGACGAGGGTTAAAATTTCGTTATTTAATTTATTTGCCACATTGTTTGCATTCACATGAAAAATACTGTTTCTTCGAAGGTAAAAAGTATACTGGGTGTTTCCAAGTTACTGACCATTATACTTTGTAAAATGATTTTCAGACATTTACGAGGAAAAAAAAAATGTTTTTGAAAATTAAAAGAACTATTATTTTATTTTGTTTCTAAATAAATTTTTTTTTTCAGTTAACTGATTTTGAAAAAATTAATTTTGAGTTTTTGTAGGAAATTGACTTTAATTTTGTATTACAGACTTTCCCATTTATACGCTTGGTTTTCAAAATATTCGTAAAAAACTTAAAAAGGGTATTTTTAACCCCCTCTCCAGGCTTAGCCTGTGGCTCTGGGCTTGTTCTTTCAGTATTGTACCTGAGGGTCACCCCCACCACATACAAAAATAACCCAGACTACATGGATTTTTGCACTTATTTTATGATTTTAGATCTTCGTTGATTGGACTATGGTGTTTGAACAATATGAAATGCTCAGCAGTACTCTTGCAGTGAATGTTCACAATGGAGCTTGAATTTTCATATAATATTATAATATTCGGCAAAAGAAGTGTATTTATTTGATCTCCTTTAAGCGCCCACGAAAGCATTGCACCTACCAAAAAAATACCTAAACGTATATTTTATTAAAAATAAAAAAAAATACCAACCTATTCTAAAATAAGATACCTTTGTATGTATGTATGTAAATACCTAAAAAGTAAAAAACAAAAAAATAGGTAGTTATTTCTAATTTCCAGAAGTTTAATCATGCAATAACATTCATATTGTTTAAGAAATTCCATAGACAATATTTTATTAAAATTAGCAAGAAATTCAGAAATTAAGAAAATAATTGGAGGTTATCTTTGTCCTTACAAAAATATGTATTTTTAAAATCCATTTTACCAATGCCAAAAGAACTTAACGGCCATATTATTCACTCAATACATCTAAATTAAAAGATAAATCTGGATGTAAATCATACAAATTCAATGTAAATTCATCTGGATTTAAGTTTAGATCTGGAGGTATTGAGTGAATAATATGGCGGTAAGTATGAAGTTCTATGAAAATTGGTACGGCTGTCCAGTCTTTAATTATAGATAGACGTTCAGGCGTTCTATCACCACAATGACAGCCATAAATCTGACCAAAATAATTTCCATGGTAGCTAGAGGTATCACTCACTCTCACATATCCCTATAGGCCAGGTGGGATAAAATAAAGGTTACTTGACTTATTAATTTCTTTAATAATCAGTGATGAAAAGCTGAATCCTACTTTCAAACCACACTGTTTTCGTTTATAAGAAGAAGTAGGTAGGTATGTAGCAGTGTTTTATTTTCTTCGACTTCTCATTTAACATTATTTACGCCACTCCACTTGAATAGACAAATATGTCTGTACACAATGTGTTGTTTTATATTCAGCGTATACCTATACGTATTTTTATTTTAAGACTTAATTAAATGAGAAATATTTGAAGAATTTTTACTTAAACAAAATAAGAGTGTGTGTCTAACAAAAAATGTATTAATTATATCTATTTTATTTAATTTAATTTACAGATCGACAAGAGAGTTCTGTATTTGCCTTTGTCTTACTCCAACTAAATAAAAGAAACTAATTATGTATCCTTTTGTAAGTACAAATCTGTCATTCAACTTTACATACTATAAATACATAATATTATTTGCATACCTAATGTTTCCTTTTTGAAAATTTACTAACATGTGCAGTGCTCTTTTACTTTTTTTTTTTTTTTTTCTTAAACAAACCAATTTCGTACACAAACCAATTTTGGACAAATTAATCAAATTATTAAAATAAACATTGTGTTATAATTTGAGTGTGTCATATGTGTTATAAAAACCCACAAACAAAATAACACTGGAAATAAATGCTTCTGCTTTTAAAAATATCCTCCCATTTTTACTTGATAAGATAAAAATCTAAGAATTAAATAAACGTAGGTAAGATAAAACTTCAACGTCATAATATACATTATGTACGTCAATGGTGGGTTCTTTTCAATTAACAATTTTGGACCAATGTTATACACTTAACATGGGTATAACGCATCACACGACAAACCGGCCGGGATTTGTATGAATATCATGATTCATGAATTAATTATTTTGAACTGTGATTCATTTGTAAATTACACTCACTCATAATGCCTACGTATGTATGTACCTACATATATTTTAGAAAAACCAGATTGTGTGAAATCATTAAAACAAAAAGCGTTTATGACAAGTTTTTGTCCATTCATAAGTCGAGTTATTTAAAACTGACAGTAATTCAAGTCGTCGTTATCTCAAATTTCCAAGCTACTGCAAATATTTACGATGGCAACTTAATGGACTTGAATTGCTTTTTATTCACCTGAGAACAATAAGTACATTCTGATCAAACACTTTCTTTATAGATAAGCGTAAGGGAGATGGGAAAAAACATATTGTTTCGTAGCTAAAGGTGTGTAGTTTTCCCATAAAAATTATAAACAAATAAAATGATAAAATCAAACAGGTGGTTAGGGGACATGTGCGTCTTCGTTAAAAAATGTGTAGCAGTCTTAGGGGCCAGTTATAACTATAATTAAAATTCATCATTCAAAATTTTAAATTTAAGATTTCGGGCACTTAAAAAGCAAAATCAGTAATTATTTTGATGCCAATGTGAAGCTGACGACTCAATTAATATTTATTTCGAAAAAAAAATTCGTTTGGGTCCAACCTTCCACATAATTTGATTTTCATTATTTCAATGATTGAACTACCTTTTTATACTCTGCTCAGATTTAATTATGAAACACGCCGGAGCCCTGAGCACTGGCCGCGTTCATCAGCACATTTGACAGTTCTGAACTGTCATTTTTAGAGCTTCTGATTGGCCAGCAGTCATAAAAATTCAGTTGACGTCGATTGACATTTAGTTACGTTTCTTACGTTTTTTTCTGAATTTTCAGATGAAAAATTCTATCTGAAAATTCAGATGACAGCTAAAAGCAACAAAAAAACAGTTTTTGATCCAGTTTTTTTTTTTGGTGTGTGGTCTGATCGTCTGGGTCTTGTATCGCTTTTCGGATTTTGATTTTAAAGTGCAAAAAATAATAAAAACAGAATAAATAATTTCAGACTTTTTTGTGCGTTCAGTGTTACGTTTTTTAGAACTGAATTTTTAGATCTGTCAAAAACGTTGTTATGAACGTGGCCACTGAATTGCCATATCTGTCAAATCACATGGAAATTGTATGTCCCCTTTCACACGTAGATACTAGTTGCTGGTGATTTTTTTGACGTTTTCTTTAAATCTCTTGTACCTTTCACACGCAAGCAACAAAAACCCGGAGATTTTCTTTATTTTCCTTTTAAACTACCTTGGTTGAACGCACACAAACGTAGTGTGAAGAGAAACGTCAAAAAAATCTCCTGAATTTGTTAACCGAAGGTGCGTTCTTTTATGTTACTGTGGTTAACTATAGTTAATGTGTCAAAAATAAAAGTTGATGTGCCATAGTTAAGAAAGTTACTCTTGGTAACTTTTTCATTTAGGAACGACCAGAGTTAAGAATAGTTAATCTGTCAAACGAAAGGGGTTGAAAAAAAAAATCGAATTGTATTTGGAATGAATAACCAAGAAAAAATGTGATTGCATTAAATTTATTTGCAAAAATAATTATTAGGAACTCAAAATAACATGTGTAATATTTCCAAATTAAATTTCTTTACACTCAGTTTTGTATAAATCGAACAGAAATAAGTGCAATTTTCTTCATTGCTTATGGCACAGAATTTTTTGATGAAAAATTAACCAAATATGAAGAAGAAAATGCCGACAGAAAGAAAATGCATCAGAAAATAAAAGAAAACTATTCGAAAAATCAAATTCGACAAAAAAAATCGATTAAATTGATAAAAAACATATTTTAAATATTGAAAACAATTCCAAATCAAAAGGGCAAAAAGTAAACAAAACATCCACCATTGCATTTCAGCTGTGTTTGACAGATCAACTATTTCAATTCATATCGAGGAGATGAGTTGGAAAAAGTTACAAAAAGTTACTTTTTGACACTTTTACTTTGGAATTTAGGAACGATTTTATGACGTCATAAAGTTACTCGAAGTAACTTTTCTGAATTAAAGGAACGACCGAAGTTAACTATAGTTAACTATAGTTAACCACAGTAACATAAAAGAACGCACCACGGGGAGATTTCATTTCCCCCTCTTTCTTCCTGCCCTTCTCGCCTATGAACTAATTGTTGCCGGCAACTCAGTTGCCCTGTGTGAAAGGGGACAATGAAGTTAGCTGCGCTCAGCTATTTGCTCCGTTTGCTCGGTCAATTTATTCTGAGCTAATGGAGCAAGCTCCGAGCTAGTTCTGATTGAAAAAAGAAACACAAGTTGAGCGCTCTGATATGTCTGAGCTAAAAAAGAAACAATTTTTTTTTTTTTTGACAGCTCAGTGCTTTGCTCTGAGTTAAAAAAGAAAAACGCCTAATATGAACACAAATTAATTATTTGTTCGCGTGTAAGATCACACGACGCAACATTTTCATGTTAAGTTAATGTGAATTTTTGACGGCTATAATATATAGGCTTTTCAAGCTATAAACTTTCACATTCCAATGAAGGATGGTGACGATATTGATCTTGATTGATTGAAAAACCTCTACAAAATCTGAAAACTCCTAGATTGAAATGAAGTTCAACTTGCAGGCTACGTTAACGAGGCAAAAAATGTTGCTGTGTAAACGTTGGAATGCAGTGAACAGGATGATAAGCAGTGTATCAATACGTCCTAAATGCGTTGACAGGTCTCGGTATTTACGCCTGTAGACACAAGTGTCAACACAACCTTCTGCGTGCAAGTCGTATGATTGTTAACGTATAAAGTTACGTATTGACAACGAAGGACAAAAACTGCATTGGTTTATTATAACACTTCAAATTATTCTGCGACAAAAGATACTAATTAGCGTCGTTCATACGTGATCCTCAAAGTTATATGCGTTGACTTGGTGAACGCTGCGTTGGGAGTGTTTTCATTAATTTTTACGTGATATTAGAAAGTCGATTTTTGTTGACTATTGTTTGACGATTTTATTTTGACGCGATATCAAGTGACGTTGTTTACCGTCGAAAAATCTATAAACCAGCCCCTCTGAAAAAATTTTTATATCAAAGCAAACTCGCGACGTCGACATTTTATTCGCTTAAAATGAAAAGCGCGGCATGTTTGGAGTAAGCTGTACCTTTAATTCCTTTTTAATTCCTAAAGTACTTCTAATTCTTTCATAGTTTTTTTTAAGAAGGAATTAGAAGAAATTAATGAATTGAAAGTACTTAAGGAATTAAAAGTATTTGAAGAGTATTTAAGTACAATAATTAAGTTTTGAAGCAATCAGTAAAAAATTTTAATTCTTTTGTTGTTATTATAATTACAAGTAAAAGTACCGGTACTGTTGTTTGGAAATTTTGAATACAATTACCATGAAACTGTTCTTGTACTTAAAATTTTAAAGTACAAGATAATTGTACTTGGTATTTACTTATATTTAATTTTTATTAAAAAAAGAACTAAACGAATCTCGTTAAACTATAAATGGTTTTGTCCATTCCAAAAATAACACAATGTTAAACAAAATAAATAAATAAAATTAAATTAAATTTAAAATAAAAATTAAATAAACCGCCATGTAAAATTAAAAAAATATACTTACATCGCCTTCTATATATTAAATTTGTAGGGCTCGGGTAGACCACAACCAACTCCACCCCAAAACCAATACCAGTCACCGAATGCCAGTGCTCCGTTCGGTGCTGGTGCTGGATGGCAGCAACCGCCAGCTCAAACACCAACTCATGGTGGATATCCATCCCAACAATCGAATGCTCCCTATCCAACTGGTCCTACCTATCCTTATCCAAGTCCAACACCGATTAATTCAGCTCCTTATCCAAATTATGGTCAAGCTGCTCCTGTTGCCAATTATCCTCCCTATCCCGGCTCATCTTTTCCCTATAATCCTCAACAACAGCATAATCATGCACCATATCCCCCGAGCTCTACAAACTCACCCACTCCTTATCCGCCATCAACTCATCAGTCATCACCGCCATATCCCCCGACTCCCACTTCAGCCGCTCACCATCCATCCCATCATCAACATCACCAGGGGTATCCTCCTACCCAAAGCCCCTCCCACGTGCAACCACCCTATCCGACGCACCAATCACAATCCGTACATCCACCCCATGCACATATGGCTCCAGGTGGAAATAATGCGGCAGCAAGTTTGGCCAAGTGTTTCGGCGAAATGAGCAATCTGCAAAGTATAGTCAAAAAAGAGGTTTGTGTCTTGGATTGTTTTAAATATTATTTTTATTATTTTTATTTCTCTTCCTATCATATGAACATTTTTATTATTTTATGTCACCTACTAACACAAAAACATGTTTTTTTTGCAAACATGCACACGAAAAAAAAAAAAAAAAAAAAAAAACGGAAACAGGAAATCGGTTACATGTCCAGTGGACGAGTATGTGGTTTCTATATTATTTTATGAAAATTTTAAAATATACACATGTACCTGCCTGCCTATATTTTCTCACTATAAGCTCTTTTTTTGTAATTTTATTCTCACTTTTTATTGATGGACAATAGATTTATCGTATGCATACATACCATACATCATCGCTCTGCTGTTTTTTTTTATTTTTTTTATTTTTAATCAGTTATACTTGACATCGTCATCGTGTTTGTTTGAATTTGAATGCTATAAAAAATTCTATTATCATGCAATTGAAATAATTACAGCAATACTTTTCTTCTTTCGAATTGATAGCCAGAAGCAAAAAAAAATACAAATTCTTTATAAGATGTCTGTTTACTGAGCAAATGTTTTAATTAGGTTCTAAAGTTCTAGCAATGTACGCAGTTGTGTACATTATACACGAATATTGTGAGTCTTTATACCTACCTAGCAAAGAATCGATGAATTTTGCGTCTATTTTTGATTGGTTAATAATAATATTATTATACATATAGACTCGTAACCGCATTAAAATTTAATTTCCAGTGCATTTATAATAGTCCAGTCATATTAGACATTTGACTCCAGAAAAATTGATGGTGTTCTTAAGAAACTGTAAAAGTCCCCATCTAAAGGAGCGCCGCTAACAACCTTAACTCTACAGATTGAATGATTTTAAAAACCGTTATTTTTATAAAGAAAATTGTCATAATCTTTTTTGTAGGAAATTTTCTAGGCTACAAATTCATCATCAACATTTTTTCTGTACAAAGCACCGTTAGGGATATATTCCTGAAAACCCATTTTGGGGGCCTTTAACCCCCGTAAAATTGCTAGCTGCGCTCCTATCGATGGTGACTTGAATATATACCAAAATCCAGCTTTCCGGCGATTTTTCCGGAATTTGGCTGTTTTTATGTCTAATATGACTGGAGTATAAGCGGAAATACAGAATTTAATTTTTTGCAATCAATAAATGCTTGTCTCTGTCTCTGATAAACTTGTCTGCTTTTGATCAAAATATATGTTTCCAGCGTTGATGGTGTTAAAAAGCATCATTTGTTTTTGGCAACGCGACAAACACACTCACAATCAGTAAAGTACCGGATGACAGCTATTACAGCGGCAATTTTTTTCTCCTCACAGCATATTTACGGCATTTATACGAAAATTTCTGAGACAGTCAAAAGTAACTTTTTCGAAAAATGTCATGCCAACTTTTTTCTAGACGTTTTCCTTGTTGTCATAATTCACATGAATTTTCAAGTCAACAACTTGATAATAAAAAATCTGTTCGTTTTTTTTTAAATTTTATTTTTTATTATGAACCTTGTCAGAACTTTGGACGAAAATTGACAGTTTTGGGAAGTTAACGAACAGAGGTTTTTTTAGACCGTTTAATCATCTTTTCAACTATTGACCAGCGTGTTGACTGTATCACAGCATTGACTTAGCACCATTAGCAGTGAAAAAATCACATCATTAACAAGTTAACGTCGCTCGTGAATGTGAAAAATAATTGATTTTTGCTTTTGTCAACTCTATGTCAGTCTACGTTCACAGTAGGGCTACATGTTGACAACTTATCTTTGCTTAGGTTTTCTTGGAGGTTTTGAAGAAATATTTTATTCCTTAAAATATCATATCTAAATAAATAAATTTTATGGCGCGACAGCTCGTGTAGAACTAGGGCCTAGTGACTTATAACTAACTTAACCATTCCTGCCCGCCTGGAAAAATGGCAAGTTTTTAGTAAGTTTAGGTAAGGCCCTGGCAAGTTTTCGGTAAGGAAAACATGGAAGAGGAAAACATGACAGGCCCCTATTAGTGCCTCGCTGAGAACGTTTATTTAAATAATGACTGTGAATCGGTGTGTCAAGTAGTAAAATCGCAACTGCAGACAAAACAGAAATCTGTTCTAGGTTGTTCTACCTAAAAAGCAAGTGCAAGAATTTTTTAGTGTCAGTGTTTTATAATAAAATAAAATTTAAAAAAAAAATGGATTCGCTGTTAATTCGTGAAATTAGGCAACTTTTATTATCTTAAACAAGAAAAAACGTGTTTTGAATACCTCCAAACCTCCCAATATAAGCAACAGAAAGCGCATCACCGCAGAATCACAAACGATGACACTACCGGACGCTGCACGTTTTTAAACCGACACGTAAATGCACACAAACGGATAGGTACCATGAGAATTATGTTGGAAACAGGTCCAACCAGGATGACCACCAGTTCATCGGCAAGCTGAAACGTGGTGAGTACACTGAAGTCTTCGAAGCAACACAACAACAAGAAGTGTCTCTTGAAATAAAAACCATGGAGAATATATGTGGAACAAATCTTGTTTTTACTTGTCAGGGCTTAGGCAGAATTTATCTCACGAGGCAAAAAGGTTCATAACTGGTGAGAGCCTAGCGAATGCCTATTGTAACCCTTGCTAGACCCTTGTTAGTAACAATGAAAAACTTGCCAGGGCCTTATTGAAAACTAGATTCTTTTTCCAGGCGGGTGTGTGCGTGTTATTGGCAGGAACAGAGTGGACCTAATGTTTTCTGCCAAGTCCAAACGGCTAAGGTGAGAAGCACATATTCCTGACATGAGTTACATAAGGGAGAAATTCAAATTTCATCTAAAAAAGGTAGCTGGCCACACAACAATTTTGGGTTTTTTCATATTATGTTTATTATTTTAATCTTTTTAGGTGTATTCAAGCTAAGCAATTCCAATGAAATATTAAAGAAGCAAATAATCAATGAAAAAATATATTTTGTCATTCACTTTTGGGTCTTTTCACTTTTCGGTTAAAAAGATCATCCATCACATTCAATTTGTATGGGCATGTTATAGCTTTTAACCATAATAACAAGCTCGGCAATCCATTTGTGTACTTTAATTATCATGATAATCATTGCTAAAAAATGTATCCTGCTCTTCAAATATTTATAATTTTTTAAAATATTGTGAAATAAATAAAAGCAATAATTTTATTATTATGTAAGGGTCCCTTCCTAAAGTTAATCTATATAAAAAAAATGAATAATCAAATAATTTTAAAAATAAAAGTAGGTTAACTTTGATGGTCATTATGGCGCACTTTTTCACAAATAATTTCGACACGAACAATAATATTGTAATTGTTCAGAACAAAAAATTTATTTTAAACAGAATTATTTCAATAAAAAGAAATCAAAAAAGAAAACAAAGTTAAGGCCCTGGAAAGTTTTTAGTTGAAAAATTCAGAGGAGTAGGTAAGAATTGTCAAATACTTGTAAGGGCCTTGCTAATAAAACCTGGTTGTGTAAGTTTTGATGTCCCATCTGAAATATCCCCTTTATAAAAAAAAACAAAAACTTTATAACCATCATTTAAGTACAAAGTTATTAACTTTCAATATTGTAATTTTCGTATTGCAAATTAATCCAGTGCAAAACGTATTTCTTATTTTAGTATATAACTTTTAAACAGTAAATACTAACGAAAAAAAAAAAATAAACACAAAACTTGTAGATTATGTGATTTTCCACAAGAAATTTTATGAGAATGTCGTTCCTACGACTTATCATTTAAAAGATATAGCATTTCAAAAACCATAATATGACGAAAATGTCGGTTATTGAATATGCAATCAATATAAGTTATTATGTACCGACATTGTGTGGACCTTTAGAAAAATATTTTTTTTTTTTAAGAGAAATCATTAAATGAATATGGTTTATTATTTAGAAATAATAATTTACTACATTATATTTTGAGAAATATTTTATTTTATAGTTTTGTTAAAGGTTAAAAATACTGGTTTTTTTATTTAGTCTATTTTTTTCGAGTCGCAATAGCATTATCTTGTAGATGATAGCCCGTATTAGATTAATTAATATTTATTGTACTAAATATTATGATGCATAACGTTAGTGTAAACTCTTTTTCACAACTTCGCCAATTAAGAGTAAAGGTCAAAAACCGGTATTTTTCTCTTTCGACAGTATTCAGGGTTAAAGATATCCCAAAAATGTGAATGTATTCTTGCAAGTACTTTAAAAATGTACAAATTTTATGACCATAATCCTTTGACAGAGGTTTCCATTTTATAATCGATTACGAAAAACCTGTATTTTTTTACATTTGACTCTATTGAAGTAGTTATTATCTTGTAACTGATCGATCGTATAGTAAAAGTGTTATAATCTTTTTAATAGAGAATATCATGATTTATGACCTACAAACTGATTTTAAATTAATTTTCAACATCTTCGTCGTTTAAGAGTCGAAAGCAAAAAACCAGTATTTATGATTTTTTTAAGGAAAAAAGTTAATATTTTCTTGAAAGTGAAGGGGATCACATAATTTACTGTAACTACAAACTTTTCAGTTAGTTGTTTTTGATAATAGTTAGGTATACGAGAATAGCTGATATTTTCATAAATTTTTTTTCGAGTTTTGAAATATTTCGTCATTCTAAAACTTTAAATAGAAAAATTGAAAATTCGTGAAAAAGCGAAATTTCATACTTTCTGGGCGGCACGAAGTTCACTGGGTCAGCTAGTTATATAGGTATATTCAAAAGTAACATTCCACTTAAAACATGTGTTAAAGTTATCCAAACAAATAAGTACCTGCATAACATTTTTTTAAGCTCCAATAAAGTCTGTTTAAACATTTAATTAAACCCGAAAATTAAACAAATACATTATTTGTTAATGGCTGACAATCGGTTTTTGATAAAAAAAAAAAAAAAAAAAATACCAAAACATAGACTGTAGTGTAGGTATATTAATACTGCATAAATAACTTCGATTATTTATGTGGTATACTAAAAAAGTTTTAAAGTCTGAAGCATAACCAACAACCAGTTCCTTCGATCCTCTACACTAAAAAAAAAATCCTTTTAGTCGCCAGAGAGAAAAATTTTGATAGGTTAGGTTAGGTTGTTGGGCTGATAGAGGATCTTGTTTCTATCACACTTAGATCAATGTAGATCCCTTGTGATACCCTGGAGGATTGAACGCTCCAAATAATGATTTAACCTATAAGTTTACCAGTTCCTTCGATCCTCTACACTAAAAAAAAAATCCTTTTAGTCGCCAGAGAGAAAAATTTTGATAGGTTAGGTTAGGTTGTTGGGCTGATAGAGGATCTTGTTTCTATCACACTTAGATCAATGTAGATCCCTTGTGATACCCTGGAGGATTGAACGCTCCAAATAATGATTTAACCTATAAGTTTCATGGACCATCAAGCCATCTGGAGGCATTGATGAATTTCGATAGTTGCACACCAGATAGGTTGGAGAGCTCTTCTAGGTTATTGAAGAAGTAGTTTCCTAGGTGTTTGTTTCTCAGTTGCGAGAGTGCTGGGCAGTGACACAAGAAGTGAGAAGAGTCTTCGTGTGCTTCTTCATCGCCACAGCCTCTGCATAGATCATCCGTGCTGAGCCTCAACTTTTTCATGTGGTATTTCAGCAGATTGTGTCCGGTGATTGTACCTACGAGAGAGTATAATGATTTTTTATTTAGCTTCAAGATCCTATCTGTCTTCCCCTTATCAAAACACGGCCAAAGTTTTTTGGTATTCGTGCAGGAGTCGAGTAGGGTCCACCTTGCATTTGTTTTCTCGAGAATTTTCTTTGCCACAGTCTGTTTGAAGGAGCAGATTGGTGCATAAATGTTAAGTTCTGCTTGGTTTGGATCAGCTAGTGATCCAATTCGTGCCAATTCATCTGCTTTTTCGTTACCTGGGATTCCTATATGGCCAGGAACCCAGCAGAGTCTTATTTTGTGCTGCGAGCCAAGAACCTTGAGCTCTTCTCGGCAGCAGAAAACGAGTTTAGATTTTATTTCGATGGCAGAGAGTGCTTTTATAGCTGATTGGCTGTCAATGAAGAAGGTAATATCAGTTGGCGGTATGGCCAGCATTGACAGCCGTTCTGCAGCTTTAGTTACTGCCAGAACCTCAGCTTGGAAAACACTGCTATTGTCCGGGAGTCTAAAGGAGCTGGCTAAATTTAGGGTTTCCGAATAGAATCCCGCTCCAACTCCACATTCCATTTTTGACCCATCGGTAAAAACTGCTACCGTTGGGTCATGTGGTTGAGTGACTTCCCACTCCTGCCTACTAGGGATGCTAGAAGTGAATGGTCTATAGAAGTCTAGTTGGGGAGTAGTATAGTCTGTGCAAACATTACTACCTATATACTTGTTTAAAATCTGAGCGTGGCCAGTTTGACTGTGTTTCCAGCCATTTGTTTGGCTTAGTCGTATTGCACTATTTGCTGCAGATTCTTGTACAAATAAGTCTAGGGGCTTAAGATTAAGTATGGCTTCAAGCCCCGCGGTCGGGGTGGTTCTCATTACTCCTGTGATCCCAATGCATGCCATTCTTTGTACTTTGGTTAAAGTTTTAAGATTGGAAGCTTTTTCTACTCCATTCCACCAAACTATACAACCATAAGTTAGTATCGGTCTCACTATTGCCGTATACATCCATAGAATGATTTTTGGATTGGGTCCCCAGGTTTTTCCGAAAATTCTATTGCAAGAGTAGAGGGCAAACATTGCCTTCTGAGCTCTTTCTTTGATATTCAGACTCCAGTTTAGCTTTTTATCCAGGATTACTCCCAGATACTTTGCGCTATCTGAAATCTTGAGTTGGATGCCGTCAATTGATGGAATCTTGAAAACGGGTAACTTCCTCTTGTTTGTAAAGAGGACTAGTTCTGTTTTTGACGGATTTACCGCTAAACCACAATTCTTTGTCCAGGTGCAAACTGTGGACAGGGCAAATTCTATTTGTTCACTAATAGTGGATAAGAATTTACCTGTTGCTAGTAGTGATAAGTCGTCCGCGTAGGCTACCGCTTTGACCCCACTGTATTTAAGCTTGTTCAGTAAGACGTTCATGACGAGAAGCCAGAGAAGTGGCGAGAGGACTCCACCTTGGGGTGTCCCCCTAGATGTTATCACCTCTATTTTGCCCCCACCTAGTTCTGAGTAAATACGTCTGTTTTTCAGCATACACATTATGCAATCAATGGTGGCGTTGTCAACACCAAGTTCTACAAGAGCATTCTCAACCGCCTCATTCTGTACATTATTGAAGGCTCCTTCAATATCTAGAAAGGCAGCTAAGGTGTATTCCTTGTTAGTTAGAGATTTTTCTATTGTCGAAACGACACTGTGAAGCGCCGTTTCCGTACTTTTCCCTTTAGTGTAAGCATGTTGCGCTGGAGATAAAACGTCCTGCGGGAGCGTACAGCGAATATGGATATCTAACAGTCTCTCGAATGTTTTCAACATAAATGAGGTAAGACTGATCGGTCTAAAGTCTTTGACGTTTGTGTGGCTGGGTTTACCAGCTTTAGGGATGAAGATTACTTTTACTTCACGCCACGAATTTGGGATATATCCCCATTTCAGAATGTTCTCGAATATTTTCTTTAGAAGTGGTATCAGATAGTAGTCACATTCCTGTAACATTTTGGGAAAGATACCATCTAGTCCCGGGGATTTGTAAGGAGAGAATGAACCAATGGCCCATTTAATCTTTTCCTCAGTTATTACATCCGGCGGGATTGTGTGTTCTCTCAGAGATTCTGTTACCTGAATATCAGGTACACCTGAACTACATCCTGGAAAATGAGCCTTAATCAAAATGTCAAGTGTTTCGCTGTTGGATTCTGTCCACTGTCCAGTGGGATTCTTAAGAGAACCCAGAGGAATTGGATCCTTAGCGAGAATTTTCCGAAGCCGGGCTGATTCACTAGTGCTTTCAACCTCGTTGCAGTATTCTTTCCAGGAGATTCGTTTAGCATGTTGCGTCGCTGCTTTGAACCTGCGTTGGCTGGTTTTATAAAGCTCCCAGTCATGTTCACTACGCGTGCGCTTAGCTGCATTGAAAAGCTTTCTAGTTGCTTTTCTGATCTCACTGAGTTCATTGGTCCACCAAAGTGGCTTTCTATTTCCCTTCCTAATAGGTTTTATTGGGCAACTTTTCTCATATGCTCTGCACAGAATTTCTGTGAGTTCCGCAGTGGTTTTGTCTAAGCTCGCAGAGTCTTGTATAGTACTACTGTCGAGTGTGGTTATCCCTTGCGTTACTTCTGTACTAAAAATATCCCAGTTAGTATTTCTAAAATTCCTAAATGGTTTATTTAGTTCTTGAGTTGCAGGAATGCTAAATTCTATGATTCTATGATCAGAAAAAGATGGTTCTTTAACAACACTCCAATTTTCTATAGAAATGGAGTTTGAGTTTGATAACAAGGGTGACGTCAAGCACCTGTTGACAATTTTTCGTGATAAAAGTGGGTTCATTTCCTCTATTCGCTACTAGAATATTGTTTCTAATAATGAATTCAAAAAGCAACTCACCTCTAGCGTTAATATCTGTACTGCCCCATTGCAGGTGGTGTGCATTAGCATCACACCCCAACACAAGGTCCCATTTTTTGGTTTCTCCATGTTCCACCAGGAGTTTAGTGATGTCAGCTGGGGGTCCTTCGCCATCAAAAGGCATATAGCAAGACGCTATTACCAGCGGTGGGAGTCTGTTACGCTCAAGCATAACGGTAGCTTGATCTGCGTTGCTATATTTAGATAGAAAGAAAATTTTAATATTTTTCCTAGCTAAAATGCATGATCTATGTTTACTGTTATTGCCTACATGGTCGGCTTTGTACAGCAGTAGTCCCTTGCTACTTAGGCCCCTAATCTTGCCTTTTGATAATGTGTAGTCTAAAAATCTTTAAGCTGAAATTCTAAATATTTCTTGTCTCTTTTGTTCTACCCGAAATAGTAACTTTTAAAGACTTTCCTTCCATCTATCCATCTTTTTGGGCACTAATTAGAGTTATTAGTTTACCAGTTTATCCTGCACCTCAACATTTTTAGTTTTTCACCTTTTTTTTCTACGACGAACACAAACATTTTTATTTCTCGGATTTTGGATACATCATAACCCTGCTGGAAAAACAATAGTTTTTAAAGTGACCCTATATAGAAAGTTTCATTAAGATATTAACAAACTAGGGGCTAGCCAGGGTTACTATCGAAACTTTGTCAGTTATGTGCCAATAATTTGCCTCTAGGGTAAAAATAAAAAAGTCAAAACCTGTTTTATATTTTAGTTGAGGTTCAATTCTGGTTCCTTGCTGTTACCAGCCTGACAAGCGTGACCTATAATTCAAAACCTGGGAGTACAAAAAGTTAAAGGGACTGCTTTCTACTTTAATTTTTCACACCTTTTTATAGTGTTTATGAAGTTTTTGATTTTATTATACATATATTGGGTATTTCTGATGGGATAGAAAAATTTGAACAAGTTTTTCCTAGCAAGGGCCTTACGAGTATTTAGCAAGTTTTCCTACTCAATATTTTTTTTAGGGCCTTGACTAAAACTTGGTAGAAACTTGTAATTTTAAATGGAAAATAATTATTTTAACATTTTTTGATTAAATTTGATTTTTTAAAAAGCTATAATTATGAATATTATGTCTGTTATTTTAAATTATTAATTGATTTCTTTTATTTCCTCTAGGGAACTCCAACTGTCCTTCCGGCTCAAAATTTTGACCCTGTCAAAGATGCTCATGATCTAAGAAAGGCTATGAAAGGATTTGGCACTGATGAAAATGCTTTAATTGAAATTATTTGCAGACGTTCAAATGACCAACGACAGGTAAATTAAAATAATATTTTATTCAAAAAAAGTACATATTTGAAAAATCAACAAAACCATCAAAATTTAACAAAACTACAAAGAAAAAAAATGTTCATTGTGAATCAAAGTGGTTGGGTTGTTGTCTTTACTAAAGAGCACATACATAACCCACAATAGTTTTAATTTTGCATAACTTGAAAAAGCTTTATCTTCAAGGGATGCCATATTCTGATATAGATATTGATTTTTGTATTTTTTTGTTTTGTTTTAAAGGAAATACAACGTCAATACAAGACACATTTTGGAAAGGATCTAATCGAAGATGTTAAATCAGAGGCAAGTGGTAATTTCCAGAAGCTTTTAGTCGGTCTTCTACGTCCAATTGTCGATTACTATTGTTACGAATTGTGCGATGCCATGAAAGGTATTGGCACAGATGAAGATGTCCTTGTAGAGATTCTATGCACTCTATCGAATATGGAGATTCACACAATCAAGAACCAATATTTAAGAAGTAAGTTTCAAGAACTTATTCAAACCTAAAATCGATAGAACTAATTTTATCAATTTTTTTTTCAGTATATGGTGCTCATTTGGAATCCGAATTGAAATCGGAAACTTCGGGTAATTTCAAGAGACTTTTGGTATCACTTTGTACTGCTGCTAGAGATGAAAGTGGACAAATTGATCCCGTTGCTGCCCAAAATGATGCCAGAGAATTGCTCAAAGCTGGTGAGCTACGTGTTGGTACAGATGAGAGTACATTTAACATGATTTTGTGCCAAAGGAATTATCATCAATTGGCATTGGTAGGACTTTTTGGATATTACTTATTTCAAACTAAATCGAGATTAATTTTTCATTTTATATATTTTCAAGATTTTCCAAGAATACATGAACATGACAGGACATAGTCTGGAAAAAGCTATTAAAAATGAATTCTCTGGTGACATTCAAGATGGGCTTTTGGCAATTTATAAGTGTGTTACAAACAAGGCTGAATATTTTGCAACACGTCTGCATAAAAGTATGGCTGGTTTTGGAACCAATGATAAACAGTTGATTCGTGTGATAATAACACGATGTGAGGTAAGTTACAACAAAAAAAAAATTAGTTCCTTGTTGAATAATTTGAAATATTTCAGATTGATATGCAAGACATTAAGGCTGCATTCGAAGGCTTATACGGAAAGAGTCTCAAGAGTTGGATTAAGGTTTGATAGATTAGTTTAATAAATAAATTTAATTTTTAACTGTTATTTTCATTTAGGGTGACACATCCGGACACTATAAGCATGCTCTGTACGCTTTGATAGGAGAACAAAGATCATCATAAAAACATAACACATTACGATCTTTCATTTTCTTATTAATTTTTTTTTAAACTAAAATTCTACTTCATTTTTTTTTGTCAGTATAATGTAAGTAATCAAACAAATTGAATCTCCTATTCGAAGTTCATCTATTCCTGTTAATGTACCTATACAAAATAAGGTGTTACAAGTTAATGTTGGAGTTGAAAAGAAAATACATACTTTAATCAACATCCATAAACTATTATATAGCTTTATGTAATTTTTCAAGTTTTATATAAAAAAAAAAAAATAATGTATATTTTTTCTAGCTTTCTATATTATGCAGATTTTAATATTAAATAATAAATATAATAAATGTTTTTTAAAACAAAATTAATAGTATTTTATAATTTTTTGAACAGAACGAAATAAGACAAATATGTAGGAAACAATATTAAAATGATTTCAGATTCAAGCAAAAACAGTTTTTCGTCATTATCTTCGAATAAAAAAATTGAACTTCTATTTGGATTCATTTATACCCATCCACAGATGATTGATCCTTCTATGTAACGGCTTTTCTCTTTTGTTCACAAGACATTAGTCTTATATCTGCAAGTATTAAGATCAAAAGCATTTTAGAACCACTGAAATTAGCTTCAATCAAATATATATGAATAGAAAATTGATTCAAAAAGATATGTAGTTGTTATTTTGCGCAACTAATTAGCAATTAAGTAGTTTTCAATATATATCCACTCCCGGACCTTTTATGTTTTTGAAAGAGTTGACTTGCTAAGTTGACGTCAACTTAGCAGGACACCCATTTTTACACAAACCAACAGAGCAATTAATTTTTGTTTGCGTAACTAATTAGCAACTAATTACTATATACTTTTTAATATGCAACGGAACAAGTGACCTGCTAAGTTGATGCACATCTCCTTTGAGCTATTTAATCAGTTTATACATATATCTGAAGGCTCAGAGGAATCAGCAAAATTTGCCCAGTTTTTCTGAGGAAAACAAAGTACTCTGAATGAAAAACCTTTATCAAACAAATAAAGTAGATACAATAAGAAGAGAAGTTCATTGGAAATTGATAATAACTGAAGATAAATAAAAATTATAGGTAAATAAAAATAAAGAAAATCACATCCAATATCTACGGTAAATCAGATTAAATTATTATTAATAATAATTAATTATTTAAGATAGGCTTTTCTGACATAACACAAGCACCTATTCATACATTTTTATGTAGGAAGCTTTAAGTTTCTGGAATCTCAATCTTATGTATCTTCGAAATCTTCATCCGTTCAACTGTTAAATTAAAAAAACAGTAGGAATCGCGATGAATCAATGAAAAAGAAGAAGAAAAAAGTGGGTTGTAATCTTGTAATTCTGACTGTCTACCTGCCTGTTCGACTGAAGCCTAAAATCATTTTTTCCCCAAAACTAGATTTTTGGATTAAATTTTTTTTTTTTTTGAAAACTCAACTTCAAAAACTACTTTGCCGATTTTCATAAAACTTAGCTAGCAACATATGGCTTTTTATAATTGTATATACCTATTGAACAAAAACTATTGCATGGTAAAAATTAACGGTAGGTACAACTGCATGATTTAAAAATTGTTAAAAAACCTAATTTTTCACGAAAACGACTGCTACGAATTGTAATTTTTTTTGAAAAGCTGAATTTTCGCAAGCAAAGGCAGACTGGAAAACAAAATTTCAAAAGCAGAATTTTGACCCGCTGCTCCATTTTTTCGACCATCGCATTATACCAAGAACATAGTAATTTAGATACCATACTCGTGCAGTATGGGGACAATGGTATAAGAAATACTACGAAGGGTGAAACACATAATCAGCTTATCATCGTACCCGATCGGAACGAATTTTTTTTTTCGATTTCTACGAAATGTAGGAATTTTATATCATTGTAGCCGTTCCGATAGGCCAATCGGACAGATCTACGAAAAAAAATTGTATGTGCGTTGAAAATGTCAAATTCGTGCGTTGCATGTCGATGAAATGTCAAAATGGCAGCAACGCATAATGAATTCATGCGATGTGTGAAGATATTTGCTTTCCGTTTTCCCCGACAGAAAATTAGAAGTGGAAAATTTCCCGTAACCATACGATACGACTCGTATACCAAAAACAGAAAAAAATCGTCCGATCGGAAGTTTTCTCCTATCGTACATTTCTCCCAACGGATACGATAATAGGGCTGAATATTTGGTATAGTTTGGCAGTTTTTGTACTGAAATATAGTTCATGAAATCTTCATCCTTGTATCGTTAAGAGGGGAAGAAACCTGCCGTATATTAAATACGAGACAAACACAAGTTTCAAAACGCCATGCCTTACCACTTTACACAGGGGGCAGTATTATGATGGATTTACCATGTATCTTCATCTGCAAACATCAAGAAAAGTGGAGCGGGATAGAAAACCGAATGTGTGAAAGAACACGACTATGAAGATGAACATGTTCGTCTATGCTATAATCGTCATCTGCGTTCCTATAATCAAGATCGCTGCATTTTGTTCTTTTCTCTCTATCCAACAAACATATATTTTGTATCCCTCATTTTTTGCAGAACTCGCATGAAGATAAATGTGAATCCACCATAAAGGTTTTTTTGCGCCTATTTCAAAATTCAAATCTGCAGCTTCCTCTCCTCTTCAGAATTTCATCGCAAATCTTTGTCATAAAATTTCAAATCAAAGGAAATAATAACAACAATTTCACCTTCACTGTTCGGATGCTCCTGCTTAAGAGAATAGAATTAATATGATAATCACAGTATTTTGCATAAGTGGCTGTGGATAAAGACAATTTACTGCCTTAAAAAACGTCATTGGTCAGGTCACATATCTTCTTCTCCTTTTTAAAATGAACTAGTCTGCGAGCTCTGTACCGTGGCTACAATTTTTTCAAACTAGAGACAAAGCGAAAATCATCAACAAAAGGTTTTTTAATCGACTTAAAATAAAACTTGAAGTAAAGTGCGTGCACGCCCGAGTGGACCACATTTGAATGAATTTCAGCTCTTTATGAATCATTATGCTTTTTAAATAAATCTCATATATTTTTGTAGTTTATTTTTTATAATCTTTGATGGCTGCAGGCTTCTAGAAGTCAAAGGCTCTTCCAGTGTTGCCAGACGAAAAAAAAAATCTCCCCCAGAAAAATTTAAAAAACCCCCAGATTACCACATTTCATTTAAAAAAACCCTTAAGTTTTTTTTCAACTGTTTTGTTTTTATATTTTATTCACAGCTTGTACTCTGTACAAACAAAAATTGATTTTATTTAAAATATATTGGATATTCTTTGATAATATATTCAATTTGAGAGGGAAATTCAGGTAATGGAATAAATTAACTTTAAAATGATTTCCCCCCAAACATCTTGTCCCCCTAGATTTTCCACCGACGATGAAAAAAACCCCTAAATATGGGGGAAAACCCCCAAGCTGGCAAAACCCTGGGCTCTTCCTTTGAAATTACTTTGTATTCAAATGGTTTATTTAAAGCTTTTATTTATTGCAATTTGTTTCAATATTCTTATATAATAATTGTTTGTTCAAATTCAATTCAGTTTATTATTGCAATAATTAAAGAAAATTGTGTAGACATACCTTTTGAATAGTTTTGTAGTTTTCGTTTTTACCACCACTTTCATGCTTAGCTTTTGTTGCTTTAAAAAATGTCTTGCGAGAGAATATAGTTTCTTCTCATCAACTAGTGCCATTTCAGAAGAAGAAAATTATTGCAATTTATTGGCACGACCAACAGGTCCAGCCTGGACTTTATCAGTAAGTAAGTAAATATATATGCATGTACTGTAAATGTAAACGCACATTCTACATATACCACAGCGTAAAAAAATAGCAAAATCGAACAAATAATAATTCTACAAGTGTTCAAACAAAACAGTCATTCCAAAAACAAATAAAATATTTTTACGTCAATGGAATTTCATTTTGATTCGAGTATGATTTATGTAGGATGTTTAAGACGCTGGAAGCCTTTTTTAATTTTTTAATTTTGGGGTCAAATTGCATTCTGAAAAAGGCTTTATGTACCTATTAATTTTAAAACTGTACAAGAGGCTTAAATAAGTAGATGGAGCTCCAGCCCAGAGATGGGAGTTATACTCAAGCTTTGGACGTATATAATTTTTATAGATAATAGCCAGATTAGAAGGGGAAAAATATTTCTTGCATCTTCGAAAGAATCCTAGACATCTTGCGGAATTTTTGGCAACGTCGAGTATGTGCTAGGTGGTTTGTGATACACATCTCAAGGATCGCAAGCTGTTTGGTTTCTTCGATGCAAGTGCCAAAAACACTCGCAAACTAAAATCGTCCGATTTACTAAATAACAAATTTGGAGAATTTGATTAAATATTCGTTCAAAAAAAAAAAAAAAAAAAAAACAACGGAAGATTTTTCTTTGTATAATTCACAGAATGCCCATTCTAGATTTTCAAAAGTCGAATTATTTAATAATCGTGGGTTAAACTAAAATCCAAGTTTTTTCCATTATAAGAAAACCATTTTTAATTTCGAAATATTTTTTTATAGAAATTTCTTCATTTCTAACTGGAACAGAAAATCAATTACCTTGAAAAATAAAACTTCTTCGATGGGGAATTTTTGTTAAATCTTTTTTAAAGTTTGGAAAATAAAAGATTTCTCAATTTTAAATTCTGTACTAATACAAAAATTGTTTTGGTTAGCTCATAAAAAGGATTGGTAGGTAATTGTCAACTAACAAATAGTAGCCACCGTTTTGTTGCATTTTACATGAAGGTTATTTTTTAAGCTTTCCAAATAATGCGGGCAATATTGAACTCTTCAATATAACCTGGGTTTATTTATAAAAAAAATTAATATTAAGGCTCTTCCAAACCAACGCGATTAATCGCCGCGACAATAGAAAACAATAACAACAACGTGTTGTTTTGTTTTGACAACCACGTGTAGTTGTTATTGTTTTCTATTGTCGCGGCGAATAATTGCGTTGGTTTAGGAGAGCCTGCTTTAATGTGTTATTTGAATATAATAAAATTATATTTTAAGTGATAAGTTTCACTTAGGAACAGCATAAAAAACGAAATTAGCTAAAACATTCAAATTCAGTCGAATGTTCAAATTTTGTTCTGATATAAATATTTGCAACGCTACCTTCAAGACTATAAATAATGTGCGTTTATTTCGAGCTTCAGTTTACGTTATTGTTATCAGTGGTTATTTGTTTACCTTTCCCTATCAATATGAACAGGTTCAACGTGACTCACAGTGTTATGCTTATGTGTGCTTTATACAAGTAGATAAAATTCTAAAACATCATATCAAAACATTATGTTGATGCAACCCCTGTTATTTTGAATTGATCCACAATTTTTGAGCAAACAAAAGGGATCGTAGATAGCACTCTCGATTTCCAATCGGTTAGTCAAATAAAGGTTTCGTTTATTCCACAATCATTTCAAATTCAAACCAATAAAACAAAAACCTATTCCCTTTCGTCGTATCTAGAACATGAGGTAAGTGAAGGTACTTATAAGATAACAAACCTCGCGAAGAGCGAGTATCTTTGTGTTATCAAAATGCTGGGCTGGCTGAAGAGAAAAAGAGAGTGGGAGCTACGAATAAAAATGCAGAGTTCCCTCTGCTATCAAAAGCTAATAGAAAATTTATAATTTTAGTGTTTCGAAAAAATAGCTTGAGATAAGTCACGTATATCGAAAAGTTAACGACAACGGACGTGCCCGAGCAACGATTATACTATTATCACAGAATTTAAGGAATGGGTCCAAATCCAAGATACCCATTACAATGAATTCCCACGATGAGGACGATATGCCTATAAGGACGGTTATAAAATACGAAAAGACCTCGTGCTACTTCTGCAACGAGTGGTTGGAATCGCAGACTTTTAAGGTATCGTAATTGCAGCCGATGAGTCGTTATCATTTGGAATTTGATTCGATAAAATACTATTTGTTGTTGTGAAATGAAAAAAAAAACGCCCTTTATTAATAATTTAATCACACTAATAATAATGTGCATCAAATTATGCTTAGGAGCATTTGATTCATTGTGGTCAAGTGCTGGAATCATGTCCGAATGGATGCTCATCTTACATTCAAAGGAAAAAAATGCGTTCGCATCTGAGAGATTGTCCCAAATTGGATTTGAGAACATTAACCTCGAACGGATTAGATGGCCAAATGGAGAGCAGAATCGAGATGCTGGAGCAGGAAATTTCGGCTTTGAGATCTGTTCTTAATGAAGAGATTCGACAGCGGTTACATTTAATAACTGATGTGGGAAGTTTAAGGAAGCAAAATCAGGTAAAAGGTCTTAGAAGACCCCCAACTAAAATATTGTAATTAATTTAATGCATTTTTTATTTTTTAAATACAAACCTCCAAAATATCACTATCAATCAATGAATTCCATATATAACAATTTTGTTTTAAGCACTTTGCAAACAAAAATAATAAAATTGAAAACATCTGTTAAATGAAGGGAGGGGAATTTGAAAATTTGTTTTCGTGTGTTTACTTTATATGTATGTACGTAAATATATGTATTTTTTTGTTTTTTGGTAATTAGGTATATTTGTGGTTATGGATATGAAAAATAAAGTCCACCACTAGGTCGCACGTATTGAATCTTATAGTTCAAGTTTTTAAAGTGATTAAGTGTTGAAGATTTTTTTTTTGATATGACTGCCCTCGAGTTTGTAAAAGTAAACATGCTCAATCACTGCTAAAAACAATTGCAAAAAAATGATAGTAGTTATGTACATTTTGGGCAAAATTTGATTTTAATGCTGAGATCAAACATCAGCGCTTCTAAAACAGTGAACATAATTTGAAACGGACTTCATTTGCCTGCAGAAATGCGACTTGAATGTGGGAGTGTTGCCGAAGTTTTACTTTTACGAACTCGACCTGCATAATAGTTTTGATAAAAAACTAAATTTTTTCGAAAAAAAACTTTTTGAAAATCTAGGAATGCTTTATAAGTAAGAAGTTACTACCTGTTTATAAAGTTTATTAAATATGATTCAAATCGTTAAAAAACGAGAGTGAAAACAATTTTCTTATTTTTCCAAAAACAAAAATCATATCTTCATAAATTACAGAAAAACATCTAAAACAATATTGTCTTAAAAAAATTTACAGACTCAATGTAGTTAGTAATATACTAAAATTCAAACTTCTACTACAATGTGGGCCTTGCACCATCAAACAATATTAATTGTCAATATATGTGATAGTAACTGTGGAAAAGGCCTATTTATTTTTACACAGTGAAATGACTAACCGAAATTTAGTTGGAAAGTATTTTGGGCCAGGGGTTGAAAAGAGGTCTTTTCAAACAAACACTTCGAGTCTGAAAATTCATGCATGTCATATGCAATATGCCACATGTAACAAGCAACATTTAACAAGCTGCTTGTCACAAGGCATTCATAATATGAATGAATCAAGTATTTTTCAATCCACAAATCACAAAACCAAAAAGCTTATGAATTAAAACTCATCGAATTCCAGGTCCGTCAAGCTGGGTCCACCACAATGGAAATTCAAAAATCTAACTATGCAGGAACTAGGGGCTAATTTGGGGCTAATTTAGTACTCCAATCCCGAAAGAGCCCCAAATTCTCTTCATTCTAAAACTTATGCTTAACGTCAAGCTGGGTTCACCACACCTCCCAATACACAATTTCTAAAATCTAATGATGCAGGAATTAAGAATTTGAGGCTAATTTAGACCACAATTCCGAAAGAACCCCAAATTCCCTTCACCGTTTAGAGGGCAAAAACTGAGTTGATGACGTCATCAAAAAGGCCCAATTCACAAAATTTAATAATTTTTTTGGGGCCATTTTTCATTTTTTGTTTGGGGTCATTTTTCATTAGGGTCAAATTTCATATAGCCACCAAAAACATTAATGCAAGGCAAATCAAATCAAAATCTTGTTCCTGGCCGTGATCTATACGACGTCGTACGAAAAACTAGTTTATACAAAAGTTTTAGGGAATTTAGTCCTCTAAAACTTTATCATTTGAATGATGTGTCACTGGGCCAATCAGTAATAAGTAATTACTTTAGAACAAAATTGTCCACATTAAAAAGGTAAAGAAAATGGCCTGCAAATTGGCAAAACACGCTATATCAACTTTTGGTCTAAAACATGTGCGTCAAAAAATTTCATACTTCACTATTTTATTTCTCCACAATTCTCAAATCTCTAAACATTCATAATAATAACAAAAATCTAAATATTGAATATTTATTTTTTCTCAGGTATCTGATGAATGGAATCAGGAAACCGACCAAATAATGACCCAACTTCAAAAACTCATCAGCCAAGAGTCTGAACTAAGAATAACTGCCATCGAAGAGTGTCATAATGATTTTCGATATTGCTACGATTTAACACAAGTTAGTTTTATTGTTTTTATAAGATAAAACAGGCTCATTTTCACGCTCGTATTAAAAATGTTTTTTTTTTTTTTATATTTTTTCAAGACACTAAAAACTGAACTCGAAAATTCTATAACTGATTTGGAGAAGGAAATCTCAGACCTTGCAATTGAAACAAAGAGATCACAAAATAGATTAACAGAAACTGTTATAAAATTAGATGAAAACATCATGGAACAAGAAAACAATTTCAAGTAATTATAGAACCTCTAAAATACAGTTTTTTTGAAAATATCATCTTATAAGAAAGCACGGGGTCTTACCGTTGAAAAAAAAAAGTTTTTTTTTAGTAAAATCAAATGAAACATAATTGAAATTAAAAATTTTGATCCATTAAGGCCCAGTTTTTCAGTGCGAGATTATAGTTAGACTCGAGTGAGCTCACCACTCTTGACTCAATGGATTTACTGAACATACTCGTATGCTTAAGATATTTGTCCGGTCGATCTACACGAACTCTCTATTGAAAGGCTGCGTCTTGAGCTGACTGTAGGTGCGTTTTATTGATAATTCATAGCTGGCGCAGCAGTACAAGCGATATATTCACTTTAATATCCACTTTTTATTTCTGTGGCTGTGTTCGCAGAGTAATTCTGTTTCACCGTCTCCACAGTAAAAAATAATCATTGGACATTTTTAAATTAATGACTTAAGTGGACAACAAAATCGTTGATTACATTCTCTTTGTGAGTAAAAACAATCTACGTTACCGACAGTTAAGGTCCATGTCCACATTCTTTGTCCATTTTTATATTCACTAATTTACTATCATTTTTTATTTATTTTTTATTGTTTACCCAAAGAAATTTTACTGCGCCACCTATAAAATTGTCAGTAAAACACACCTTATAAATAAATTTATGTCCAGAATTAGCTAACTCCAGTTTAACTTATCATTGAAAAACTGGGCCCAAAATTGTTTTTAAAAAGCTTAATAAAATCTTCTTTTTTTTTTCAAATAAATTTAATTTTAGAACAAAATTAAAGCAATTAGAATTATTTGTACATGAGCTCAGTAGTGACTTGAAAACTCGTTTTGTTTTAAATACCGAAATAACTGCGAAACAATTAAAAATGGAATACGAAATAAAAAACATGAAAAATATAGTTTGTGAGACTGAAGATAAATGTGAGAAATTAGAAAAACTCGTACAAGATGTGGACAAAGCCTTACATCACACATTGCAAAGTGTATCAGATTTGGAAGTGAATTTGATGTCGCAGTATAAAATGTATTCCATCCAGAATTCAAAAGGTATTGTATTTAGTGCATTTAAATGTTACAAAATTTTGGCCGAACCCTGCATTTTGCACAGGACAAAATTTCTTTTGATGGATTTGTAGGAGGGATAAGTGTGAGTGTAAAAACGAGTTTTAGGGGTTGAACTCCCCCCCCCCCCATTTGGCCGCCATTTTGGTAAAAAGGGGCGTAAAAAGGTCTTCGCGATATCTTGAGAACCATACATCGCGCAATCAAAATTTTACCACATTTGTGTACAGAATTAAATTCTCTACAAGTTATGTTAACACACTTTGTATCGTAAAATTGAAAACAAAAAAGTTATAATCAAAAAAAGATGACCATTGTCAAGTAAAGTATCCTTATCTTCTTCTTTTATTTATTTTATATACACTTTAAGATAAATTTCTTTGAACGGGCATCTTTTTTTGGTTACAGTAGATGACGGATATAAGAAAGTCTCATATAAGAAAAACACACTTATAGGACAGACATTCCAAAACACCATGCACATTCCCATAAAGATACGTGTTAAATAAACCTCATATAAGAAAAACCTTTATAAGAAAAACACTGATATGAGAAACTTATTCTGATACAAAATCTCATTCACTTCATAGAAAATGAAACTTTTATAAGAAATTTTTCCATGTAAGCTTTTAAATGATGCACCGTGTAACTTTCACAAAATTTCTGAACCCAACCTTATTGAATTGCCAAAGAAGTAACAGATTGAAGAGCGGCGAGAAAGAAAAAAGCCCGTACATTTGCGTTTCTTATGGGCATTTTTATTTATATAAGAAATTATATTTCTTATATAAGAAATTATATTTCTTATATACATTTTATTTATATAAGAAATTTTTTTCTTACATACAATTTTTTATATAAGAAAACACGGATATAAGAAAGGAATTCCTTGGATTTTTCGAGTTTCTTATATCCGTCATCTACTGTATAACTTTTTTGTTTTCAATTCTACGATAAAAACTGTGTTAACATAAATTGTAGAGAATTTAATTCGCTACACAAATGTGGTAAAATTTTGTTTGTGCGATGTATGGTTCTCAAGATATCCTCAAGACCTTTATACGCCCCCTTTTCCAAAATGGCGGCCAAATGGGGGGGGAGTTCAACCCCGAAAACTCGTTTTTACACTTACACTGATCCCTCCTATAGATCCATCAAAAAAAAATTTGTCCTGTATGAAATGCAAGGTTAATGTAACATTTCAATGGACTAATTGAGGATGTGGGGATTTTAAAAAAAAACGTTATGTTTTAAAATTTGTATTTGTTTTCATTACAAAGGGCATCTACTTTGGCGTATAAGTGACTTTCAGAAAAAGTTCGATGAAGCAAAACAACACGATACAGTTTTGCAAAGTCCGATATTTTGCAATAAGACTTATGGATATACTCTAAGGGTAAATCAAAGTTTTCAAAAATTATTTTCAAAACTTTCATAATATTGATTTGCAGGTCGAATTATATTTAAATGGTAAAGGCTCTTGGAAAGGTCGAAACATCATTGCCTGCTTGAATGTAATTCCAGGGGAATATGATCCACTCTTGGCATGGCCGTGCAAACTACAAGCTGATGTTCTTATACGTGATCAAGATCCTGATCCGACTGAAGTTCAAGACTATGCAAAGACAGTTGTAGTGCGACGAAAAAGTGATGAATTTCAAAGTAACCAATTCTTCTACATTCCACATAAGATCCTCGGGAATAGGAATTATGTTAAAGATGATACTCTGTTTTTGGAAATTTATGTTCATAAAAACAAATATATGTAGAATGTAGTTAAAATATTTCTGCTTGCAACAAGTTTCATATCTTTATCATAAATATTTAAGGCCCATTTGCTGAAACGAAACCTAAATATTTAAGTTCAAAATAAGATCGTATGTGACAGTTTTTGCTAAGGAAAAAGTAGAACATAAGCTATTAAGTTGAACATAAATATTTAAGTTTCATTTCAGAAAATGGGCCTAAATGAAATATAAATGTATAATTCAGTTTTTATTATCAAATAAATTCTGCTTATTGCTTGTGGTTATGGTAAAGCACATTTTTGAATATTGGTTGCAGCAATCAATTGTGTTTTTTTTTTTTTTTTTTTTTTAAATAAGGTATCAAGAATAGTCCATTCAACTTTGACGTTTCATAGGAGGGAGGCCTTGCGATAGATCCGGTAGATCTGATTTTTTGCTGAGTTGTTTATGATATTGGCCTCATGAAAAACCCAAGTTTTCGAACTCGAGCGCCGAACACAACATGATCAAAAATACAAAAAATGCGAGAAATTTTCGCGCATTTTTCAGTTATTGGGAATTTTAACTTTAAAGGACTTGTTTCTCGCCTATAAGTTTGCTCGACGATTTTAAAGTAATTAAAACTTTCTTCAATTTGAACCATCTGTGTAGACCCAACAGTTTTTAAAATACAGCTATTTAAAATTTAGCAATAATAAATTTATAACAACAAGTGTAGTATAATCTGCAGTACAACAAAAAAAAATGGTGTTTGGCACAAGATGCATAAAAACAATACAGCGCGTGTAGCTTGAGTTAAAATAAGTCTCGATGCTTTTTAATATTTTTACTTGCAATATATACAAAGACTTACCGCCATATTATTCACTCGATACATCCAGATTTAAACTTAAATCCAGATGAATTTACATTGAATTTGTATGATTTACATCCAGATTTAAGTTTTAATCTGGATCTAATTAGTGAATAATATGGCCGTTAATGTGCCAAGTTGTGGGTTCGTAGAAAAATAGAGCTCTATTTTGATTTAACTTGACTAATCGGAAAGGCGAAATATGTATCCCGAAATTCTTTCCGTCTCTTTTTCTGCTAGGATGCAGCATAACAACAAACTTGTATGTGGCTAGTAAAAATGCTAGTGGATTCAAATGCAGTTGTCAAACAATAAAACCTTCACTCGATCGACATGAACACGTAACCTTCGGTAGCGCTGTGCGTAGTGCACTTTTGGCCCGGAGACGCTTGGTCGTGGTTCAAATCTCATCAGTGAGGCAAAAAGTTTTTCAAATTAAATTGAACATACATAAACCAAGCACCACTAAAGGAGTCTGATAATCGGCCTGTCGACCGTGAAATAGCTATAGTTATAACTCCAGCTTATAAAACTTGGTGGTAGCTCACTCAAGTTTTAATTCTTTAATTCAAACCTTCAATTATTCTT
Organism: Epistrophella euchroma; assembly: GCA_947049315.1. NCBI lineage: Eukaryota > Metazoa > Arthropoda > Insecta > Diptera > Syrphidae > Epistrophella > Epistrophella euchroma. The sequence goes on along the minus strand of OX346247.1, from coordinate 100,258,455 downwards.
TTATGTAAAAAAAAAAATATTTTTATAGTTTTGAATCAATAATTCAACAAGTCCAATAAAATCGTGCTAAAGTCTTCTACTTGGCTGATATAGAATTTTTTTTATTAAAAAATCTTCGTATATAAACATTGCCAGGACACAGGCACAAAAAATCTTCTAGCTTTAATGATTAGGAATTCTAATCTGGTTAGATATAGTTCACACTAGGTATTCATTATGAAATCTATGTGAGATGAACTGAACTTAATGGAAATTGCGTATTGACAAGGCCCTCACTAGTCAACTGATGAGTCCAAGTGAAATCGCCGGGACGAAACGCCAATTTTCATAGACTAAAGTCCGTTAAAAGCTATTTTGACTTCTATACGATTTTGATCAAAATATTTCGGTGATGCAATATTAGTTCAATTTAACATTTAATAAATTTTATGAAAAATCAAAAATGGGTAGGTTAATTTTTCTAAATATAAAATTGATTAACATTTATAAATACAGAAAGTTGACGTACCTACACATGTACATGCAGTAGTCCCTCGATAATGTGAACTCATTGAAACAAGGCGTTTTCGGATTTTTAGAGAGATTCACATTACTGGAATTTTTTTTCAGTTTCTTATAAACATAAATTTCCAAATTAAATTAAGAGATTTAGGGCCATTTGCTGAAACGAAACTTAAATATTTAAGTTGAAGATAAGAGCTTATGTGACAGTTTATGCTGAGGAAAAATTGACACATAAGCGTTTAAGTTAAACATAAATATTTAAGTTTTGTTTCAGCAAATAGGACTTAGTAGTTATGGTAAATATGAATCGTAAATTTGATTGTAGGCATTAAATATGTACTTTCATCCTTATATTTCATAGTTTAAGAATTGTCAGTCAGACAGACGGCAGCAAAGCCATGTCCTTATTCTTAATTTTTATTATATTGTAAAATCTATTGAAAGAAAGAATCTATTTATCTATCTAACTAAACTGATTGAGACAACTTTTGTATTTATAACAACACAGAATCATTTTTTAAAGACAAATAACAAAAACAAAATTTGTATCGGCTTATTATCAATATTTGTTAAAAAAAATTGTGTCGGTTAGCGTGACTTATTTACACTTATCTTTTATAGATTAAATCGATGCACTTTATTCTAAGGTGCAATTACACAAACTGATTATAAAACATCAAAACAAAAAGCATATAAATGTACCTGCGCAACTGGCAGGAGACACTCTCTGGACTGCTCCATCTGAAAGAGTTTTTTGCCTGTACAATTTTTTCTTAGAATAATCCCAGGAATCATCCCTTAAAATACAAAGCACGAATTCGGGGACACCCTGTATAACTCTCCATATCCAGGAATATTATCGGAGGTAAACGGTGGTCCAACCATAATGCACGATGTTAATAGTGAGTGACACCTTAACGTCAAGGAAATGTGAAAATACCTATGCATGCTATTGCTCGCGCATTTCTGTTGTTCGCGATATTGTGGCAGAAGAGCCGTCAACCGACTCTTCGTCGTGCCTAACAATCGCGAGATGATAACGGACTTCTTGTAGCTATAAATCGAGCATATCGACCTGGACGCTATGTGCTTCCAACAGAATTGCCACATATCCAACGAAACAATAGCCGCCACGATCATGTGATTTGACACCGTTGGACTTCTTTCTTTGGGGATATTTAAAAGAAAAAGTGTACGTCAATAAGCCAAGAACAATTCAAAATCTAAAGGATGAGATAATTTGGCACATTAACGACATTGAACCTCAATTAGGTATCTCTCAGCGAGTCATTGAAAATATGGACCATCGGTTAGAGCAGTGTTTCCCAAACTTTTCACTTTGCCGTACCCCTTTCAAAATTTTCGTAGCCCTGAGTACCCCCTCTTATGGAAATAAATAATTAGTATTTTAAGACATATGAAGAAGACGAAATGCTATTTTTTATAATATGAAGGTTTCAAGCTTAAATCTCAGATTTCGGCGTTTTCAAAGAGCGGTACATGTTTTCATGACGGTCCTCTTTTCGCTACATCACACCCAACCGTCCGAGAAACACATGTAATTCATGTCAAAAACCTCTTAGTCTCAAAAAAAGACGAATATCTTAGGTGCGTACGCAATAACACATAAAGTCCTCAATCAAAAAACACCATGTGCGTTTTTGTTTACAAAACAAAATAAAGGAACAAAAAAAACCTTTTAATCCCGCCACTTGAAGTGCGTTAGGTTAAGGCCACACCACCGGTCTACTATAATACAACTTGAAGTTTTAGTGCAAAACTTCAATACCTATGTAAGTTGTACTAAAATATTTACACTCAAATGAAGAAAAAGCTCCTGAAACAATTTCTCTCTCACCATACCAACCAAAACCACGTGAACCACATGTCCTATCAGTCCTTTTCATTCACAATTCACAAGTTACAATAAACTTTAGGATAAAAAGCTTTTCAATTGAAAACTTTAAATACCCTTACTGGCCTAAATTCCAACTCAGTTTCGAGTTTGATTTTATCCTGCCAAGTGTTCTTCCCGAAAAGAACTACAGGATAATCATTTTAATCCCTTAAACAGTTAGCTGTAGTAAAATGTTTGTGTCTGTTGTGTGTTTGTGTGTGTGAAGCCCATGTTTCTCAGTGATGCTTTAAAACCCTAGTGTTTGATCCTTCTGCCTTTGATACCTAGCTGCGGTGCAAAAGCAGTTCATAGTTTATCCATTTTTGTTGAGTGGTTTTTACTTATTTTATGAATAATAATTACCAAAATTTAAGCTCGTTAGCCATAAAGTATGTGAATAATAATTATGCTTTGAATTAATGAGCGCTAAGGTCGCTATGCAACATAAGTGTAAATAATATTAATGATTCAAAAAAAAAAGGAGTCGAGAAAAGGGATATTCCTCAGATTCATCGGAAAAAGGATTACACTACACCACGTTACACTGTGGCCATGGAAGGATAAAGTAAGTTTTAACCATGTTTGAATACATATTTATCTTTTATCAACAAGCCACACAAGTAAGCCCTTTATCGTCGGGGGAAAGTTTCTAAAATTATGAATTATGATTAATCTTACTTGGATTTCGTACCTTTGTGAGCTAATACAATCTGTCTCAAGGACTTCCGGGAAAACGATGAGCGAATTTCAATTAAATGAAAACCCAGTTGCTCATGTGTGCTGCTCACTTAATAGGCTTTGGTCATTCAAGTAAATAAGGAAAAAAATTATTTCTTTTTGTCCCCACAAATATATATTTTGATTGATCCTTTAATTCGAACAACTGTTTGTTTTTCTTTATTTATATTAAAAACAGCAAATACATAGAAAATTTGATTGTTTTTACCTTTTTGTTTTCCAACCTCAACGACGAAATTGCCTAAGTTGCAAAAGTATACTTGACCTCGAGATATACTTGACCTCGAGAGCGAGAGCATCATCCTTATGGTCGTTCTGGAACTTGGTCAAGCATGAAGGCCAAATGAAACAATTTTTGAAACGGTCCTTACGGGAGATAGAGCTTAAACCTTCGAAGTTTTGAAACGCAAAGTAGAAGAGGTAATTGGACATTTAAATTTGCAATTAATATTTAAGCGTTTGACTAGTTTGTTTATATTTATGAGTGTTGGATGAAATGTGAGGGCTCTTCACTGAGGCAATACCTATGAAGTTCTTTTGCATGTACCTACACTTGTTAAAAAAAAATATTTAAAAAAAGCTTCTGTATAGTTCTAAGGTTGGTGTGCATATTCAAGGCCAAAATGGAAATGATGCCGTTTTAATTTCTGACGGTCGGCAGTATGTTTCTGCTTAAAAACGTCTACAAGCACATCATCGAGAAAGAGAATTACAAACATGGAGAATTCTTAAAAATACGAACAAGTACCTAGAATATGGTATATTTAAAAGCATTGAAGCAAATTTTTTTTTCCAGATGTCATATTTCTGAATGATTTATGTCCCGATGACGATGATGGTGTCCTTTATGCTTTATTGGAGATATCTTATATGCAAGAGTTACTTTAAACAATTTTTTTTATTGCGGTGCTAAAACAAAATCATTTGCTAAAGATGATCAATGAATTTATGTCTCTAGTAAAAAAAAATTTAATGGAACTTTTTCTCGTTTTCACGCTGGAGAAGTTGTGAAGTGCTTGTCAATTATAGGGACCATGATAAATTGACAAAATGTAAACGTGCGTAAAAAATAAAGTTCTATGGTTTTTGTTCTTTTGTCAATATAAGAATTAAAGATATGATTTGATTGAATTTAATATTTACGCAAGTGCTAAGTCTGGTAAAAATAGTTTGTTTAGGTAATTTAAATAAAGGCTTTAAGAACCAAATAAAATTAAATAATTCAATAATTGGTTATACAACGCGAGGAGAACTAGTTCCCATTGACTTCTGCTCCCAGTCATTTCTGTGTGAGTTTTGTAAGTTTTCGGGAATGGAGTACATTAAGACAAAGGTTACTTGTAATGTAATCACAGACACGATATTTAATACAAAAATCAATAAAGTTATTTTAAGTCCAGTATATTTTTGTTATTTTAAATTTTTAATGAGGAAAGATTTTTTGTGTTTTGTTAGGGTATCATATCCGAAGGAAGCTTAAATCCAAATTAAAATTTTACCATCAAATTTCCAGGATTTCCACTACGTACCTTGAATTAAAGTTAAGTTCCTTTATTACAAATAACCTCCGAATAAGACTAAACCAATTTGTACTAACACTATGCTAGCAAAATGAACTATACAAAATTATTTTTACGAGTTTTTTACAAGTGTTGCCAATTTGGTCAATTTTTATTTATGCGATAATTTAATGGTCAAAATATTTGACCAACAAGTGTTTATACTCTACTTTACACTTTCAGATATTATTTTAAATATTCGTTAACCCGTTTTCGAAAAACTACGAATTTAAAAACAAAACATTTAAAGGACCATTTGTGTAGAAATTTTTATAGAAGTCGGTAAAACCGAAAACAAACAAAAAACGATTTTGATTAAATTTAATATCTCTGTAAAGCTGCAGCCTAAACGGAAAAGTTTATTTTTTTTTTAATTTGGTAAGGTACATTTTTTTAACATTACTCTGAAATATTTTTTCATATTTTAAGTACCAAAATAACAGTAGGTACCTGGAATTTATAATTTTAAATCTATTAAGAAAAATCTTCTTTTCCCAAAAATATTTATGTAATTAAAATAAGAACCAGCTAGGAACGCACTTACGATTTTGATCGCGCCATTATTCAGTCGCAAAAAAATGTGAAAGATCGCTCATGCGACTCAAAAACCCCGCGACTATTAAAAGACTGAAATTTGATTCAATTTTGGAGCGACGCGATTGTCGAAAGTTAAAATAAATCAAATGCAGTTACACGTTTATGATCACACTTGGGGTTTAAATTTCTACGATTAAAAAGTCGTTGTCGGAACAAAGAAACAAACATGTACGCCCTTGTGATTTTTAATCGCATGATTTTTTTGTCGCTAGAAATGAGAAACATGGTTTAAAATGTGAATGCACACATATGCAAGTAAAAAATCGCAGCTTTTATAAAAATTAAACAGATTTCATTTTTAGAGAGTTTTTTTTATTCTCAAAGTTAAATAGTTAGTATGTGGTATTCGATTTCGGTTCAAAACCCAGTGACAGAAAACCACAACTACGTATGTATGGTAATTATTTGTTGCGATTGCGAGTTTTCAATCGCAACAACAAAAAATCGCAAGTGTGTTCCTAGCCTAATAATATATCCCCTATGATATACATTTTTTTAATTTTCTCGAAAACGATTACTGATGTCGAACAATTTTTTTATGGAGAATGTTTAGAAAGTTTTAATAATATTGTGTACCAATATTTTCAAAAAAAGAGTTTTTGTATTTGCTATGTAAAAAAACTTCAAAGATAGATACATATATTTTTTTTTTTTTTTTGAAAACTCAATATTTTGAAACTAGACTTAGGTAATTTTTTGCACAAAGCATTTTTTAAACATTATCTAGAATATTTTAAACAAATATATTCTCATAGTCAACCGGTACCTTCCATACAATTGTAAAAACATAATATTTATCGAAAAAAAAAACTCATAAGATTTTTATTATAATTGTTCTGTATACTAATTTGTCCGTGTAAGACTGCTTTTAAACAATGCAATTTTTTCTTGCGATTTTCATGCATGCGTTGAAGAGGGACGTATGTGGTGGCCGGGGTAGACAAAATTGTTTAGGTTGCCAAAATTGCAGAGCTATTGCACTTCTTCTTTAAGTTTTTCGTTATTATTCGAGTATGGTTTTATTCCAATTTAACTTTGTGAAAGTTTCATCTCTCTGCACTCTTTACTCCTCTTAATTAAGTTCACAAGGAAACTTTTTCACTTGTACAAAATTAATTTTCTTTGAAAATTGCATCATTTTAAAGCATATTTGCAATAAAAAAAAAAAAAAAAGAGAAACAAAGATTAAAAATTGCCCACGTGTAAGAGCAGTCTAAGAGATCTGTCGGCCTAAGGGAACTGTCCGTAATTAGAGATTTCACTATGTCTTATTATTTCTTTAGCTGATTTAAATTAAATTTTTGTATAAGAGCTTCTCATAAGTTAAAATAATAATGCAAAAATTAAAAAAAGAAAACAAAATTCGAGTTTTTAAAAATGTTTTTCTTTTTAATTTTGGTTAATTTCTTCAATATTGAACTTTTAATTCCACATTAATAAATTTATTCCTAATTATGTGGATTTTTAACAAGTTCCTAGCTTCCATACATATGTGCAGTGTGCAGCGCTGTTCTTTATCGTTATTTTCTGTGTACATCTACAATGTACAATGTAAATACTCACATAAGTCACTTTAAACTAAAATTCATTTCTGGTAGGTGGCATTAAATAAAGGCTTCTTTAAAAATCAAATGAAAAGCTCTTTCACTAGTCACGATGTAGTTAGTGTCCAATATAAAATTTGCGAGAATCATTTCAAGTATGGTTAGACAAAATTTGATAGAAGGTGACCTAATGAAACATCGGTACACTCGGGCGTATACGTACTATCAATTTATCAATCTTCTTACTTTCTCTTTGAATCTTGTTGAAGTCATATCATATTTTTAACCAAAAATTTCAACTTATATTGTATCCTTGTTTGTGTATAACATCCAGCTATTGTTGCAATCAAACAAAAAAAAAAAAAATCAAAATAATTAAATCAACTGAAAACCTCATGAATTATTTGAATTTCTTTTTCAAATGAAATCGAAAATAAATTATTAATTTGGTAAAGGAAATAAACATTTTAAATCGAAATCAATTTATTTTTCTGAAAATGAAACAGTATTCCCAAATTCCCACTGCGAACTTGGTATATAGTACATACAATACATACATATATGTATGTATAATTATAATAATATATGTATACAAATACCGCTCCAGCCCAGCCACGGTTGCATTTATAATACCATTCCACCTTATTCCCCCATTCATATGTCATTCATCGGTTCGAAAAAAAAGGATATGAAATATCCATACATCATATCCCCACAAGCCTTAAACCAAACAAAACAAAGCCTCCGCATCATGAACAGCTCTGGCAATGGCAACACCACAGGCAAACACATGTTACGTTTTATTTTTATTTTCATTGATTTTCGATTTACGAGCGACGACATATTTGCCGATTTTGAAAGTTATACAATTGGATTCAGTGGCGTAAAATTAAAGCCTGCTGGTTCAATAATAATAACATCCAACCCAACCAGTAATAAAGAAGAAAAGGTACTTAACTTAATTTTAATGGTTTTGCTTTTATAAGTAAATGAAATTAAATAATGACCTATTCCACAGGAGGTGACAAATGGAAATGACCTGAAACCTAAATGCAATCATAAACATTAACAATTAACAGAAACAATTAAAATATTTTAGAGCAAGGGACAGTCCTAGTACCTCTAAATCTACAAGAACAAAGAAGATTTGAAAGGTCAAGTGTCCTATCGTGCATGTAAACTAAAATTTAGTCCTATGAAAAATCAACATTTCACTTGTGTTTAGACTGTTTATTCGAGAAATAAAGAAAATGGAGATGAATTGGATCCTTCTGACTTTATGTTTATATGAATCCATAATCCTGGAAACATTTATTTATTATACCTACGTTCAAATCAATGGGCATAAGGCTTCGATAAATCGTATGTTTTTAATAGGCAACAGGTTCTATATAAAGACATTCAAATAAGATTCATTTCGAGCTTATAGTTGTTCGCATTAGAACTTCTGCATGAAGAATTGAAATAAAATTTTACTTGTAAACATTGTTTTAGAGATGTGTCTCAGTTGATGAGTGTATTTCTAATGTTTAATCAGGAAATTTAAATAAAAAAATAAAAAATAGGGTATTGACTATTCGGTGCAAAAGGCCTAGTAAAATTGCAAAAATTTAATTTTTTTAGGAGATCGTGAACGCACTTCTTTTTATTTTGTATTAACCTGCAGTAATTTCAAAACACTCATAAAAGAATAACGGCTGACAATAAAAATGACATTTTACATGGGCTATTAACTAGATACACGAGTGTAAATTTGAATCTGTTGTATTACTGCTTGAACAGAATAGAATGCTGGAACTGGAGCCGCAGACGGAACTGGAAGGGCTGTCAAAAAGTGTCGTACGTTATTTTTTTTACCTGCCCACAATGCAGCTGTACAGCTTTAAATGTATTTTGAAGAAAAACAAAAGAATATTCTTGTGTACAAGCTCAGAATTCACATTTTTTGTTTCCAATAATTTTCCTTTTAATAAATAATTTTTTTCGCGATACAAATAACCACAATATTTTTTTTCGACCCAAAAAGTTGTTTTTTTTTTCTTCATACAAATTGAAACGTCAAAAAGTGTCGTACGTGAAAAAAGTTAAAAGCTGGTGAACTCTTCCGTCTGCGGTTGCAGCTCCGTATGCGGCTACGTTATCCGTTGTGTTCGCAACATTGAATTTGAGTGTATTCAATATTTTGACAGCTATTCCAGCTCCAGTTCCGTCTCCGTCGCCATTCTATTCAGCCAGTTACTTGAGATAAAGGTACTACAGTGATATCTCCAGTTACGGGAAGCTCTCTTTAGAGCTGCATACTTTTTTTTTCTAATTGAGATTTTAGACTTTCAGACTGCATACATTTTGGATTTACTTAGGCATGCTCCCTTTCTCGGACGCGGATAAGGATATCTGGTTGAAATTAACTAATTTATGTCTATGTGAAAAACTTAAATTTGTATTCTATTTAGTTAAAAACTGCTTTTTTACTGCACAACAATTTGATTTTACGCAAGGCTTTCATCATCGTTGTGTAAGAAGATAAATTTTTTTAATAAATAAAATTTCCTTATTTTACTACCATATTTTTGCGTATAACTTCGTTACTGGAGACGAAACACGAAAAGCCGTAGTCATAATTTAGTTGTCTCAGGTGCGTTTGTGTTGGAGCTTCGATAGATTATTATCGCCTATATTTTCAAAGCTCTTATCGACGATAGACTCCCAACTTTTGATGAATAAAAATTCAATAATTTATATTTGAAAAACATCAGTTATCAAAGCTCCAATATAAATATCACATAACAACTGCCACTGAAACTTCAATTTCATCGTTGCTCCAATATCGTTTATCGAAGCTCTGATGACATAAATGCACTCCAAGCCGGAACCACATATGTGTCATGTGAGCTGTGTTCAGCGTTACCGCCCGAAATAAAATTAATGTGCCATATATTCTCAAAAAACGCGTGCCAAATTTTTTGCAATATGAAAAAATCACAAATTTGTCTATTTTGTTGAAAAAACTGTAATAAATTTTATTACGGGGTACCTATAATACAACAGATAAAATCAAAGGAAATCATTTGCTTTATTCGTGCATTGTCAAAAAATATGTCTTCCTGCCCACTTTTTACGGAATTTGGACCATTAAATATTTTTTGAAATTTGCATCACTTTAATAAAGTAATGGAAATAAAAAAAACGTGCCATATTAAAATTTTTGGTGCGCCACCTTGCCACGAGGAAATTACCGTGTCAAAAAGCACAATCGTGTCACTTCGGCAACGCTGGCTGTGTTATAAAACCAACAAAATGTTTGTTTTTTTAATTATTCTGTTTTTCAGAGGTTGTTTTCTCTTTCCTCAATCCTAAAAAAATGCTTTAGGTATAAATATAAATCTTTCTTTAGCTCCAAATGTAAAGGTACCTGATGCCATGAAAAGGGTTTTTTTTAATCTCGAAAACGACATTAATGATTTTGATTTAAACAAAATTTGAATGTATACTATTGTAGGTAGGTATGTTGATGGTCTGCCATTTGGTTAACCATTTTTTATTTTTAAAGTTAATGGCTTTGCCTTTTTTAATCAAAAATTTTACTCAACACGTGATTTTAATCTAAAATTTCTAAATTCTATGTTTTTTATTTTTTTTTTTTTTTTTTGATAAATCAGTATTTTGAACCAGGACAGAGAATTTTTTTAATGACGGTTTTATAAGTCAGTAGGTATTTAATAAGAATATTTAAAAATGGAATACAATTTTTTTTAATATTAAAGACATTTTATTATAAATATAACTACATACAAAATAATTCTTAAAATAAAACCGCTTTAATGATTTTAGAAATTGTTTCCAAGCATGTACGTAGTAGCCGTGGCGTGATGGTTAGTGCGATGGACTGTCATGCCAGAGGTCTAAGGTTCGATCCCAAGCCTCGCCACCTATTTATTTAAAAGAAAAACGGCTACTGCCTCTTGCGAGGAATTGACAAATCCTCCAAGAGTATCTCCTGTCACAGAAAAGTGCCGCTCGTTAGCCGTTCGGATTCGGCAATAAACTGTAGGTCCCCTCCATTCCTGCAGACACGCACACAGGAATGGTTGAGAGTTGTAAGTCACTAGGCCCTAGTTCTTCATGAGCTGTTGAGCCATCAAATTTATTTTTTTATTTTTTTCCAAGCATGTACATTTTTGTCTTTAAAACTAGAATTAATTTGAACCACAATACCAAGCGATTTAGTCGTGCATTTTATTTAAATATTTTTTTAAATTATAAAAATCGAATTCACGTTAGAAAAATTAAAATTTTGCAATTTTGTGCTTCTGAGTAGTTGAAACAATATTGCATTAAAAAATTGTACAATTTTTTTTTAAACAGAATAAAAGATTGTAGTACTTTTGACTTTTTTTTACCCAATTCCTACATCTTCAATGTCCAGCCAAGTTATGATTTTGAACCTCAAGAGTAATTTCGTCCATTTCAGTCATGCATTTTAAAAAATTTAATCTATGGAAGACTGTCAGGTAAATTAAGAACACTCTGTATTTAAAGATTAAATATTTCATTACATTAAATAATATCTTACACCTTTATCAAATCCCTTAGCAATGGTGGTAAATTTAACACTAAGTTCTTAAATAGAAATATCAAACTTTCTTACGGAGGACATGTGAAAAACTAATAAGTTCTTCCCATTAAATTTAATTTTTAATTTCCAATTAATATAACATATTGAGGAAAATGTATGGTGTGCGGCAATGAATGTGATGGAATAATAATAGATTTTGACTTGACAAAGGGTTTATAATTACTCGGCATGTTTTATAAAACCCCATCATAATCATCATCATCAACCCCCGCAAAACATAATTATCGAAATCATCTTTCTTTTGAAAATCGCTGAGCGAAAAATTAACCTTAAACCACTAAGGGATTTATGGTTGTTTGGTTTTGTTCAATGTACCTACCTACATTCATATTTTTAATGTATGAAGGTAAACATATATTATTGGATGCATATGTGTTTGCTATACTGCTTCTGATGGAAACCCCCGCATTAATCATTTTGATGCCTGTGCGTAGATTTATACTTGTTGTGAAAATCGATGGTCTCTCGGCTGACTATAGATGTAAAACAATGTAGAACAATAAAATAAAGGTTGACATTTTATTGCTGTACAAACGTATAAAAGAATGTATACGAATCATACCTTTTTTTGGTGTTTTTGAGTTTTGCACAGATTCCCAAAAATTTATTCGAAAAATTAAATAGTTAAAGTTGCTTTATATGTCTATTTTATAGTCTGGAAGAAGGCATATAGTTGAAACGCAGACTATTCAAACTCTGTACACTTCCATTGTAAAGTTGGATAAGTGGTCATAACATGTGATGGAAACATACATATTTAATGTGTTTTGACAAGTTTTGCAACAGAAAAACAAAAATGCTAAGATAAATTTCTTATACGCGCAGACTTTTTTGCACTTAAGATTATTAGATGTTTGTGCATAAAATATACCTATGGTCCGTCCAACAAAGATTGTCAGCACAGGTTTATGGGAAAGCTTTTTTAAAATCAGTGGGACCTACCGATATCCACGAAACAAAATGCAACTTAAGTATACACAATAACCACATACATACTTCCCACGACATTGTTTTTGTAATTTCTTTTTCAAGCGACAACCTATCTCATCCACAGCCAGCCGTGGGCACAATAGAAAGATAACCAATCACAATCTCTTGCTGATGTGTTTATCAAAAGTGTTCACACAAAATTAGAGTTACCATTGCTACGATTGCCCACATCATCTACTCCTTTTTCTATAGTTTGTGTGCAAGAGCTTACAAAATTATTGATTTTTTTTAAAGCTTTTAGGATCCAAAAAGTATTTATTATGCATACTATGGCATTGCGATAAAAGCTTTTATATGCAATACGCTGCAACCAAACTGAGATGCAATATGCAAACGTCCTATCTTTTCTGTACTGACAATCTTTGTTGGATGGACCATATAGTACGTTGTATTTCAAAGCAAAATTTAATTGACAGTGTTTGATTGCAGTTTCTTATAAGCCAGTTTTTTTTTTTATAAACAGGGGTATTCCATAATCCATGGTCCAAACTGAAACACTTGAAAGACCAGGGCCCTATTTCATAAAAACTGACAGGTGACAATTTATTCTACAAATTTGTCACACTTGTCTAACAAATTTGTATTTCATAAAATAGTGATAGGTGACAAATTTGTCAGAAAAATACAATGTCATGACAATTTTGTCATTGTCATATTTTGACACATTTGTCGTGACAAATTTTGCTTTGTATGATCTTGATGTTTGTCATGGCCTACACAACTTTATAAAAATATTATTTAACATTTTAGCTCAACTTCTGTCTTTTTATTGTGAACACTTGACCGTAACTTAGTTTCCTGTCACAATTGTCAGTTAAATACCGTTAAATAATGACAATTATTTAAATTGTATATTAATTTTTTGATTGAAAAAATTCGAATTAAATTCTCCGGCGAGTAAAAATTTGTTTTTGTGTTTTGTTTTAACGACTTAGAATTAGGGCCCAAGGAAATCATAACTGTTTTCAAAAAACTTATATTTGATTTTTGTTGATTTTGTTCCAATTATTTTAAACTCATATACTGTTTAGAAATTAGGCCAACTGTGTCTGTTAAAATATTTTTGATTTTTAAACAAACCTAATTTTTTACTAATAAATATCTTAAACAGAGCACTTTTAAGAAATTTCCATGTCAAAGAAAGTCATTCATTCATAAAGATAGTCATAGATCGAAAATTATAACCATGTAAATCCACAACGCTTTTTTTTTTTAAATTGAGTTTTTTTCTAATTTAAATTTTAAGTTCTATTTTCGTAGCTAGTGACGTCTTGTATCAATTGCATGAAGAATGCCGTTGTCTAAAAAACATAATTTCTTCAATTTAAAGAATAATGGCGGTCTTTTACCAATAGTGTCACAAATTGCGACCAATACTAACGTTTTATTTACAAACCAAGAGCTATAGCAACAAGGATACAACTTTGGTTATCGGAAGAACTAAGACCGTCAAATATAAAAACGTAAGGCTCATACTCCGGTTCGATTAATTAGCCAATCGGTTTAGGTGTTGTCTTTATTTATTTCAAAACCAAAACTAAACGCCTAATCAAATCGACTCTGAGTTTGATAAGTTTCACTAAAATGCGATACAGGTGGTCTTTTCGCTAGGAATTTATTGCTTTTTTCAATTAAAATTGTATCTATAATCAATTCTCAAAACACAACGCCTTATCCCAGGCTATATGAGTTCTATATACCCAATCACATCTCTTGTATAAAAGCTCATAAAGGAAGGGTTTACATTTGAAAAACCATATCACGTACTTGTATCGAGACCAAATATTCAACCAACCCCAACCGCAAATATACTTCTTGGTGTCTTTTATGTCACTTAAAATCTACACTCTAAGTCTGAAATGGAATATAAAACCTACAAAACATTAACATTCCCAAAGGGAACAGAATCGAAATTGTATGCCAGCATTATATGGGATATGTGTAGTGTTAGACCGCGGCAAATGAAGGCTACGTTTATGACCTAAGCATCACGATCCAACTTCTAGCGTACATATATTTTAAAGCTCTAGAAATTTGTGAAATGAAAATACTTAACATTTAATGTGTTCAAAATTAAAATTATACAACACATTATTTAAGCAGCAGGAATGAGCCATTGTGGAGTTACTCGAATAGTGCGTATGTAGGACCGATGTGCTTAAAATTTAAGGGTTGGGTCTTGGACGTTCCGTAGGGGGGGGGGGGGGGGGGGGGGGGGGTGGAGTTGGTTGAATTTTGAATGATGCTGGAAAGATAAATTTGGCAGGAGCAGAAGGGACATTTTCGTCATCCTGTTAAATAATAAACCCTCCCACTTTTAAATTATTTAATACACGGAAGTCGTTGAAAAGTTTGTTTAACATTTATAATGTGTTCTGGCCTTTTTATTTTCAACTGGCGGGTTATTCTTTTGTCAAAAGATTGCTTTGTGTAATACCTAAAACACATACATATATACAATAGGCATTTTTCAAAAATGTTTGCTTACAGGTTTATTTAAGGAAACAAGCTTAATATTAGCGAGAAAGGGAGATATACATAATTTGTGACACAAAAATCCTTTTGTAAGTTAGAGAGAAGCTTACATCATATAAAATCTGCCGGAGGGTGCTAGGTAAAACAACATATTTTACTCACCTAAGGCTATATATGTATAAGCTTTTGCAAACACATTTTAGACAAACTAAATCCTTCATAAATAAAAAAAAATCATCGTGAATTGCTTGAAACGGCTCAAAGTGAATATGATAAATGGTTTTGACAATATTTAGCCTTTAAAAAAAAGGGGTGTATAGTAAGTCAATTTATGACTGAGAAGTTTTTTGAGTTAGGACTTATGTTAGAAATTCTGATTTTTGCTTGCCATATGTAACATATGTTTGTATGTATTTAACATACACACATAGGCAATATTTGAAACCTGTGAAGGTAGCAAAATAATTGCTTAAAATTGAATAAAAAATGAGAATTCCCAGTAGCAAACAAATAGTTCTAGAGTTCCTCATACTTTTTTGTCAATAGTTTTAGCTAATGAAGTGCTAAAATTCGAAAAAAAAAGTTTTTTATGCTAACTTGACGCATCAAGGATTTTTTTGAGAAAAAAAATTCTGAGCATGTTTTTCAACTTAAAACCAAGAGTTCTAAAGTTCCCGATGGGTCTTTCTTTCTGCAAAATTGGGAAAGTTATGGCAAATTAAGGTTCCCATTGACTTAGAACCAAAAATTTTCAAATTCCAAAAAAATCAAAAAAAAAGCTGTTATGATTAGAGTTCGCAATAGCAAACAAAAGCGTTCTAAACATTTTCTTGATTACTTTTTTTTCGAAAAATAATTTTCCAAAAGTTATTCGCAAGTTTAGGTGCTCTCCTTTTTTTGATTTTTTTGGATTTTGAAAATGTTTAGTTCTAAATCAACGGGAACCTTAATTTTCCTTAACTTTTCCAATTTTGCAGAACACTTTCTAAAAACCATCAAAAAAGTCCTTGCTGAGTTTGAATCAAGAATCTAAATCTTTTCTGTCGAGAATACCTAGACAGCTAAGGCTAAGGCTATCCGTAAATTAAAGTCCTAAAAATAAAACCAATATACCTATCGTCTGTTAAGCATCCCTAATCCAGTCGCATTTCCTGAAAAAATTAACTACTGGTTCATCAGCAATACCTGCCTCAATTTTAAACAACAAAATACATCATGTGAGATAACCACATCCTTTTGAAGATTTGCTTAAATAACCTATGTTAAAAGGCCTTCCACACTATCCCACTGAGTATTAGCACATGTCAAAAAAGTGGGAAGTAAATCCTGTATAATAGTTTGGAAACAAAATATGAAATTTCATCCCACATGACTTGACAGCCCATCTCACACAATTTGACACAATACATGAAAATTTTTAGGTTTGGTTCTAAGACCATCATAATATTCTATCACTAATTGGAGGTTTGAGGTTATGATGAATTGATTTGTTTGGATACAAGTGCGGAAGCAAAATATGAAAATCGTTTTCTTAACACAAATTTGGCAGTCGTAAGTTATTCTATCCCACTTTTTTTTTTTGACATGTATTAATACTCGATTGGATAGTGTTGAAGAGCTTTAACTTATTTTGGCTTAAACATTTAATTTTAATTTCTCAACTTGTTGGTTATTCTCAAAGTTAAATTAGGTAGCATAACAACGAATTATTCATTTTCTATGCGGGCATAAAGAGACAACGTACAAAATTAAAAAAAGAAAAACCAGCAAGCAACTTCATATATACCTACTTGAAAACATTAACGCTCAAAGAAATAGCTAATTAACTAAAATAAGTTGTTATCCTTACGAGTTATCATTCTATTCAAGGTCCGTAGATTTTATCTTCAAAGAACACAACAACAAAATCTAATTACACAACTTTCGCGGGTGTAGGTTAGGAATACCTTTCAACTGTATCTCATAAAAGTGTCGGGTCGTTGTCATCTTTATGGCATTTTTTCTTTGACATTCTGGATGTTTTTTTTTTTTTTTTTATGCATTAATTATAAGATCCAAGAAAGGATAGAGAGAGGAGGGGGTTTATTCTTTTAAGTTTGATTAAAAGGTAAAAGAGGGAGGTGTAACGCATTTTCAGCTGAAAAAGGAAAACATATAAGGTAGGCTATTGTGAATTACCGAAAAGAGATTTAATTTCATAGACGATTGCTACGTCATCCGCCGGAGTTTATAGCATCTGTGACAGTGTGAAAAGGTCAGAGTTTTGAAATTTCTTATATTTATTTAGGTCCCTTCGCGAATAAAAAAAAAAACAAAATTTTTGTTTTTTCAATTTAAAAGTTTGTATTTTGTAATTTCTTTAAAAGTTTTATGATAGAAGGTGTGACTCGCTTTAAATAGAATTAGGTGCTCAAAAGCGACTTACAGGAGCTTAAAGCAACAAAAATAATCCCATTCTCATTTGAAAGAAAAAAATGTAGAATGCCTTTACCCTTGGGAGACTTAAATGCTAATTGTTGTTTGAAAAAAAGAAAAATTTGTATTGTTTTTCTTTGTACTCTACTAAAATTGTGATTGATAGATGTAGGTAGCTATCTCTATAACATAGGAGCAGAAAAACTATTCTGTTTAAAGAAAAGCTTATTAGGTACATTGTATAGTGGAATTCATTGTTTTAAACTGTAAATGGAGGTACAATGCAGTTAAGTTGCCATTTATCATCTATCGTTGTACAGGGATTTTCTTTTCAATGAACAAAAGTTAGGTATCGGTCTAATAATCCTGAAGAACAAAAACGATGTATAGGATAGGAACTTACTACGTGCGAACTGAAAAAAGTTTTTCAGGTATGACTGGGTCCCACTTTACTACACCAAAAGGCTAAGACAAGAAAAAAATCGTATGGGAGGGGTGGTCTATTTCGCTTCGTTTAGGCGGGAGGGGCAATTTTCTAAAAAATCGACTTGAAATAGAAAACAAATTATTAAAAAACAACGACAACATTTACAATGTCATGTTATATTTTTTTAAAAGCAAGAAATCCATTCCTTTATTTTGTTCTTAATTCAAGTTACTAGAGGGAACAATTTTTGAAAAATTAATTTTCAAACTCAAAATTTTTAAAAAATAATGAACAAAATTGTATTCAAATTAATTTTTTTTATCAAAATTTTACATACTTTAGTAACAGTTTTGTTTTTAATATTCGAAGCTCCTGTGAATTTCTAGTCTATTACAATTGAAGCTCGCAAAATATCACTCAAATTTTTTGGGCAGAAAAGGATGTATTCCAAAAAAAAATATATATATATATTTATTTATTCTTCAAAAAAAAAAAGATAAATTCATAAAAAATATAAAGCCGGCTAAAACAAGCTGTCCTTTTATAAGGATTAAATAACCTTTTACGGAATATTTTATTTTCGGATATCACACAAATGAGGTGCTGAAAATTACTAATGACATTGAAAGAAAAATTATCCAATTTTAATTCCTTGTTTTTTTTTTTTTTTAAGTTAAGGGCTTAAATGTAAATTAACAAATTAGTCAACATAAATACATATTATAAATATGTTATAATAAAATATTTTTTTTTAATGCTTACAAATTAAATTAAAAATGAAATAAGAAGTAAAAATAATTACATTTTTTTTTGTTTTTTTTTTAGAACTATGCCTGATTGAGTTCAAATGGTTATAACTTTTGATTTAGGTAAGATTTTTGCTTCGGTAAGATTTTTGCCTTTCTGGAAAGTGCAGCATAAAGCAATTTTTTAAAAGTGAGAACCAATATTGAGTCATACGAATTTTTTTCAGAATGCTCTATCGAAGTCTGAAGTAAAAAATTAATTTTGATGAAACTATGACTTTATCTAATAATTTTTTGAAAAAGGGCGTATAAAATCAAAATTATTTTAATGCACAAAAAAGGCCTTTTTATTTAGAAATGTTTTAGTGTTAAAATAAAAAAACTGAAAAATCAATTATGGACGAGGTGAACAAAAAACTCATCCCAAGTAGGGTCTTGTAGAAATTTCAAACAAACAGCCGTTACTCGAAAACCGTTATGACTTGGTAAGACAAAGTTACTAAACACTGAGAGGTCATGACCTTGCCTATCACCATATTCAGTTTGGACCATTATCACCCGGATACCCTGTATAAGTAGGTGCACCAATAAAAAACATTTATATTTCTAAATTTTTTGCTATTTTTTAACCAATTTCTGTCATTTTTATACGGAAGCATCTTTCACTGTACCTACCGTTTTAAAAAAAATTATCCATAAGTAATTTTTTGATTTCTTGTTTTTTTTTTTTTATTTTTGTAAGGGCTTAAATGTAAGTAACAAATATCCATTCTAAAATGGCATAGATATTAGTCAACATATTTGTTTAAATTTTTTAAATATATAACCTAAAAATGTTATAATAAAATATTCTTTTTTTTAATGCGCAAAAATTAAATTAAAAATGTAATAAGCAGCAAAAATAATCACATTTTATTTTATTTTCTCGGATTCTAAAGTAATTTCACTCCATATAGATTTAATCAAAATAAGATAATCACTTTTGTCATGCCAATATCACCTTTTTAAGTGGGATAATGACATGAATTTTCACTTTCTTGCTAAGTTCTGTTAAAGTTAAGCCCATGAAAATTAGACAAAAAATGGCAAAATTACGAAAAAATTCCGACAAAGCTGAATCTTATAGTGCAGATGTTTATTTTTGTATCTAAAACATTTTCCAAAAAGTACCTTAAATTTGGCCCGTGGCTTAAATTTTTACGGGGAGTGAAAAATTTTGAAATTCCGTTTTCTGCTTATTTCTCAAAAACGATCAGTGTTTTTTGAAGAATGTGAAGGCAAAAGTTGTATCATATGTAATTTTACATTAAAAATGTTGTGACACTTTTTTTCGTACAATCAATACGTTTTGAGAAAAACATGCACAAACTTTATAGTGTACTGCATTTATAAAAAAAAAATTATTGAAGTTACATTTTTCAACGGCCAAATATATTTTATGGCATTTGTTTGGGTACCTCTTCATGTTGTAAAAAAAGATTCGGGTATGGTAGAGGTTAGGAAAGAGCCATCACAATATTGAAACAGTTGGTCATTTTGTTTTCATTTAATAATTCGCCTGGATTTTATTTTGTAACAAAATGGCCGATGAAAATACTTTTAAAGAGTCAAATTACCTACATAATGAGGTAACGAAGTCTGGGATTTTTTTCATCTTCAAGTTATAGCTTGTCAAATTTCACCAGTATCTAATGTGGTTTAGCTTTAAGATACCACTCCTGCCTCTCTTGTGACATTTACTCCACCAAAACCTAAGACAACTTTGAAGTAGAAGCGGGTTGGTGTAATTATCTTTTTCCAGTATTATTTTTCAAAATTGTATAATTTTTCATCAACTTTTACATTTTATAAATCGAAGATGGCGGATTGATGGTGGATTCAATCACCCCTCAAATTCAATTTACCCCTCCAAAAAATTAAACATATAGCCTGCTGTTCTGGAGTAATTTAAAGACCCTATAACCTTGAAGATCCGACAACTAGAACGAAAGTTATAGCCAACAATATCGCTCGATTTTGAGGTATTCTTCATTATTTTTCACTTCTGAAATAATTCAAAATTGAGCAATATGGTTGGCTTTCGAAGCTAAACCTTTTATTATGGTAGTTGGATCTTTAAGTTTGAGATCTTTAAATGACGCCAACATTTCAGGCTTCAAATTTGTTTGATTTTTATTTATAAAACTTACCACCAACTGTTAATATATGAATAGTTGATGTTGTATAGATTAGCTTATTTTACAATTCAATTAGTACAATCCCATCAGATGAGGATTTTTTCAACACATTTCTATTTGTGTGTGTTTTTTTTAATGTAATAAATACCAAAATATCTAACAAATATTACTTTGTTTAACTTTTTTGTTTTATTCACCTTATACTGAAATTTTTACATCGATATCATGTATTTTTATTTAATCATAAAAAGTTAACCGGGGTTAAAGTTTGACAAACATTTGATCACATAGGAATGCTCATATCAATCAACTTCATTCAAAAATTAAAAACAAATAAAATAAAAATAAATCAACTCAGCAGACATGTATGTATGTATGTACAATTACAATTGTGCACTGTACATTACATGCATAACATAATAGGTCAAGTTCAATATTGGCTCATTGGCAAATTATTATTATTGTTATTGGAGTTCACCCTCAGCTTCATGTATACTGAAATGCAAATCCAGCGCAATTTTATCGCCTCACCATCCTCGCCACTGTTCTGTCCAGCGATAGCCAGGTCAGCTATTCATTCACCTGGATGATTATTATTTTTACTGACGAGCACTTTAGGTACCTTTAAATTTGAAGTAGCCGTAGCCACGGTGAGTTCGTGCTCACGAATCTTTTATTGGAATATTAAATTGTAATAATATAAAATCTTATCTATACATTTATTTAATTTGTATGTGCATTCGGGTATAAATTTAATTGTTGAAGTCAATACATTTCCGAACATGGTCCGATTGTTTTATTTCATAGCTTTTTGTGGTACAATAGCATTGGCTTCTGAAGTAAGGAAAAGAGTTAACCTATGTGATTATATGCTTAAAAAATATTCTCATTTTGTTCAGGAAAGTTTCAATGTTACCAACGGTGCCGAGGATTACTTCAAAGCATCGCAACTTCAACTCCTGCATGCCATCGAAATAGCTGAAATGAAAATTGCTAGCGTCGACGCTAGTTTGGCAAGTCGTCTGGAAGTGATTCATTTTGAACAACATCAAATGCTTCACGAGATCCACCAATTAAATCAAAGTCTAACGCCACTGCAAGCTCTCAGTTTAATTCGAAAACATTGCATTCAAAAATATGCATCCCAGTTTGTGACTCGAAGCAATGCCCGATCGGAAATTAAAAATTGCCATGACAAAGCCAAACTCGGTTTGGAATCTTTGACATCCAAAGCCAAAGCATCTGTGAATTCAGCCAAAAGCTATGTACTCGGTCAATTTGTGGAAAGCGTTGGAACTTGCAGTAAATCACATGGGAAAAACGATACTGCTTTAGAGCTGTGTTACATTGAAAATGTATGAGTGCTCTGCTGCGCTACTACTTCAAGCCTGAGATGTTTAAAAACTAAATTGAGTTCTCTTTCTAGGTTGAATTGGCCGAAAAAACTGTTGGAAATCATTTAAGAAGTACTCAGGACCATTTGGAAAGGAACTCATACGAGTCATCGGTTATATCGCATAACGCAGCTCGATGCACTTACCATGCAACCAGTGAAATTCTAAAGTCTTTAGGCGCATCTCTACGGGACATTAGTAATTGCCAAAAGGATTTAATGGAAGAAAGTCCCATGAATGTTAATCAAAATGAGAACCATAACTTAGAGAACGATCAAAATGAAAACAAAATTGATTTAAATGAAAATGATAATATTAAAAGTGAAAAAGAAAATTGGATTTATAATGGGGATTAAAATGTTTAAGGATTTTTTTTATATATGTAGTTTAATTTTTGTATCAAAATTTAAATGAGAAATTATAATAAATATTACCTATATGTATTTTTATATAAAATATTCAAAAAAAAAAATTTTTGTTCACAGTCGATCCATAGACAAAACACAAAAGATGAAGGGAATACTAAGATTTTTTAAAATTCTAGACTTTGCATTTTATTGTTCCTCAAAATTTTAAACTAAATTTTTCATATTCTTGCACAGCGGTTCCTCCCTAATTGGCCCCTTCTGATTTTTAAATTATTTTATCTCAATATCTATTGGCCGAAGAGAAAATGGTCAACATTTCGGACATTAAGGTACTTTGTACTTTCGAAGTCTTACCAGTATCATAATTATCGCAAACAAATCTCGCAATATATCTAAGTACCTATTAGGCCAGTCGTAAAAAAAATACGACATTAAAGCTAAATAAACAAGTTAACGAATCAATTCATTTATCTGGCTCAAAAAAAAATGTTACTCTTCAAAAAAAAAAATAAAAAAAAATTGAAATTTTTTGCTCCTGCTGTTTCTTATGATTATGGAATAACGGTACCTTAAAAATATAATTTGCTTAAATTTTTCAACATGATTCTTCAGAATGCTTTTTGTTTCATCTCATTACGATCACTTTCCACAAAGATACAGCTCTTCAAAAAACACTTAAAACAAGTAAAATTTGTTTGTTCCTATAACTTTTTGACTAGTGTATGTATGGTTAGGTTAGGTTATTGGGCTGACAGTTGATCTTGTTACCGTCACACTTAGATCAATGTAGATCCATTGTGATACCCTATTAAAAAGAGGAAACCTATGCTAAAAATCAAGACGTCATATTCCGTTAAAGGGGATAGATTTCAGCAAGCAGCTGCTTAAGGCTAACGGGGGGGTTCCAGTAGCTGTCATCAGAAGCATTGACACCGGGTTGAGGGGAGGTTGCGTCACCGCTGTCATTTGAGGGCGTGTTCCTCTCCTTTACCCCCACTGAGTGGATCATTCCCCCCACCATGCCCGGAGGAGCAATTGGCTCCCCACAACGCCTGGTGGGTGGGTTTGATAGGTCAGTGGTTATGGTGTAAATTTGCTCTGTTATGTCAAGGCTGAGGTGAATCGAGAGGGTCGCTCCCTACCACAAGAGAATTTTATCGATCTTGTGTAGGAACGGCCATCACAGATTCAAATGACAATCACAATCACCGCATGAGTGGCAAGACTGGTGTAAGGCTAGCTGCCCCAACTCCTTTATTGCCACTCCCGTAGGAATGTGTGCGTCTTACAGTCATCATTGCATTTGTTCAGTAATTGTGAGGTCGGTTTGTAGACTGGATATTAGGGACTTTCGAGCCATTTAGTAGCGTTAATGAACTTTAAGAGATTCTTGCTAGGAATATCAGAGAGTTCCACTAAATCGTCGAAGAAGTGTTTCCCCAGGAGTCTGCTTCTCAGATGACATAGCGCAGGGCAGTGACAGAGGTAATGAAGGGTATCTTCCTGAACTTCCTCGTCACTACAGCCTCTGCATAAGTCATCCGAGATGAGTTGCATCTTTTTCTTGTGGTAGCCCAATAGGTTGTGACCTGTGGTGATACTCACAAGAAGAGAGAGTGACTTTTTGTTCAATTTTATGATCTCTTTAGTTCTTTGATTATTAAATACTGGCCATAGCTTCCTAGTAATGACGCAGGTATCGAGTGAGCTCCATCTTTTATTTGTTGTAGATAGAACTTTACCCTCGATTTCTTGTTTGAGAATACAAAGTGGGGTCTGGACTATTGACTCTGTCTGAGCTGGCTCAAGTGTTGAACCAGTTCTTGCCAGTTCATCAGCACTCACGTTGCCTGGAATACCACTGTGACCAGGAACCCAGCAGAGCCTTACGTTGTGCTGTGTGCCAAGAACCCTGAGCTCTTCGCGACAACAATTTACAAGCTTCGATTTGATTTCAATGGCAGAGATAGCTTTTATTGCTGCTTGGCTATCAATGAAAAAGATGATAGTGTATGTATGTATATGTTATATGTGAAGAGGCATTGACTTATTATATAACAGCAAAGAATATTAAGTTAACTTTATATTCTTTGATAATAGGTCACGTTTTATTTCGTTTTATGAATTAGCTCATACTGAAAATCAAAGTAATCAATCCAATCCAATTGAATCAGCCAGAAAGCTCGAAAAAATTCTTGAAGAGATCTTTAAAGCCAATTCCAGAGTAAATATTTAGCGGAACAAGTGGCACTTAATATTTCCATATTGGGACTTAGGCTCAGGTTATAGTCTGTGAATAAATGATGGCATCAACAAATTTAAGTAGGAAACACTGCACAGGCACTGGCTCGCCAGTAGGAGTCATCAAAGTCCAATTTTTGGAATAAAATTGTTTTTTTTTTCAATTTTTTGAGCAAACTACAAAAATTATCGAGAAAAAAAGTGCTGACTCGTAAAAAATAATTTTTTTTACCAATATTAAGGCCTTAAAACGGCTTGTTAACGATACTGCTGAACGATGTGTTTCTCTCATTGAAAAATTTAACGAGTTTGGTACATATGATGAAGTGCGAGTTACACAAAAAAACACTAAGGCAATTTTAAAGAGCGTGAAATTCCCTGTAAGGTCCATCAAA
Organism: Epistrophella euchroma; assembly: GCA_947049315.1. Taxonomy (NCBI): domain Eukaryota; kingdom Metazoa; phylum Arthropoda; class Insecta; order Diptera; family Syrphidae; genus Epistrophella; species Epistrophella euchroma. Next base: position 100,233,352 of record OX346247.1, on the reverse strand, counting down.
CCGATTCCTATTATGATGAAAAATGTCTGAGCATTAGAAATTCGAAAAAAAAACAATGTTTTTTACGTGCATTTTATATGGGAAAATTTCATATTAAAATTGTAAGTACTTAAAATTGGTGAGAATTTTTGTTTCTATATGTAGATTAAAATTAAGCTTGATCACCGAGAAAAAAAAATTTTGCGAAAATGAATCACCCTAATATACAGTTAAGCCCAAGATATTATTCATGTTTATTTAAAATCGCTCTTATATATTTTCGTAATGTTTACTTATTGTTAGATAATATTCAGTGTTTCTATAAAACACTCCTTTTTAGAGTTTTGGCTTAAAGTAGTGAAGTAGTTAATATAGAAATTCACTTTAAAAATTCCTCTTGCTGGTTCTTTTTGACATAAAAAAAAAAAAAAAAAAAAAAAAAAAAACAATATTTAACCATTTTATTTGTAATGTCGTACGATAAACAAGGTTGAAAGAAAAGAGTTAACTATATAAAAAAATATATTGGCGTTAGGCAGAAATTAGTAAGTATTGATTTTAATGTCATTTTTTTCTACAAGGTTTTAATAAAGAAATATAAATAAAAAAAATAAATTTGATGATACTCATGAAAGAACTATATGACCTAGTGACCTAGACGCGACATGACAGTCCATCGCACTAACCATCATGGCACGGCTATTGGCACCAGGAGTCACGGCACCTGGCAGTCAGTGCGTGAACTACTAGAGGGGGATAAAATTTTTTTCGATTGGACATTCAATGTATTTCCATTAAGAGAAAACGAAATAATGGTCTGGAAAACATTAATTTTAGTAATTAATTTTATATGAACGGGTACTCATATTATAATTACAATAGATTGACAATATATGCTAGTTTGTTAATCAAGAAGAATATAATACACAACTTCTTATTTGCTTTATTTTGCCCATACAAAATGTAAACAAACGTGTATTGTGGTTGTTGTTTTCCAAAATGGATGAACGTCGCGAGTTGAAATGAGATCATGTGCGTAGTGAGGGAAGGCTTTTAGGGGAAAAATATAAATTATGGATTGAACTGAAATAATTTTTTAACATAGAAGTATAGATATATTATGTAGGTATGTATTTGCATTTTAGTATGTGAAATAGGAGAATAGGTACTCGCCTGGAAAAATGGCAAGTTTTTGGCAAGTTTAAAGAAGGCCCCGGCAAGTTTTCGGTAAGGAAAGCCTGGACGAGGAAAACTTGACAGACCCCTATTAGTGCCTCGCTGAGAACATTTATTTAATAAAGTACTAGTAAAGCTCTTGATGGTAACTAACTATGAATAGTGAAATCATTTTAAGAAAATTAATAAAAGCAAAATCTTTTTATAGCGTAATAAAAATCTTTGTGTGAACTGTGCAAATTTCAAATAATGATTGTGAATCGGTGTGTCAAATAGTAAAATCGCAACTAGACAAAACAGAACAAGACAGAATCACAACTAATTTTGACATTTCTCAGAAAACCGTTCTCAGTTGTTTTACCTAAAACGCAAGTATGCAAACAGACTCACTGAACAGCAAGCCAGAACAGTTTAGAACAGAAGAATTCTCATTGAACTTGTTCTTTTATGTTCTAAAGTGTTCCGAACAACATCACTGAACATAACTACAGTCTTTCACACATACTTGCCCACACACCTAAGTAAATGGGGCTATAATATAGCCCCATATCTGAAATGGTTGAATGGAAAACCATGTAAAACAAAACATGTGGAACAAATCTAGTTTTACTAGTCAGGGCTTAGACAGAATTCAACTGACAAGGCAAAAAGGTTCATAACTGGCGAGGGCCTAGCGAATGCCTATAGTAATCCTTGCTAGACCCTTGTTAGTAACTATGAAAAACTTGCCAGGGCCTTATTGAAAACTATATTCTTTTTCCAGGCGAGTATGTTTTATGTTTAGAACATTTTAACGTAAAACTTTTTAACAGAATATAAAAAAAATTAAATAATTAATAGATACGGTAAATTTTCAAACACAGGATTGGAACAGCTTGTTAAGGGCACACATTTATAATTCACTTAAAATTTTGTTATTATTCTTATTATTCTTTTGATTCTATTTTTGCTTTTGGGAGCTTTTCTTAGCATTCAAATTAAAAATTTTAAAAAGTACAAAACAAGGTAAAACATAATTATCGCCATTATTCGATTTAAAAAAAAAGAAAACAAAAACCTTTTACCATAAAAAATAATTTCATGTATTTTCAGAACTATGGGCAAAAATTTCTTTAAAATTATCAAACACATAAATTAAAATTATCAAAATTTAGATGCTAACAAAGGTGCTGGACCTGATGATATAACCCCACTTTTTTTTAAAGAAAACTGCCGATACATTAGCTCTTCCTCTATTGGAACTTTTTAACTATTCGTTATCTTCTGGTGTCTTTTCTCAAATATGGCGGGAATCATACTTGACTCCTATTTTCAAAAGTGGCGATAGATCTGACTTAAAAAATTATAGGGGAAATGGAACATTTTCAGCTATTCCAAAGGTTTTTGAGAAGCTTGTCTCCGACAGATTACATGTGGGCTTGAGATCGGTGATAAGTGAACATCAACATGGATTTTTCAAAGGTAGGTCCACTGCAACCAATCTTTCTGCCTACACTTCATTCATTTTAAACGAAATGGAAAATAAAAACCAAGTTGATGCCATATACACCGATTTCAGCAAAGCTTTTGATAGAGTTGATATTGACCTCTTAACTTTTAAATTACAGAAAATTGGAGTACGAGGGAATTTATTAAAATGGATTTCTTCATATCTGTCTGGAAGAAAACAGTTTGTAAAGTTTTGTAATATATCATCTCGTGCAATAAATGTCACGTCAGGTGTTCCCCAAGGCAGTCACCTTGGTCCCCTTTTATTTCTGATACTCATTAATGTCTTGACTTAATTGTTCCAATATAGTCGATTTCTGTTGTTTGCCGACGATCTTAAGTTATTCAATGTAGTTAACAATGTGAGTGAAGGGCTCAAAATGCAAAAGGATATTAATACTCTAGTCAAATGGTGCAATATAAATGGTATGTCTTTAAATGTCGCTAAATGTAGTGTCATTTCCTTTTCTAGAAAAAAAGATGTATATCTCACGGATTACAATATTGACAAAAACAACTTCCAAAGAACTGATGTTTTAAAAGACCTTGCCATACTAGTTGACTCTCGCTTAACTTTTAAGCATCAAATTGACAAAGTTTGCTCTAAAAGCAAAAGCTTCTTAGGATTTGTAAAGCGTAAGTCAAAAGATTTTAACGATCTTTACATTACCAAAGCAATTTATTGTTCGTTAGATCGCCCTATTTTAGAGTACTGCAGTATCGTTTGGTCACCTTTATTCGATGTTGATGCTAAGAAACTAGAATCCGTACAAAAATAATTTCTTTTATTTGCACTGAGAGATTTAAATTGGAATTGTGAGAATTTTCAATTACCACCATACGAAACCCGTTTAAAACTAATAATTTGCTTAGTCTTGCCAACCGTAGGATACTTTCTGAAGCCCTTTTTGTTTTTGATTTATTGAATGGTACCATACCTTCATCTGCTTTATGTTCAAAAATATGTTTAAATCTAAATACTCGCTGCCTGAGGCACACCAAATTTTTAAAAGAAAAAATACACAAAACAAGCTATGCAAATCATGAACCATTTAACCGTTATTATTAAACATTCAACAAATATGCTCTTCTTTACAATATCAATATGAGTAGAGAAACTTTCAAACTAAATATACTGTCACAAATGATGGCTGAAGTTTCTTCTTGAATATTTTAATCTCCTTGTTCTACTATTTTTCATTTGTTTAATTTATTATTATTGTTATCAATCAAATTAAATGTAAATATATTTATTTTTTATTTTAAATTAAATATTTTGTAAATCCATTTTCTTAATGTTGTCTGATATTTGACAAGAAAAATAAAACTAAAAAAAAAACTAAAACATATTACACAACACAAAATTAAAACAAAACATATTTAAAATAAAACTGGCTACGCTTCTGCCTTGCTTTTTTCTTAGCTGGGTATCGGTTGTTGTTGTTTATCATTGTGAGGATGATTTGTTTACACTTTTTATCTATAAATTAAAACATTCTAGTTTTTAGTTTCGATATATTTTAAGCTCGATTCACAAACAACTCACATGTTTTATTATTACATTGCAATTAAAATATACGGATACCCGTTCAAATAAAATTAATTAGTAAAATTAATGTTTTCCAGACCATTTTGTCGTTTTCCCTAACAGGAAATACATTGAATGTCAAATCCAAAAAAATTTGTATTCCCGCCTCAAGTAGTTCACGCGCTAATATGCAGGTGGTGTCAATACCCGCATGCGTTTTAAAGAAATATGCATATTTAATGACCCCGCTCTATCTTTATATTTATGTATGTATACATAATAATTTATATACATATGTACAATGACTGCCCAAAAGCCTTAAAAGTTTCTCAAATGGCTTATAAATAGGTAGATAATGATCAGAAAATAACTTAGATAGGCCTTTACATGGAGAAGTTGAATAAATGACGACCTTTTATGTTTGAGAGAGATTTTGAAAGTTTTATTTATTTATTAGTTTAACATCAATCAGAGATACAATAACCCCTTATAGACTACCGAATTATAAAAATATAAATATATTAATCTACATATGTACATAACTTTACTAAAAAAAAAATCGATTAAATTATATTTATGAAATGCAATAATAAATTATTTTTCAGAGTTAATCTGTTTATATTAAAATTTATATCAACATAGTTGCTAAGATAATTTGTCTCTCTGACACAGCGAGTAATAGGTTCATTTAGTGCATAATTGACTCTATGTTCTTGTTCATAAAGAAAAAAAACGCCCTCTTAATTGGCGAGATGGAGCATATATATAAATTAAAGATAAAAGATGAGGACATTTTATATGATGTGTTAAAATATCACTAACAAACATAACAGAAAAAACTTTTCGTCTTGCTTCAAGCGAATTAATACCAATTAATTGACATCTAGTTAGGTAGGGAGGAATTTCGATGTTCCAACCAAGCTTAAACATAACAAATCTCGTAAAATTTCTTTGGATGCTTTCAATTCTCTTCGAGTGAGTATTGTAATAAGGATTCCATATCACAGAACAATACTCTAAAATAGATCTAACGTAAGCAGTATAAAGGGATTTGAGAGTATAAGGATTTTTAAAATCTTTTGAATTACGTTTAATAAATCCTAACATAGAATTTGCTTTCGCTACAATAAATTCTATATGTTTTACAAAGCTAAGTTTTGAGTCAAAAATTACACCTAGGTCTTTCTTTTCAGAGACCTTTTCAAGAGTGTTGTTGTTTATACTGTAGTCGAAGAAAACAGGCGAGAAGTTTCTAAAAAAAGAAAAACTTTGACATTTAGAGACATTTAAAAAGAGTTCATTAGTAGCACACCATTCATTTAGTTTTTGAAGGTCATTTTGCAGAAGGAGACTATCTACTGGAGATTTAATACAACGAAAAAACTTTAAATCATCTGCAAACAGAAGAGGAAAAGAGTTCAAAAAAATGCTAGGTAAGTCGTTAATAAAAACAAGAAACAGAAGTGGGCCAAGGTGACTCCCTTGTGGAACACCTGAAGAAACAAAAATTGGACATGAGACTACATCATCAATAGAAACATATTGAACGCGATCTCGAAGGTATGATGAAATCCATTTCAACATACTTGAATGGATACCTAGATTTTCCAGTTTATTCAATAATATGTAATGATTGACTCTGTCAAAAGCTTTTGCAAAATCAGTATATATTACATCTATTTGATATCCCTGCTCAAGTTTATTAAGAATAAAGTTTGAAAAAATTGACAGATTGGTTGACGTCGACCTTCCAGCGATAAAACCATGTTGGTACGGAGAAATTACTTCCTTAAGTAAGAAAACCATTTTCTCGTAGACAATTTTTTCAAATAGCTTTGGTATTACAGAGAGCTTACAAATTGGTCGATAGTTTGAAATTTCTTGTTTAGGACCCGATTTAAGAATAGGAGTAACAAAAGATTTTTTCCAAGATGAAAGAAATTCACCATTTTCCAGAGACTTGTTAAAAATATAAGCAAGAGGTACGGAAAACGCAGCTGCGCATTTTTTAAGAATTATAGGAGGAATCCCATCGGGTCCTGAATGGCTACTTGTCTCTAAGCTCAAAAGGCCAACTTCCACTTCCGAAACAGAAATTCTTAATTCACCAATATCAACAATATTTGAAAAATGATTATTAATATTTGTGTATTGACTGCTTGGAGTAGAATAATTCGACTTAAAATATTCAGCAAATGAGTTGCAAATAGACTGCAAATCGGTGTAGGTTGACCCTTTATACTGCATACTTATAGGAATGCCATTTGATTTTTTTTTGTTTTTAATAAATGACCCAAAGCGTGTACTATTATTTCTTAAAACTGACTCTACTGAGAAAATATAATTTTTGTATAAGAACCTGTTTAAAACATCGAATTCCCTCTCTAATCGCAAATAAATTTCCTTAAGCGCGAAATCGTTTGGATTTTTTGAAGCTAATTTATAGGCTTTGTTTTTTTTATTGCTTAAATTACAAAGCCTTTTGTTGAACCAAGCAGGCTTTGAATTATTTTTCAGTGTTACTCTAGGAACATACATACTTAATGCCTCCTGTAGGGTGGTTTCAAAAAACTTATACAAATTTGACAAATCATTTGAAAAAGAAATAGAGCGCCACGAAATTTGAAACATACTACTCGCTATACCAACGAAATCTGCATTTGCGTAGTTGAACTTGGATTTACAACAATTTTTTGGTTTAAAATATTGATAGTATGACAAGTTTATAGATAAACCTTTATGGTGAATAGAGTTTCGATAAATTGGATTCAATGATTCATTAACAGAAGCTATTAACTCTTTATCAACATATACAAGATCAAGTAATCGATTAAGACTATTTTTACAATTATTAATTTGAATTAAATCATGACTTGCAAAAGAATCAATTACTTCTATTTCATAATCTTGATTTACATTATATGACAAAAGTTGTAACTCTTCAGGGTCAAAGACCCAGTCTACATTTGGTAGATTAAAATCTCCAATTATAATTATATGTTCATTTTCTTTTAGTTGCGATAAATAATGTTGACAATTATATACATGAATTTTGTAGAGCTCAAGTGAGCTTCTTGGAGGAATGTAACTTACAACAACAAATACAACAAAATATAGATCTATTATGATTTTCACAATAATTTGATCTACGTCATACGAATGAGATGAAGCAGAAGAAGGTAATAGCATTTCCACACAAGAGAAAGAGCTGCGAACTGCAAGCATTACACCTCCTCCTCTTACTAGCCCAGTTGTTTGCGCACAGCGATCTTTACGAAAAACGGAGTAATGATGAGTGTTGAACATTTCTGCATTGTGATGATTATTCGATAGCCAGGTTTCAGCCAGTGCAATAAAATCATATGGAGAGGATGATGAAGTTAAGAATATTTGATGCATTTTTGTACGCAATCCCCCTATGTTTTGGTAGTAACCAAAAATTTTATTCTGAGACTGTGACTGAAGTGAAGGAGAAGAAGTATGAGCTGATTGTCAATTTGTTATTTGCTCTGATGAATGCGATGGTTGATGGTCGGAGGGTAGAGAAGATGAGGTTGATGGTGGTGGCGTTGATGGTGGTGGCGGAGGTGGCAGTGACGGTGGCGGCTGAGCTTGTGAAGCTTCCGTTTGTTTATGTGTTGTTATTGGTGTGGATGGTGGATCTGATTTGGATGGAAGTGCGATGAATTTTTTTACCTGTACAAAGCATGGCCACACTGATGGGTCCATTACAATAGACAACTTGGAGGATGGAACACTTAATTTAAATGTAATAAATTTTCGAGTGGCTAAATCAGTATCTTTTTTAATTAGCATGTAACATTTAAACTGATCAGATGGAATGTTAGTTTTCATTGAGATATGATCTATGATGTCTTTTGATGTAGTGTTTATTTTGAACTTCGATAAATGAACCCATTTAACATCGGGTAAAACACCGAGAGAGGAAGAGTTATCAGTGCCAAATATTTTTTTTGCGTTCGAAGATTTTTTTATGATCTGAGCTGACTTCCATTCGGTATTGATATTAACGATGGGATTTATAGAAATCGGATTATGATTGATTTGCGGTTGAGTAGCATTTTGAGTAGACGAAGATGTTGGATTATTTATTTGATCGGGATTTTTTATTTTATCGGGATTTACCACTGAGTTGATACATACATTAGACGGAGCTTGGACATTATTTTGAGAGTGATCAACTGCTTTATCTGAACTTATTGGAGAAAAAGAGACAGTGTCACTAACAAAGCTTTTGGAACTTTTTTTAGCCGTTTTACGTGGAGGCGAATTATTGCTAAATAGAGATTTGAGAGTGACAATATCATTTTTCATTTCATTTACACTAATTGTGAGATCATGAAAAGAGTTAAAAAAGGTCACAAGATTAAGATTAGCACAAGAGTTGCACTTCCATGATATGTTTCGATTTAATGATAATGCTTTATAGTCATCGTCGGATAATTCGATACAATTCTTATTTAAATGACGACCACAAAAATACTCGCACTCGACAAATTCAGTAGTTTTAGATCGTTTAATGACTTGATTACATTTAGCACAAATCTTAGACATTTTGAGAACTTAGTGAAAAAGACAACTCATTGCAAGAGAGATAGTCGAAGACTGAAGTTGAATAAATGACGACCTTTTATGTTTGAGAGAGATTTTGAAAGTTTTAGATGTCATTAGCCATTAAATCTTTAGTCCAAGATTAAATTGACCTTAATGTATCAACTGCAATAAAAAGGTCCTTGACTTATTCTTGTTGAACAGTTGAATCGTAAGAAATATGTAGATTTCTTAGGATCCAAATTACTTGTAGTTCATTAAATCCTGAAATCAAATACCTAGAAGCATTTAATAATAATAATGTATAGGTTTCTGTGTTGGCAATGATAGATATCCCTTACAAAAATAGATCACTTTTATTAAATTGTTTGAACTTAAAGGGGATATGCTATCATATTTCAGATACATATATATAAAATACATATTTTATAGTGAATGATGGCCGTTCGTTTGGTAGGATTTTATGGCATTTTTGCAAGAAAACTTATCTTATTGAAATCATTCAGCAGAACTTAAATCTGTAATCTTAAAATGAATAAGCAAAAGATTTTGTATTCATGTTTGTTTGAGTTGTAATATAAAATAGAAAGATTCACATCAGATATCCTCGTTATCCCTTTTTTGAAACACAATCGATTATTATTTTCTTCGAAATATCATCCACACACATAAATGTATCTTTATTTCTTATGTACCGTAATTTGAAATTCTTTTTTTTTTGTTTTGTTACAAAATTTACCTTTTATATGTTTTATGACATCGTTAACATTTTTCTGGGGATAATTTTTCTTCCGCAACAAAAAAAAAAGAAAAACATTCAACCTTAACGGTCAGAACTAAATTTAATTATTACTGTGCTTGCAAAATTGATTTTTTTTTTATGAATAACATAAATATTTTATTCAGTTTACAAAATTTTAATAATAAAATGCATGACTGGATCGCACGCAATTGCTCCTTTTTAAATTGAAACAATTATAGCTTTGTTGTTTTGCAAGGCCGAAAGGAATCGGATGAAAAAAAAAAAAAAACAAGTATAAAACGATGTCGGAGCTTAACATAGCTCGGCCGTATATTATCGGATTTGCGTGGATATTTGTTTTTTTTTTCTTTGTTTTGAAAATTTAGAACGGAAAAGTCGGAAAATCAGGATAACTCGAAATTGAATATTTTCTGGGCGGAAGGAAGCTCGCTGGGTTAGCTAGTTCTCTATATTGGAATTTTGATTCAGCTATTACAATGACTTAACTTCGCATTAATTATTTGGTTTGTTCAATGACCTGACCACAGTCACTCAAAGAACACTTTTTTCCTATAAAGAATTCATCCAATCAAAAAGTGCACTCCGTTCATGGCAAAATTTCATAGAACTCAAGTGCATCAACTTAGCAGGTCACTTTTATCGTTGCAGATTAAAAAGTATTTAGTAACGAGTTGCTACTTAATTGCTAATTAGTTACGCAAAACAAAAAAATTAATTGCTCTGTTGGTTTGTGAAAAATGGGGTGTCCTGCTAAGTTGACGTCAATTAAGCAGGTCAAGTTTCTCAAAAACATAGATGAACAGTCCGGAGGGTGGATATATATTTAGAACTACTTCATTGCTAATTAGTTACGCAAAACAAATTAATTGCTCTGTTGGTTGGCGAGAAAATGGATGTCCTTATATGATGACGTCACCCCTATTTATTTGAAAACGAAATAAGTGATTCAAATTTTTGTTCCGTATATACACTTCAGGACGGTTTATCTATAGTTTTGAGAAAGTTGACCTGCTAAGTTGACGTGAACTTAGCAGGACACCCATTTTCTCGCCAGCCAACAAAGCAATTATGTAACTTTTTTTTTGCGTACCTAATTAGCAATTAAGTAGTTCTCAATATATATCCACTCCCGTACCATCTATAGTTTTGAGAAAGTTGACCTGCTAAGTTGACGTCAAATTAGCAGGACACCCATTTTTTCACAAACCAACAGAGCAATTATTATTTTTTTTTGCGTAACTAATAAGCAATTAAGTAGCAACTAGTCGCTATATACTTTTTAATCTGGAACGGAAAAAGTGACCTGCTAAGTTGATACATATTTCCAATTTGAATTCAATATATGGATGAACTATGAATGAAATGGTATTAACTGTAGGTATTTTGTATAAAAACGAATTGAAACTGCAGTATAAATAAAGCAATCCTATTCCTCTTAAAACATCATGTTTTATTCCTTTACAAAAAAAAGCCAATTAAGCACTTTCATTCAATGAAACTACTTTGCTTTTACAGGAAACCTGCAAATAGTCGAAAAAGATGAAAACACCCAGAACGCAGTATATACTGGGCATAACATCATATGGCTTAAAGGATAAGCCTTAGTATTAATTCTGAACAAAAAAAAAGTGAAGTACATAAAAGAATGAAGTGGATAGATGAAGAGTATTCAGTGCAAAATTTAATAAAAGATGAAGATGTATCGCAAATGAAATGGAAATAAAAAAACAGAGCTTGACAAATAAAGCTTTACGGCCTATACAGCTAACAAGAGTTAAATAAAAAATGCTGTAAATATTGAAATTTGAAAAGCAAAAATTATCTTATCTATGTATGTATGTATTTCGAGTAGGAACTTTACAACTGGATCATACTCATTAAGAGAATATCTTATCTATCTATATATATAAAAATGAAATGGTTTTCATTTGTAACCACATCATTCACGAACGAACGGCCCGGTGAATTTGCCTGAGTTTTTTTGCATTATGCTCGGCATTTTCTGTGGAAGGTTCTTAGCTAAGAAATTTTTCAAAATTTAAATCCTAAATAGATTTTTCTAGGCAAAATGTTTATTTTTACATTTTGTTTATTTGGTTGCTATGCTGTTTGCAAAATGTCCATAACAAAAATTTAATTTTTATTAGAGAAAATTGGAAGCCTTGAGTTTGAGTCGAACACTGCAAGATCTACGACAGTTATATTTCTGGGCGGTGATTTTCACTAAACACTTCCCGTCATTCCGAGATCAATAGCTGCTGAAGAAATCAATGCATATCTATGGCAGCACGTCAAAACACTTCATTAAAAATTTAAACATGCAACATGATCAAACTGTAGAAACTTTTTTAAATCGTTTGTTGGACATCGGAAATGGGAAAATTATTGCAGATGTTTCTACCGGACTTATTACCTTGCGTGAAGATTTTTGCAACTTCACTGCGTTAAAAGAAGAACTCATCCAAAGAGTGTTTCCAGACATTGCACAGCACTACAAGAACCGCATTTGGTTGAGCGAACGTGCTATATTGGCTACCGAAAATAAAGACGTGAAAGATCTTAATGCGGCCATTCAAAGTACGATTATGGGCCAGGTTGTTTCATACACATCGGAGGCGAGGTGCATCAACAACGATTTTGTAATGGCACCAGACCAGCGGCAAAAAAGTCATTGAAGCAACTATTCTAAAGGGAAATTATGAGGGTGAATACATTTTCTTCCACGAATTCCCATAATCTCGTTTGAGTTCAAACGCCATCAATTTTCGATTCGGAATGCTTTTGCAATGACAATAAACATGGTGCAAGGCCAGTCATTGGAAGTTTGCGGAATCAATTTGGAGTATCCGCGTTTTTCATACGGCCAATTTTATGTCGCCTGTTTACACGTTGGCAAACCATCAGCATTGTTTGTGTATACCCATAACGGCGAAACCAAAATCGTTATTTATTGCAAGGCATTAGAAAAAACATACCTATAAAAATATTTTATATACAGATTAAATTATCACATTTATTGTTATTACTTGACTCTAATTTTTAAAAATAAATAACTGCATCTTCTATTGACATGCGCATTGGTGTTTTCTCATTTATTATTTGTGTTTCCCAATACATAAAACGTTAATAGGCAGGACAACGTCTGCCGGGTCAGCTAGTGTTTATTAAATTTTTCGAAAAAAACATCACCCTCAAGATATTAATTTTGTGCCTTGAAAACTCGGGAGCGGGTCAAAATTCTGCATGACCGTTTATTTTATTTCGAAAATACTGTACGACCAAACTCCTGCATTTCAAAATTCTGTTTTTGAAAATACTGTATACATCCAAATATCTGTACATCCAAAATGCTGTAAGTGTAAGATTCTGTTTTCCAAAATGCTGCTAATGTCAAAATAGAATTTTTTGCATTTACTTGTACATAAATTCATTCAAGTACGATCTCTTTAGAAACGAGTAAAATACTTATTTGTAACAAACGTTTTATTAATTCTATTTTTGTGAATATATTTCTGTAAAACCTCGATATGTGGAAATTGTAGAATTCAACGATGAAACTTAGAATCCTTCAGCAATAATGGTACAAGTCCGAAATGTTTTATTTGCAAAATTCATAATAGAATTTGAGTATTTTGAGGTTTTACATTGACATCTTATATTATCAATTTTAAATTATAGGTACAAAATAGCTACAAGAAATTTGGCCCCATTGAAAAATAGCCCCAAACAACCGAAAATTTCCTCAAACAATTATATAAAAAGCAACAACAACAAAAAATTGATAATATTTTATGAATTGAGGTCATTTTTCATTGTTTTGGGGCCTTTTTTCAATTGTTTTGGGGCTTCTTTTCAATTTTTTAATTTTTCGGTTAAATTTCACTATGAAAAATGCCTTTTTCTTAATTAAGTTGGGGTCATTTTTCCATTTTGTAACTGGGGTAATTTCTCCAATTTTAAAGATATTTATTATATTTAGCTTAGGGTAATTTTTCATTGGGGCAAAATTTCATGTATATTATGTATAATAAGGCTTGAGTGTAGCAACTTTCCGAATTTTGTTTTCCTTTTGTGGTTAAACAAAATTCTGTATGAAGAAATTTTGTATTTTAAAATGGTCAAAATTCTGTATGAGTAAAATTCTGTAGGTATTTCAATATTCTGGTTTTCAAAACTCTGTATTTAAAAAAAATTGTTTTGATAATGTAAAAAGTGCGTACTTTTTCTTTAACTGCCTAATTTTCTATTAAATTAAATACAGGACGTTGCTACACTCAAGCTTCAATATACATATTTTGTACGACTACATGAAATTTGGCCCGAATAAAAGATTACTCCAAATAAAAAATGAAAAATGACCACAAACTTAATGAACAAAAAAACCCCAAAAAAGAAAGAAATATTCAAACTAAATTCGGAAAATGGTCCCAAAAATATATACGTAAAGCAACAACGGATAAAAGTGGGGCCATTTTTCATAATGAAAAATGAAAAATGGAAAGAAGCAGCAAAACAATGAAAAATTCACAAAATGTTAACAATTTTTGTTATTGTTGCTTTTCATATACATTATTGGGGCTATTTTTAATTGGGGCTATTTTAAATTGGGGCCAAATTTCATGAAGCTATTTTTACCTATAGGAATTAATTAAGAATTGATCTTATTAAGTTTTGTTATGTTCAAATTTCTCTTCCGAATACAAATTTTGGGTAAAACCAGCATTTTGGATATACAGTATTTTCAAATACAGAATTCTGAAATACAGAATTTTGATCGTACAGTATTTTCAAAAATAAAATAAACAGGATTTGGGTCATACAGAATTTTGGAACCCAGAATCCTGACCCGCTCCCGTTTTGATAATTTAAGAAAGTGCGCACTTTTACAGAATTTTGTGTAACCAGAATTTTGAATTACAGTATTTTAAAATACAGTACTTTCAAAACAGTATTTTTACCCTACAGTATTTTGACCCCAATTCGTCTATTTTTATCTTTAAAACAAACAGATAACATCTCAAGGAGAAAAAAATTATAAAATCTACACTATGATGTGTACATAGATTACCTGGTATCCAGATTTTAAAATCCTACTGCCCTAAAAAATCAACGAAATCACACACAATAACGTGCTATACTTTTAGCGAAAGATAAATATTCCATTCTTTTATTTTCCTTACAAATCAAGTTTTTAAAATAAATAGATTTTGAGAAATTAAATTTCAAAGTCAAAATTTTTGGAAAGATTTCATATTTTTTTTTTAATTTTTGCAAAGTTAAGTGCCGCTATTTTAAGTATTCAAAGCTATTAATATCAATTCTTAGTTAAATACTAAAAACCAAGTGTTAAAGTCTTTCTTACTTTTTCCCAAATCCATGGAACTTTTCTTAGAATTATCCGAGGAATCATCCCCCAAAATTCCCTGCACGAATAAAGGAACACTCGTATAATCCAGGCAAATAACCTACCAGTATATAACAGCACCATCGCATCGTAAGCGTTTGGTAAAAGTAAGGTTTTTGTTTGCCGAGGGCTTTGTTTTTGTAGGCATACAATTCTGTGTGGTCCAAAGAGTACGTGTTTTGGCGATGGTATAGCCTCCAATCCATGATACCAAGCTCTATATAGAACATACTGTATTTTCATTAATTTTCCAACGTTTAGGTACATTGCTTTTTTTTTTTTTGACCATAATGCCATTCATCCATATAAAATTTAACAAATTAATTTTAGAATTTTTTTTTTGTACAAAGAAATTTGTTAAAAATTTGAATAATTCACAGAATATTTTAACAGAGCCAGATAAGAACGAAAAATTCCGATGGAAGTTGTTTTTATCATCATTAATAAATTAGAGGGTAACATTTTTTGAAGTTACCTAATCAATCCATTTACAAAATATACAAAGCAATTTTTTAGACACATTCTTTTAGGTATTTTATTAAATTTGAGTTTAAATATATTTATTCAAATGATTTTAATTTAACGCAATGATAATATTGATTTTTTAAGAAGGTAGAAGATTTTCGTACCCTAATAAACAAAAAACATTTGCAAATCTCCCCACAGATAGCAATAAAACAACTATAGATACCTACTACTGTTTCACATCTCCACGTGCAATTCAACAAAACACACATTCTCTCGGTAATAAAAATTCAATTTAAAATTCAATTATTTAAAGCATCAGCACTGAGTAGCAACAGAGAAACAGCAACGGAAAATAATTCTGAGTGTTTCCAGACCAGAAGCAAGAATTCCTCTTTGCGAATCAACAAATAATATACGAATTGAAAACCACACAAGCAAATATTTTTTTAAGGTATTATTTCCGTTTAATCAACTTAATACAAAAACAATACAAAGTAAGACCAACGCAATGGGAGTATAGGAACGTTCTTATAGTTTCACAATCTTTCACAACGGAAAGTAAACAAGTACGTAGCGAGACGGGGGCTGAAGGGGTTGGTGGGATTGACTGGCTTCCTAAATTAAATTTATTAATCTTCATAAATCATAATGTAAGTGCAACCTTGGCCCTTAACATTTTAACATCATGTCATAAGCATATCCCTAACTACGACTTTTTTGATTTTAGCTCGAACCATAAACGAGAAGACAAAAATATTTTTAGAAGTATGTATTTATTTCTGCGTTGAGAAGGCAAACATACGATTTAATTTGGAATCATGTGGCCGCGCCGAGCAAACACCGAAATAGACATAGTCATAGACATAGACATATACATAGACATAGACATAGACATAGACATAGACATAGACATAGACATAGACATAGACATAGACATAGACATAGACATAGACATAGACATAGACATAGACATAGACATAGACATAGACATAGACATAGACATAGACATAGACATAGACATAGACATAGACATAGACATAGACATAGACATAGACATAGACATAGACATAGACATAGACATAGACATAGACATAGACATAGACATAGACATAGACATAGACATAGACATAGACATAGACATAGACATAGACATAGACATAGACATAGACATAGACATAGACATAGACATAGACATAGACATAGACATAGACATAGACATAGACATAGACATAGACATAGACATAGACATAGACATAGACATAGACATAGACATAGACATAGACATAGACATAGACATAGACATAGACATAGACATAGACATAGACATAGACATAGACATAGACATAGACATAGACATAGACATAGACATAGACATAGACATAGACATAGACATAGACATAGACATAAACATAGACATAGACATAGACATAGACATAGACATAGACATAGACATAGACATAGACATAGACATAGACATAGACATAGACATAGACATAGACATAGACATAGACATAGACATAGACATAGACATAGACATAGACATAGACATAGACATAGACATAGACATAGACATAGACATAGACATAGACATAGACATAGACATAGACATAGACATAGACATAGACATAGACATAGACATAGACATAGACATAGACATAGACATAGACATAGACATAGACATAGACATAGACATAGACATAGACATAGACATAGACATAGACATAGACATAGACATAGACTTCTTTGAGATTTTTTCAACACCTTTCATCAATGAGCACCTCTCCTGCCTACGTTCCTGCCTGTATAATCAATTCACTCCAAGAAAATACACTTTATTTGGTGTTTTATAATATCCTCTTCCCATTATTTATTTAAAAGGAACAAATACTCTTGTTATTATCAGAAGAGAAACACACACACTAACTTGCACTTTGAGGAATTGCAGTATTTGTGGCCAAATCTCAGTGTTCATCCGATGGTTATTTCGAATCAAATATTAATCGCAAGATATCGGAAACTTAAAGACAGAAGGAAAAGGATATGCTTTATCCTTGGAATATCATTTTCGTATACAAAATTGTATCCCCTCTTCCGCTTTTCATCCTTTGATCGGAATGCGATTTAATAATTCAGAAAACTGGGTTGACCCAGATTTCGTTTGGTTATAATATCTGTGAGTTAACAAAAGTCAAATACCCTTGAGGACAAAAACTATTTTTTTTCTTACTTCAAATTAAATTCATGATTTTGTCCTTTATTATGGATTCCTATGTTTTTTATTGAATTCACAAAAAGATCTCTTAAGATATATTTTCCTTGGAGTAAAAGAATTCTTAAAAAGCATCATGACATCGAGCCGTTATTTGAAAGTTAAAAAGGACAATCACTCTTAAGGTTAAAAGAAAGTGACAATTCTTCCTTTCAAGCGAAACGGACATTTTTGATTAGATTGAGCCTCTATAAATCCTCAAGCGATGATATTTTCGTGCAATGACATTACGAAAGCTGAATGAGTTGACAGTATTGATTGAATGTAATGTCAGCTTTTCGTTTCGGTCCATGAGTTGCAATCAATTCAAATACAAAATGGCCTCTGCAAAAAACCTTTCTCACATTTTAGTTTTAAAGTGATAGGAATGTCCAGATCCGCACTACATGGCAGGGCAGTGGGGCAGGAAAGGCGAGTTTTTGAAAAGTACCACACATTTTGTTTTCAAAGCATATTACATGGATTATTTTTAGAATAAGTGACATGATTGCCATTTACGTTTAAATACTATTCAAAATATGAACAAAAGATAATTACATACAATTTTGTTTCTCAACTCAAATTCTAAAAAGAATAAAATGAAATTTACCGAAACAAACGATTTTTAATTGCTTGTCTTTTTTTGGGACTTTTTGTGGAGTTTGGCCCACACTATTCCTATCCTCATGACTAGTCGATGTGTTTGAAGTCATCAAATTAAAATTTAAGAAAAAGTGTTGGTGTTGGCATACAAGCTTGTAATAGAATGCAATCTTTAATGACTTCACTTTGAGACTTCAAAATCAAAATTATGCAATCACCATTCACTTGACTCGAAAAGATTGCAATCATTTTTTTCGAAATTTGAATGCATTCTTTTGGGAATTCATTCATTCTTTAAATGTATTTGCATTCTTTGCATTCACTTGCCTTCATTGGCATTCTTGCAGGTATTATTGCAAAATTATATGCACAGGTTATATGCACATGAAGGATCAGAGCACATAGAATGCAAATGAAAGCATGAATTCCCGAAAGATTGCATTCAGTTGATTGCTATAAAATTAATGATGAAAAAAATGATTCTAATCTTCTCGAGTCAAACGAAAGCAATCTTTTAACTGCAATCAGTAAATGATTTTTAAAGAATACATTTACAAAAGATTGCATTCTTTTACAAGCCTGTAAAAGCCAATTGGACAACATAAAAAAAAAAAAATTAAAAAAATGATAACACAACAGTTCTTGAAGAACCAGGGTCTAGTGACTTACAATTCTCAACCAATCTTTTGTGTGTGTCTGCAGGAATGGAGGGGACCTAGAGTTTACTTCCGAACCCGAACGGCTAATGTGAGCGGCACTTTTCTATGACTTGAAAGAAATTGGAATGGAGATACTCTGGGAGGATTTGTCACTTCTTAGCAAGAGGCAGTAGGCCTGGAAAACACTTTTGTGTTTAGGTGGCAGTGGCTGGGAATCGAACACAGACCTCTGGCGTGACAGTATAACGCACTTACCATTACGCCATGAACTACTATTTGGATATAATATTTCCTTTGAAAACATTCGTCTGTTTCAAAGTATATGGCTTATAAAGGGTGATTCGTATAGGGTGTTACAAAAGGCCAGAGTGGGTGTAGGTTGGGTTAAGTCAAGAAAAAATATTTCGGTAATACTTACTATACCATGCAATACTTTTTTGTTACACCAAAAGCTCGTCTTTTTTTTCTTTTTAAACAAAGATATTTTAGTAAATAGTTTTCTAAAAATTAATTTTCTAACTCAAAATTTTGAAAAAAAAATTGAAAAATTGTGTTCAAACTGATTTTGTTCAAATTTTTACGTTATTAAGAAGAATTTTTTGTTATTCTAAAATGTCTACTCGTTTTTGAGAAAAACAAAATAAAATTTTAGTGCCAGTTGTACAATCAAGGTTTAAATTTTGATCCGTGGTTCAGGAATTTTAACTCGCCGATTTTGGCGGGTTAACTGAGGTTCAACGATGGTTCAGGCATGTAATTGGCTTTTAGTGCATATTAGAACCTTGAACCATCGTTGAACCTCAGTTAACCCGCCAAAATCGGCGAGTTAAAATTCCTGAACCACGGATCAAAATTTAAACCACGATTGTACAACTGGCACTAAATGTCATAAATATTTATCAAAAATCATTGGCTTAACTCCAGCTGAACATGCCCCTAAAACAGTGATAGTTCAATATATTTCTAAATTATTGTCAAATTCCACACTTAAAAATGTACTTGCCAATTTTTACTTTGGAAAAATGTTAAAAATTTGAAAAAATCCTGTTTTAAAACATAATACTAAATCGTCTAAAATTAGCATCTTGTGTACACGCATTAGAAGTTATTATATAATTTGGGTTTTCACAATTTTGGAATGCCAATGCAGAATATATGATTGACAGAATTTACGAGTAGAATATTGAATTTTGGAAATCGAATTTTAGAACATTTGTCACTGAGTTCAATTTTTGATAAAACAAGACCGATATTTAAAAAAAAAATTTATCAAAAATATTTAGGAATAGTGGTAACCATATACGCATTAAAAATATTTTTGCTACGATGCGTATGTCTTTGTCTATTTTGAAAAAGAAGGGCTCTCGAGATAATTATATAAGTGACAGTCTATATTATTCCAGCCTAGCTCCAGCCCTACTTCAAAAACAACGTGTTGCAAAATTCTGTTAAACAAAAACTAAAGAATGAATTTGACTAAACGGGTCCAACAAACATGCAGCAAATTTCTTAAAATCAAAAACAAAAGTCTATCAATACCTTTACTTTTCGGTTGAATCTACATGAGTGTGAAAATCTATTAAGTGAACGTTCTCATGGGTACATATGAGGCGAATTCATGCCAGTAGATACCATAGCGACATGAATCCACCTTCCCCTGGGCCCTGCCGCACATTCCTCCTCAAACAAATTGACTTAATTCTATTGCTTTATTAATGAAACTCATGATCAGGACAGAAAAGGGATTTTTAGAAGATTTTCCTTTACAAATTGTTACCCTAATATTTTAATTGGCTTCAAGCTGTAACGCACGAGTTAACAAATACTACTCTAAATTAATAAAAAAAAAATTAACTTCCACACTAAGGATGTGATTAACATTATAAGTGCTGTGATATGGAAAACTGAGAGGCACCTGTTTCTCTAGTTCGGGGGTAATTGTGCTCATTAGATTTTATTCTAAAGCAATAAATTTTTTTATGCTTTTATATGAAAATATATTTCTTTGAAAAGAAAAAATAGGGATATGTATGTTTAGATATATGAAGGTACATTTGAATGTGGAAGAAGTACTTTCTGACAATGGCAGTTGATTTAACGGTTCAGTGCTATACCGATAAATGTTATATAGGTTAAGAGGTTCAAGAGGTTCAAAATGAAAGCATGATTATATTATATATGTATGTATATATTTATTTTTCTTTTATGAGTTTGAAGTTTTCTTTTGTATATCAGTTATCTGTTTTCGATAAGGATACAAAGGAGACTTCTAAATAATTTAATGAGATAATAGCAGCTTAATGGAAACCCAATTTCAGTTGACAGTTGACACTGACACACAATAAATTTTCATGACAAATAATGAATTTTTTAAGCCAGAAAAATAATTATTAATGTTTATGTCATCTGTAACTTTTAATAAAGAATAGGTATTTATAGGAAGACGGAATACAAGCTTAAAAGACAAAACGATGCCACTTTGCGTTATGACTCTTGTTTAGATAAAATTAATTAATTAAAGAAATAAACGGACATTTTTTTAAAAATCAACACATTGTAATCTGATATCAATTAAAATATAAATAAATAAATTTGATGGCACAACAGCTCATGAAGAACTAGGGCCTAGTTACTTACAACTCTCAACCATTCCTGTGTGCGTGTCTGCAGGAATGGAGGGGACCTACAGTTTATTGCCGAAACCGAACGGCTAAGGTGAGCGGCACTTTTCTATGACAATAGATACTATTGGAGGATTTGTCACTTCCTCGCACGAGGTAGTAGCTCCGAAAAAAACTTAAGGTGGAAGCGGCTGGTATTGAACCCCAGACCTCTGGCATGACAGTCCAACGCACTAACCATTACGCCACGGTCTACTTAGGGCTGGCAACGAGACGAGACCAGGCGAGACTTTTGTTGGTCTCGTCTCGGTCTCGTCAAAATCGAAAAATTTCAGTCTCGTCTCGGTTTCGGTCTTGGTCTCGCCTAACCAAGTCTCGATCTCGGTCTCGCCTTTTTCTCGTGAAAATTTTAATGTGCCATTCTCGTCTCGGTCTCGGTCTCATAACAAAAACAAATAAAATATTTAAAAAAAGAGTACATGCAACGCTATGAACTTTCAAAATTAATTAAAGGATGTCTTCGTTTTAAATGGATTAAAAAACCTCTACAAAATTCTAATTTTACCTCAGAAAATTCGAAATTTTTCCGATTTTAGACCTTTTGGGTGCCATTTGGAAAAAAAAATTACCAAAACGTCAAAATATAGTTTTTTGCCTACATGTCAAGCCATCAACTGTCAAAATCTGTTGAATGTTAGCTCCGATTTATGTCGAATTCCATGCAACAAAAAAATCAATTCTGCTTGGAAAAAATCGATTTGTTTAGAAGAAAAAAAATCGAATTTTCTAGGCCAATGAAATCTTTCGTTTTTAGCTTGAGTTGTTATTGCGTCAGCTAACATCTGAAGTTTTTTAACAATGGATTACAACAACACAAACCTATCCGGATAGCTTTGGATAGTTAGGCGAACGCGCCTTTTGTATTTATGAAACAACACAGGCAGCCGCCAAAAGTAAAATGTTTTAAATGGCGGAGACCAACATGGAGAAATTAATATTAAACTCGTATCTTCAATATCTTCGATTTTTACTTTATTGTCACCCAAAAGGTCTAAAATCATTTTTTTCCGGAGCAAAAAATAAAATCGGAAGACCTTTTTCCGGCGGGGAAAACAAAGTTTGTACGCGTTTGTACAGTACAACTGGCCCTTAGAAAATTCGGTATACTAAAGTTAAACAGATAAAGGGATAGTTGAAAATCAAAAGAACTGTTTTATGATAGGTTCTCTTAATAATACGTTGATGCAAAATTTTTCCTTTTAAATGATGTGACCAAAATAAATAAGTAAATAAAGAAATCTGGCGGCACTTTTCTATGACAGAATATACTCTTCGAGGATTTGTTACTTTCTTGCAAGAGGCAGTAGCCCCGAAAAACATTTTTCGGCAGAGGTTGGGAATCAACCACGACTTCTGGCATGAAAGGACTTTCCAAAAAGGCAGTAACGCACTAACCATTTTGCCACGGGCTTCGACAAAAATAGCCTGTTTCACTACGGTTGAAAGACAGTTACCGTAGTTAGGTATGTATGAATTTCTTTCTTCATACACGCTTTGTACCACCCGCTAAGAAATGATTTTTTCAATGTTAAATTAAAGATATTTTGGGGTTCATATTTCATCAAAAGACTCTAAAAACTTTTCCTTCTACCAGCTATAGTGATGCATTTGATATTTTCATATTTTGTCATCATTTCTCATAAATATTATAACCGCAAACATTTTCTCATTTTGAAATATTTTCACGCTCGTAAGCTTTTTTTTTAAATTTACATCATTTGTTTTCGTTTGTTTGCATTCCAAATTTTTACTTTTTAATTCCATTAACCTTTAGCGCTACGAGCGTGTTACGATCCATTTTCCTCTATACTACTTCGAAACAGGGAGTAAAATAAAACAAATCTTATTTCACCCGTAGAATTTCGTATATCAAAGAAATTCTCTTCAAAACAGGAACAAAACCATTTATTTGAACAAAATTTTACCTTCACTTCCTTGTTTATGTTGTTGCTTATACTATAGCTATTGCTATAGGTAGACTAGTAGAAATAATCTACTCAACTTACAAGATTTTATGGGGGTGTTGCTATATATATTTCAACTTTCAAGGGCTGTATTCTTGATTCCTGTACCTATACGAAAGTGTTTTTGTTCAAAAGCGGAAATACTTTCAAGATAACAACAAAAAAAAAAAGGAAGTGGAATAAGAGTGCGTATTTTTGTGGGTTTTGTTTCAAACACTTGTTTTGCCTTCAAAATATAAACACGCTTCTCTTATTTAACCCATAAAGGTATGAAAGTGCTTCAGGTACTAACAATTACAATCTTCTTATCATATAGCATCTTAGCATTTACGCTTCAGCACATAGTGAGTGAAGTATATGTAGGGTTTTTATGAGGGGGAGGTAAGGGGCTTCATTGAATCTAAAATTTTGACCGAACCTTGCATTTTGTAAAGGAACAACATTTTTTTGATGGATCTGTAGGTGGGATCACCGTGAGTATAAAAATGAGCTTTCGGGGTTGAAATTCCGCCCATTCGGCCGCCATTTTGGAAAAGGGGGCGTTCAGATTTCTTCACGATATCTTGAGAACTATCCATTGTACAAACAAAATTTTAGCACATTTGTATAGAGAATTTTATTCTATACAATTTATGTCAACGCACTTTTTATCGTAAAATTGAAAACAAAAATGTTATAACCAAAAAAAGATGACTGTTTTAAGAAATTTGTCTTAAAGCGGATAAAAAATAAATAAACAAGAAGATAAATGATATTTTTCTTGGCAATTGTCATCTTTTTTGAATATAACTTTTTTATTTCCAATTTTACGATAAAAATTGTATTAACATAAAGTGTAGAGAATTTATAATTCTCTACACAAATGTTTTAAAAATTTTGTTTGTGTGATGTATGGTTTTTAAGATATCGCGAAGAACTTTTTACACCCCCTTTTCCAAAATGGCGGCCGAATGGAGGGCTTTCAATTCCGAAAACTCGTTTTTACTCACAGTGATCCCTCCTAAAGATCCATCAAATTAAATTTGTCCTGTATAAAATGGAAGGTTAATGTAACATTTCAATTGACTAACTATACAATGTCATTTTAAGATTTTCGGATTAGCCGCGTTAATAAATAATAGATATTAAGCGAGTTCAATACAGTACTCACCCCGAACGTTTCGCTACAAATTTCATTGAGCGTGGTCACCGGGAAACTGCCTGAGAGATCTTATGAGCGATTTTGACTACGCAGGTTGTAACGGTGCGTTGAAGGTTCTGTCTCTTGCTGTTGTTGTTGTTGTTGTTGTTGGAATGCAAGTTGGGAGCAAACCGTGCTCACTGTATCCATGTTGGTATGAAATGGTAACAGGATCGACCGAGAGGTGTTTATTATGGGATCCCATGTTCGCGACAGCTTGAAACTGTCGTCCCGATTGAAATTGTGGTGTCGTTTGATTTCAATCGCTTCGCGAACCAGACGGGGGATGTAGTGAGGCTCGTTAGCTAGAACCTTAGCTTGATCGAAGTGGATCCAGTGGTGTTCATCTGGATGTTCGAGTATATGCTCACATATGGCGGACTTTTCTCTTTGTTTTTTGCTTACAGCGCTGATATGTTCTTTCAGACGTGTAGCAATACTCCTCTGAGTCTGCCCTACATATGAAGACCCACAGCTGCAGGGTACCGCGTATACTCCAGGTGTTTGGAGGGAGAATTTGTCTTTTGGTGACGGAAGGTAATTAATCACCTTTTTGGGTGGTAAAAATATGGACTTTATACCATAATGTTTCAACATCTTTCCTACCCTGTCAGTTACACCTTTTACATACGGCAGGAAAGCTTTTTTGTCTAATTGGCTATCTTCCTTTTCCCGCAACGGAGTTGGCTTTCTATAATCTGTAATCAAAATCGAGCGAGCTGGTTCTGCTAACGGAATCTCTGAGATCTGGTTCTGTATTTAAAATGAATAGATACTTATTGGCTTTAATTAAATAAAATGCACGACTTGGTCGCACGAACTCGCTCTGAATAAATAAATCTATTCATTTATAGTATCTAATTGTAAGTATTGCTGTTGTTTTTAAGCGATTTTTTTCTTTTTCAAGTTGATTTTTAGAAAATCTCTTCTCCCGCCTAAACAGGGGAAATAGACCCCCCTTCCAATGCGATGTTTTCTTGTCTCGACCGGACCCAACTTAAATGCTCTTTTTGTCACCCTGTATATACGTATTCTACCGCTAGTATAAAGAACTGGATGATAAAAATGGCTAAAATTACGAAAAACAACTTTATCTTGAATTTCATTTTGTTCATGGCTTATGTATCTTTTAAAAGTCAATTAGATTTTCAGTGGTAGTAAAATCACACAAGACATCTAGATTTAGACAACTTACCTAAACGTGCTTTTCGTCCTTTGTATGTGAATTATATATAAGTACGCATATTTCAACATTTATATAAGTATCACGTCCGGTGTTAAAGTATATAGTTACATATATATGGATAATTTAGGTTCATCATAAAAGTCTCATCCGACATGAACGGAACATATATAGGTACCACAAGTTTTTGTGGAATGTTGAACTGTCTTAAGCTTACTAAACACGTACCGGATGCTTAGAAGTATTAAATCGACAACATGTGTGCAATAACTATGTATATCTTTCATAAATGGAGCATTTACTGGACGACTTCTTATACTGAAAATGCTTTAATTTTTCGGATGAGTGGTAAAATGTCGGCATTAAAGTAGTCGGATATAAGTTTTCGAGGATCTAATAGTTATTGCCAACCATACAATAATAATTCCATGAGTTTAGTTGTAAAAATGAGTCGAAAGATATATTGTGGTAAGGTAAAAATTATTTATGTTCCAATGTTGCCTATTTAGAGGACTGGATTCTGAAGGTCATTTAACACAAAAAAAGAATATCTATATTTGTATAGGCGAGTTAAGGCTCTCACAAACTAACGCGATTATTCGCCGCGACAAACGAAAGCAATAATAACAGCGTGTTGTTTGGTTTGACAATCACGTATATTGTTATTGTTGTTTTCGTTCGTCGCGCCGATAATCGCGTTGGCGTTGGGAGAGCCTTTAATCCATGTTTGGGTTGACTGCCTATTTCTTTTCGGCTTAAGGGAGTCTCTATAGATATGTATGTAAGTACGTTCAGTTCATAATGAGTGGAATCTTTTTAATTTTAAATTCTTTGAGGAGAAGTAGGTTTTTGAGTGTTATTGATGTATCCTTCGGCTTAAATGCTTTTTAAAGTACATGAAACAAAAAAGAGGCTGGGTCTGACCTACACTGACAATTTCCCATTAGTGCCCTTTAAAACAATTTTTAGCAGCTGCTTTAGCAGTTTTTTAGGCCACGAAAGAAACCGTCAATTGAATTTTGATATCATTGTTTGTTCTAGAGATAATTGAGCCGAAAAAAAAAAATTCAACAATTTTTACTAGTTTATGGTAGTATTTTTTTTTTTTTTTACTGTTAGTTGAATTTTTTTACAAACTCTACCCATTAGCCAATTGTCACAATTTGTCAACAATTATTGCCCAAATCCATCCTGCTCCACACTTAATAAACTCGGCAGTTTATCAATCTATTAATTAGTAAATTTATGTTCATAAAATTTACCATTCGTTTACCAGAAGTAATTCTGAAGAAAAAATGTATTTAAAAATCATGAATTTGTTTTTTTTAAGACACTTTTCTTTAGCAAAATAAATTTAAAATTTATAATTTAATGTTGAATTGAGGTAAATTGTGGTTTTTTTTATAGTAAAATTTATGTTTTACAAGTTTATTAATTTTATTTTATTTTATTAATTTTATTTATTTTGGGTATATTTTTTTGGAATTTTTTATAATGAATTATTATTGATCCATTCCATGGGAACTCTAGTCGGTTCTTGTGTTTGAAGTTTAAAAAGTGGCACAAATATTTGCCCAAAAACGTCCCAGACTTGTTCGGCAGTTTTCTTCTCTCTGAGAGAATTTCATCCCTACTCCTCAAAACTGCTCAAAAAAGCCGGCAACTATGGCATTGTGTATAAAATAAAATTAACCCAAAGTTAATATCTTTGTGTGTTCTCAAGATATTCGATATTTTTTAACAATTTTAAAAGGTTTTTTTAATAAAAATAAAAAAATGGTGGGTTGATTTTTTTAACTGTTACCAATTCTTCACCGCGTTATTATGCGTAGAAATTAGGCCTAAGTCGATAGCAATATTTTGTTCTCGAGACATTCAACAAATAAGCCTTTTTTTTTTTTGATTTTTGTTTAAATGACTGTAATAAGAAAACCATTAATTGGATTTTTCTGAAAACCCTTTCTGCACGTTATGGCCTTGTTATCTGTAAAATACAATTAATTCGAAGTCGATATCTCTATTCGTTCTCGAGATATCGAGAAAAAATCTCCCGAACGTACATAATTACACACAATATACAGGCATCTCTCTAAAAACTATGGAAACCTCGAAACGTGGAAAAATGTCAAAATTTTCAATTGAAAATATTGAGTCTTGTGTTCAGCAGACATGGCAGATGTCACCAATTGAAGACCCAGTTATTATTTTTAAATATTGGCATTTAAAAGGGGTGTTACATACTTGAATATAGATCTTATTTTTTAAAAACCTTACGCACCCTGTCTGCTAACTTGCTTACAGAAAAAGTTACTCGATATTTTAAATTTAGACAATTTAAACACGAACGTACACACCTCCCACCCCCCCCCCCCCCCTACATGGCTGCGGTCATGACTTTACTGCATATTGTTGACATAAAAAGAAGTTAGACGAAACGATGGTCGATTGATTGAAAGAGGGAAATCCATTATTCATGAAGCACTTTTCCAGCCTTTCAATTCAAAAGCAGTTTTTTTTTGAGAGAGGGAATTGGGCTTCAGGATTGTTTGCTTTTTCAGCACAGAAAAAAAATAATTGACGATTGCAAAGAGATTGATATTTGATATCATGGTGGTTTGAAGTTATTTCTCCTTCATTGATGTTTGCTTTCTTGGCGAAGAACAAATTTGCTGATATTGACAACGGTCCGGAGTCAATGAACCAAACAAATCATATTGAATAAACAAATTGTGGCGTTAAGCAATTTAGTTCGGAAAATTCTCGTGGATCTTTTTTGACATATTATTTATTAATAAGGATATAGATAGTGTGACCGAAGATATTGGTAAAAGTGGCTTTTGAATACTTATCAATTTAATCCATCATTGTCATGATAGCATGGCACTTTATTTATTTAATTCAGTATGGGTATTGACCATAATTGTTATACAACGATAACATCATAGCTGAAAAGTTATATTTCCTAAAGTTAAGTCCGCTCGCCTAACCTTTACGATGACAATTATTATTTAAAATCAGCCACAAAAAAGTTTATTTGTCAATATCTAAATCTACGGCAAATTAAGCTACTGGAGATAGATGTTGAAGGTATAGGTTAGTTATAGCAAATTTTAGGGTTTGAATTAATACACTAAAAGTTCAAAGTTTATGTTAAAGTTTCTTTTTCCATTGTTGTGAATATATGTACCTACAAAGATTCTCGCGCAATACAAGTTTATGCGTTAGTAAAAACTAAGCTGTTGTGTTGCTTGATAAAAATGTCTTCTATATGCGTGGCCTTGAAAAAAATGTACATAAGTGAGGATTTAATGTTTTATTGAAGCTAGATTAGCCCGCATACAGTTTTATATTGTGCAATGTGCATGGCCTTCTTAAATGAAACTTTTAGCAATTTTTGAATTTAAAAATTCTATGCTGAAAAATTTTAGCTGCTTTCTTAAGCTCCTTAGGTTAAGCATATGGTGGATGTCTCAGGATTCAATCTCAGGATCTATGTCCAAAAAACGAAAACATTGTTTTATATTAAACAGAAAAGTTATTCTTAAGTTATTTTTAGAAAGCTCAAAAATAATATTTTATCAACGCGAACGTTAATTAATTTAAAATTTTCTCAGACAATAAAAAAATATTTTTATATTTATTGTTTATATGAAGAAAGGTCAATTAAATAAAAAAAAGAACGTACATTTGAACAAAACTTGAAAGACAATGGCTTTTGACCATTCACAGCTTCTGACAAAAATTAATTATTTGTTATTTTTGATCTATCCAATTTCTATACCTTCTCCCCCACCATCACACTTCCTCCACATTTTTAGAAGAATTAAGTTACGTTAGGCTTGTTATAAGTGGTGAGGAGATGATATACCTAGGCATCGTTAGAAGGATGTGGAGGGTGCGATGCTAATTGCGGTGTGAAAATTCTTTTAAAAAGCTTTTAATAATAATTTTTGGTCCATAAGGATTCGTTTAGATACTTTTCTCAAAACAATTTTTTTCAAACTTTCTCACCCTCTATCTTTTTGGATGATCAGAATTTCAAGCAATAAAAAAGGCTCAGGAGTGCTCAATCCTAATTTGATCCTTTATGTTTTTCTAAGGTGCTGAATCTCAATCTTTGGTTTGTCAATAAAATTTTATTACGGAACGTGAACAAAAGTGCAAACTACTATAAAATTTCTATAAATATTTCATAATTTTTAAATTAAGTATTTATAATATTTTAACACATATGTAGGTACACATTTTGGAGCAGGGTTTTGATAGGATTAAATCCACGAACTTTGGACTTTTAGCATATAGATACCTAGGGACTTGGTCGTTAGATACTGTTAACATAGTTTTTCCAGCATTACCTACTGAACTATATTAACAAAAGTTCAACTGGGCATGAAAAGTCCAAATAACTTAAAGTGGCATAAATATGGAATTTTATACCTGTGGCTTTTTGCTGCTGCACGAAATAGGAAAACATATAAGACCCAAATAATTATAAGCAGTCCTACACGTATTTGTATACACATACACAAGAACTTTGAACTATATGGGCATTTTTGGGTTCGTGTGTGAGGCTTATAAAGTATGTCCACAACACTGCTGAAGTTTCCTGAAAATTGCATTAATTAACTATAAATTAGTTCATATATAAACATAAAGTACATACAAGTCTTAGACTAATCGACCAACTGAAGGGTTTTTTGTGCAAGTTTAATGTCTCTAATTGCAATGTTGTGCTAAATATTAACTTTTTAAAAATATATATGTCAAGGATAAGGTTCGTTTTCGAGAAGTCATCACGCTAAAAAATCATTAATGTATTATGAGCAGAGCAAGTTGTAAGTACTGTACTACGTTTACAGGTACATTTTGTGTAATAATTTACAATAAATACATAATGTACAGGGTGGGGCAAAAGGAATGAACCGGTTTTAAAGGGATGTAAAACAAAAACAATTCAACTTACAGAAATTATGTTTATATTCTTTAATTAGTACAGAATCTAGTTTTTTACATTAAGTTTTAAAGATGAGTCGCCATGCACTCTTGAAGGCGAATTCTGAAGTTTTCAACCGCTCTTCTGCACATTTCGATGAGTATTGCCGTCCGTAACTGCCTCTCTGATTCTGTCCTTAACTGGCTGAACAGAATAGAATGACGGAACTGGAGCCGCAGACGGAACTGGAAGAGCTGTCAAAAAGTGTCGTACGTTATTTTTTTTACCTGCCCACAATGCAGCTGTACAGCTTTGAATGTATTTTAAAGAAAAACAAAAGAATATTCTTGTGTACAAGCTCAGAATTCGCATTTTTTATTTCCAATAATTTTCCTTTTAAAAAATAATTTTTTTCGCGATACAAATAACCACAATATTTTTTTCCGACCCAAAAAGTTGTTTTTTTTTTCTTCATACAAATTGAAACGTCAAAAGTGTCGTACGTGAAAAGTTAAAAGTTGGTGAACTCTTACGTCTGCGGCAGCAGCTCCGTATGCGGCTACGTTACGTTGTGTTCGCAACATTGAATTTGCGTGTATTCAATATTTTGACAGCTATTTCAGCTCCGGTTCCAGTTCCGTCTGCGTCACCATTCTATTCAGCCAGTAAGTTTTTCCAGGTTATTTGGATGAAGTTTAAAAACTTTTTCCTTTATTTACCCCCAAAGAAAAAAATCACTAGCGCTCAAATCTGGTGAGCGC
This sequence comes from Epistrophella euchroma, assembly GCA_947049315.1. NCBI lineage: Eukaryota > Metazoa > Arthropoda > Insecta > Diptera > Syrphidae > Epistrophella > Epistrophella euchroma. Next base: position 100,201,762 of record OX346247.1, on the reverse strand, counting down.
GCAGGACACTCCACGTCACCCCTCAAAGAGACGAGGCTCTGGGGGAACACTTGCCTCAATCTCGCCATTGAAATCCTATCAGTGTGGGATGTAGCCCCGTCCTGTATGGAACCTGTCTCCCAGATTAGTTGCTTCACTTAAGATCTGCTAGACATGTCCAAGGCAACTGCATGTCTACGTGCTGATTGGGACACTAATTGCATTACCGCCAGGGACGTTTCCCCCAACAGGGATATTGAAGTGCTGTCGGAAGGCTCTCTTTGTGGCGATAACAGAACGGCCATTTTCAAAAAAAAAGTTCTAACAGCAAACCCACGATGCTCTCCCGTCCAAACCATGGTTGCTACTGAAAACTAGACCCTCAATCTCTTACTGCCACAACGAGACCTCTCCCCTTTTCCCACCACAACCACAGACCGAGCGCCAGCCGGTCAAAACCGGTTGATACCTTTTGGCCCACCCTGTACATACGTGTAAGTGAATTAAAGCTGGGGGCTGGGGCCAAATCATCGCATCAGTGAGCTCTTTAGGTCACTAAACTTTTTCAATTGGCACTACTCTTTACAATGTATTTCAAATGAAGCAGTAATGCCAATGTAAATATTTCCGTGACGCATGACCCACTCGCCGATGCGGGAATTCGGCCCCTGAATTATTTAAAATTTGAACAATGCTATCTTGAACCGTTAGCTCGGCATAATTTTCAATATACAGATAAAAAAAAAACTTCAAAAAGTATCTAATTTAAAAGCAAATGGTCAGTTGCAAATGATCCCGATATTAAATACATTTATGTGTAATTGTAAAAACCCTATAAAGAATACAATTTGCTTTTATATTAAGCTCAAGCTTATTCCCCTTTACAATTATGAATACAATTATGTATTATTGAAGCTATCCTCTAATGAACCATAACAAAGCCACTCTACCGAATTTCATTCAGAGTGCAGCGTAAAATCATTAAAATAAATTCCTCCATCAAAACTGTCCGCATTTTGCAGTTAAGTATAACATCTGAATTGTTCAATATACACATAGCAATCAATTAATTCACCCACAGCAAACACGATTGCTTTTATTATTCCGTTTGTTTTTGATGAATTCAATATGCGATTCATGGGTGAATTTGAAATCAACTAAAGCACTAAAGGACAAATTCGTTTCCGTGACACTTGTGACAGCAATTATGCGTGTAGCACATCAATTTTTTAAAAGACACATAATAACTACCTCCCTTTATACTATATTTAATCAAACAAAAATTAATTATTTAAATTTAATTATAATTGTAATGCCACTTCATTACCTTTTAACTTTCCCTTCATTGTCGATGTTGATTTTTGGTTAAATTAAGAAGGGCAAAGGAACGAGTGCTCACCAACTTTTTGAAGTCTACTAGAATTACCGACTTCTTCGAGGGAGTTTGAAACGAATAAAAATAGTTGTCTGCTGATGCTGTCTTTTAAGGTATAGCCACACGGCTGTGAGATCTTAGAATTTCGTATGGGATATTCGGAAAAAAAGTATAGGTACCATTTGAAGAGCCACCGGATCGTGATGAAAGGTTAACTAGGTAAAGTGATTGGTCAGTGATAGATTTTTTTAACGAATTTTTAAAGTTTTTCTCAAGGTCGCAGTTTATACGACTTTAAGTACCTCATATCTGGAATTTAAAACAAACAAGTACGTATGGAATTAAGAAGGTCAATAAAAGGTCATCAGAGTGAAAATAGCTTCAGTAATTGGTTAGCTATAAATAAATATAAATTTGGTGGCACAACAGATCATGAACGATGGCCTATGGCGACTTACAACCCTCTCAACCATTACTCTGTGCTTGTCTGCAGGAATGGAGAGAACCTACAGTTTATTGTCGAATCCGTCAAGTTAAAGGTCAGCGGCACTTTTCTATGACAGTACAGTAGATACTCTTGATGATTTGATTTTTCCGAGGAGGAAGAGGCCCAGACAAATATTTTTTAAGATGGCAGAGAATCGAACCCAAACCTCTGGCGTTACACACTAAACATTCTGCCACAGGCTGCTACAAGTTGTAGAAAAAAATTAATTGCTCTGTTGGTTTGCGAGAAAAAGGGTGTCTTGCTATGTTGACGTCAACTTAGCAGGTCAAATTTCTCAAAAATTGAAATAAACGGTCCAGAAGTGTATAATCAATTAAGTGTATATTAAAAACTACTAAAATGCTAATTAGGTACGCAAACAAAATTTGAATCACTTTTTTTGTTTTCGAATGAATAGGGATGGCGTCATCATATTAGGACACTCATTTTCTCGCAAACCAAATCAGCGATTAATTATTTTTTGCGTAACTAATTAGCAATTAAGTATTTCTCAATATACTTATATCTGCTCACGGACCGTTTATCTATAGTTTTGAGAAAGTTGACCTGCTAAATTGACGTCAACTAAGCAGGACACCCATTTCCTCGCAAACCAACAGAGCAATTAATTTTTTTTTGCGTAACTAATAAGCAATTAATTATTTCCCAATATATATCCACTCGCGGACAAATTGTCTATAGTTTTGAGAAAGTTGACCTGCTAAATTGACGTCAATTTAGCAGAACACCCATTTTCTCGCAAGCCAACAGAGAAATTAATTTTTTTGCGTTAATAATTAGTAATTAAGTAGTTTTCAGTATATATCCACTCCCGGACCGTTCATCTATGTTTTTGAGAAAGTTGACCTGCTAAGTTGAGGTCAACTTAGCAGGACACCCATTTTCTCGCAAACCAACAGAGCGAGTAATTTTTTTTTTGCGTAACTAATAAGCAATTAAGTAGCAACTAATTACTATATACTTTTTAATTTGCAACGGAAAAAGTGACCTGCTAAGTTGATGCACATCCCATATTCCTTTCTGAAATAAACATCTTGACCTGTCTAGTCCTATGTCATATCAAAATGTTTTTTCTATACGAAATTAAATTTTTGAAGGACAATTTAAAATGACAGAATACGGTTATTAATGTTTGGTTCATTGACAGTGACAGGATGTTTCAATATTATTTTTTTTTTGACAGGATATTAAACAAGGATGTTTTAATTAAAAAAGAAAAATAACAAAAAAATATAATAACATTAAGATTGATGTTGAAGAATTTGTTTTCTTTATTTTGCTTGTCGACTTATAGAAAATATTAAAATACATTAAATTGTGTTTGTTTGGCGGGAGGGGAGGGGGAAGATTATGGATTTTTTTGGTTAGAAATGAAATAGGATTAATATCAAATGATATATTTTTCTTCATCTCCTTTTTATATCGAAAATTGAAATATTTTAAATAAGCAAAGAAGACAAGTTGACAGAATATTATTTTAATTTTTCATTCATTTGTCATCACATCATAAAGGATAATGTGCTGAGCAAGAGGTTTTTTATTATTATTGATTTTCTAATAAAACAAATTTAATTGTATGTTTGCGCTTCGAAGGATATTGATTGCGTTGTGGAGAGAAACCAATATGCAAAGAGGGTTAACATTAAAAATATATGTTTTTGGTAAAGAAATAAGATGCATACATATAATTATTATAATAAGAATACTAAAACTAAATATATATATTTTTAATGGATACAAACATACATACATATGGTTTGTCTACATTTCAATCAATATTGTAAATGTAGGTATATTAACACATTCATGTTTGAAATATTAAAAAAGGCATTGTTAGACATAATTTTTCATTTTTTCAAGTGGAACTGACAAGGATAAAAATAATATGAAACAGGATTTAAAAAATAAATAATTTATAAAAATGAAGGCAGCTTACTTCTTAAAGATTTAAGATTGTTTAGCTTTCAATGTCAATATCAATTTCCAGTTAACAATATTTTTCGATCCTCAATTTTTTTTTAAATTTATTATCTTATTTTAATTCAACTCGACTGATTGCCTTTCCATTGATTTGATACAAGTCTGTGCAAGAAACAAGGACAAAATTACTTAGTTAATTTATTTTTTGTGGAGAATTTCACTTTTCAATAAATTTTATAGGTACTTCATTCAAACACGGTCACTTTCTTCATTTTTCTAAGTAGGTATATATTTTCATTACATGAAATGTTTTTGGTGGGATTATCTGTAAGAAATACCAGGCCTATACTGCACCTCCATTTATTCACAATGCATATTGTAAAAATATGTCTAAAAACCTAGAAAAAGTAACTATGTACATTTATATACTTAATTATTAACTTACATATATTAAATTTATGTTCTTAACAAAAACTAAATACTCTATGAAATAATATAGGTCGAGTTCGTAAAAGTAAAACTTCAGCAACACTGCCACGTTCAAGTCGCATTTCCGCAGGTAAATGCAGTCTGTTTCAAATTGGGTTCACTGTTTTAGAAGCGCTGATGTTTGCTCTCAGTACTGAAATCAAATTTTTCCAAAAGTTTGCATTATTATACCGTTTTTACTTGCTATATAGGTCTCTATTGAACTCGAGATAACAATCAAACTTGACATACGATGATTTCGTCTGTCTGTCTGTGTGTATGTCTTTCTATACCTCGGCCTACAGCCTAAACCACTGAAAGCCGATTTTCTTCAAACTTGGAGCATTTTCATTTTCATTTCATTTTATTTATTTACAAAAGCCTTGAGATAAAATCTCATTTACAGCTTAAAAAATAAGATTTTTGGGTGATTCCCTAGAGTTGAGATTTTTGTATAGCTCAAAAAATAACGGTACCTACTTGCCATAGGCCCATTTAAAAAAAAAAAAAAGTTATTTATCTCAAAAACGGCTCTTACGATTTTTTAAAAATTTTTTCTGTGTACTAGAAGTGGTATGGTTTATATTTCAGTGAAAAAAAAATTTACCAAAAACCGTTATTAACGGTACCTGCCATAGAACTGTTTTTTTTTTTTTTTATTTTCGATTTTTTCGTTAACCGTTTAACCGATTTGGATCAAAATTTCTACTTAGGAGGTCCTGGTTTTGGATTTAAAAAAAAAAGTTCAAATTTTTCTTTTTGAAAAATCATTGTTTTGAAAACGGGTTGATGAATATTTTTGGAATTATGGTTTTAGCTGTATATTATTACATTTTTAAAAATGGCATACCAAATTTTTTTCTAAAAAATGCCAAGAAATTTTATATATGTATAAAAAATTATTTTTAAGAAAACCGCTCCAAAGATTTTAAAAAATTTTCTGCAAAAACTCACATTTTTTCAAGAATTTAGATGACGTTCTTCATTCTGAGATTAAAACATTTTAAGTACTTACTTTATCAATTTAAAGAACGTATTTCATACTTTTTTTCCATATTCAAATTTCTGTTCTTCATATTTATTAAATGGATAAATACATATATGTACATGTAACTATTAATAATGTGTTTTATATTACACTCAATCTTTATAATTCGAAGAAACTTTTACTACAAGAGCAAGTTCGTGCGACCCAGTCGTGCATTTTATTTTTTTACAATTGCTTTTAGCAGTGATTGAGCATGCTTACTTTTACGAACTCGGGGATACCTTTGAATTTACTTAGCAATAATGTTGAAGTACAGCGTTGATATTTAACTTCGCAATAATTAAGGTGAAATCTTAAAAAAAAAGTGAGAAGCTGTTTTGAGCACAAATTTAATGAATTCAAGTGAAATACATCAAAACCAAATAAAAAAGAAAATCAAAATATGAGATGTATGCAAACATGTACTTTTTTTAAATTTCAGAAACCACCGATGTGTTGGACATTGCACATTCTTTTTAAAGATGAACACGAATTGGCGAATTTAATATACATCTTCAAATAAAAGTACCAGTAAAAATCAAAGATGTCACTGACAGTGAAAATTGTGCAGTTCCATCTGCCGAAAACAAAATCAAATCTTATCGGACGTGTTGAATTTCGAGGTAAGTTAAAAAAATGAAAATTATAAAAATTATAAATTTTTCCACAATTAAAAAGTAGAATAGTAAAGAATATGAATGTGTTCTCAGCTGAAGAAATATTTCGTGTTTGAAAATGATATTTTATACGTTGCCTAATAAAAAAAAATGATATTAAAAAAAAAAATGCTCAATAAACGAAATCTCAGTCTGTCAAGTCTGTTTTAATTGGCGTGTTCAGGAAAATGAGATATCTGAGACAGCAAAACTAAGAAATTTTGCTGAAGAATCCTGTTTACGTAAATGAGATTTCTTATAGGGCTCTGAGATCTCATTTTCCTGAACTTGCCTAATTTAAGATATAGCAAAATAATAAACTCGCTTTTCATAATCTCGCAAATAAAAATCCCCCCTTGAACAATTTTGCATCACATACCTACATTTTATATTGCATTTAAATATTGCACCCGAATATCTCAAAAATCTCGCATATATAAACCGAAATCTGGCGAACGAATGGTGTATTTCCTTAATGTAGTCAAGGATGCGGGAAGGAAAGAGTTAATTAACTTTTAACCCGTAAAGCGGACCACCCTTCAAGGTACTGTGGACAAAGGTATCTGCCAGATTTTTAAAAATATAAAACAGTCCAAAATGTTGATTTGTACTTTATTGTCTTGGACTTTATTTCTTATGGCACGCAGATTGTACAATACAATCTACTGTACGTTGGTAAATATTATTTTTTTTTTTTCAAATCTCAATTTCTAAAATTTCGAAAATGAGATTTGATATTTGTGGATATTTTGAATTTTAAGATAGTATACATATGTAAATGGAAATTTGTAATTGCGAGATTTCATAGGCAACACTTAAATTTGGTTTTTTAACGTCGAGGTAATAAACTGGGCCTTAGAAAAGTCCAGAATAGATCAGAAATGGTTTGTATTATTTTAGAATTCCTGACTATTATCCATGCATTTAATCCTAAAAGCAGAAATGTTTTCTATTTTTGACGTTCAGACGAAACTTATAATCATTTAGGTTTTTTGCTGCCTTTGGCTATTTCAAACCTGCCACCCCTTCTCCTCTCCAGAACTTCGTCGCACATCTTTGACATAAAATATTAATCAAAGAAAATAATAACACAGCCATTTCACCTTCACACAGTTCGGATGATCCAGCTTGTAGGTACTTGAGGCTGCACCTACTTAGATTGTGGTTACTCCCACTGATTGAGGTAAGGGTTGTCGTTTGTCTGGAGAGAATAGAATTAATATCATAATTACAGATGCTTGCATCAGACCAGTGGCTGTGTAGATGAATAATTTTTCGCTTTAAAAAAAAAAAAAAAAAACTTATCTTGAAGGAACTTTTTAAATTGAATTAGCGTTTGCCCACGAACTTCGCATACCGCGTCAACATTTTTTTTAAATAGAGAAATATAATTCATCAAAATAGCTTTTTCAGTCGATTCAAGCCAACTTGACATGTGAAAATAAAAAATGTAGTAAAATTTGTTAAAAATTTGATAAAATAAAAGTGCGTATACGCCCCAGTGGACCACATTTGAACGAATTTCATCTCTTTAGGGAGCATTATGTTTATTAAAAAAAATCTCATTTATGTTTGTAGTTAAGACTATATATATACACTATGGTGGCGATTATTTTGGCAATGTTCGAATTTATTTCGCCCCCCTCCCCACAATTGGCAACAATAAAACTAAAAATGAAAAAACAAATTTTTCTTTATACTTTACCATATTTTTGCCAAGTTTCATTTTTATTTATCAACAATATTACAATTTTGGGGAATTTTTTAGTAAACTAAAAATCTATCTGTAATTTGTATGGGAAATTTCAAGTGCTAGATGGCACGTGTTAAAAATAACCGATTTCCATGAAATTTTGCACAGATTTTTTTTAAGTCAGCCTCATCACTTTTAGGGGGGGAGGGGGGCGGGGATGAAAGATATTCGAACATTGCCAAAATAACGCCGCCGTCCTAATATACACATGTATTTATTTTTGTATAAACCTCAATGACTGCAACCTTCCCCAGCAGGAAATTTCGTCTTCAATGAAAAATTAAGCTGAATTCATCATTGAATTCAAGTACCACTTCATAGGCGAAACAGTGTGCACTGATTACATCAGTAAAAAGTAATGCTTTGTTTCAGCAGTTCATGATTTTCATCACATTATCTGCTTTGCACTTGGAAACAATTTCTAAACAACCCCTTCTTTTACTTGTTTCAAAAAATCCAACTGATTTTAATACGAAATTAAAAGTGGCTAAAGAGGAAAAATTAAGCGATGATTCAATTGACGAAAAGTCATGCATAAGTTCATCAGTTCATTCTCTAAATCCATTCGTCTGCTTTGTAAAGGATACTCTGCGAGAGAGAAAGAGTTCTGAAAACTCTCCTTGGCTTACTTTGGCCACAAATATGAAATTGATGCTGAAATAAAGTCCACGTTTTCAAATGAAAAGTAGTCAGTTCTAGTTCTCATTCTCTCTCAGTTTTAATTCTTAATCGCGTCGTCTGCTTTATATAACCAGAAAAAGTAACGATAATCTAAAAATTGCCCTTTCTTTTTCCTGGTACGAACAATGTGATGATTTCTGTAGTGCAAAAATATGTACCCTTTCAATTCAACATGGCATGATCACGTGATCGTTTGAATTGTTTTTCTTCTATTCTGTATTTCTTTTGTGGCGCGTGCTTTATTTGTTGTTGTTGAACATTTTGGAAATCTTCTTTTGTTTTATATTTTCATTGCAAGTTAGTTGTTCTTTTTCTATGGAAGCGGGTGTTACATTTATGTGGAGAATAATGCCAAGGTTAGTAACTCTTTAAAGTTACATACATATGTATGAATTATTGTAAACTGAACATTTTTTCTATTCCTAGGTTACTCGAGGAGCCACAATAAATAATTTTGTAATAATTAATAATTTGTTGTTATTATTTTAATTTATATAAT